>CAWUFW010000065.1:5410000-5929615 GCA_963921515.1 Calotriton arnoldi
CAAGAGTACTAAAGGATGAACACTTCACACTGGACCTGTTAAATAATCTCTGTGTAGATGCCATCACCCTTGAAAAGAGAGTTGAAGGGAGTCTACGAATACCAGTCAGGAGTGGGTGCACCTCATGGCTCCTGGCAGCTGCACTGGTTCTTCTTTTGTCTTCTTAAGTTCATTCTCAGCTTTTTCTGCCTATACAGGGGTTGATCAGGGAAAGTGGAGACGTCTGTAATTTGAGGTGCCTCCATGAAATTTAGAGATGTCACCTGCTTGTTAAAACACATTTATAAACTGCACGCACAATAAAATGTCTCTTGGCGCAAAAATAGAATACTAAATGGAAGGACTATTTTCAGCTCCAGTAAAAGCCCAAAGGCTTCTTTAAACAACCAAGTCTTTAAATGTGTTCTGAAGACAAAATATCCATTGGCTTGGTGGATTGTCAATGGCAGATTCTTTCAAATTAGAGTCGGCATATCTTAAACTACAGGAAGGGACATATTTTGTAATCTTGTCTGCAGCAAATTTTGGAGCTAGGTTATTTACACTTTTAAAAGCTATACAACCAAGTTTAAAGTCAATCCTTTGTTTTACAGTGAGCCAGTGCAGCTTTTTCCGCATTGGTGTAACATGGGCATGCCTTGGGACACCAACTATTAGTCTGGCGACCTAATTCTGTAGCACTTGAAGTTTATGTAAAAGGTTATTATGCAGGCCAACTAAAATCATCTTGGCATAGTCTAACCTAGATAAAACAGAAGCCATAGCCATTACTTTATGTGCTGCCATAGACACGGGGGTGGGGGCTATTATCATTATGGGTTTCAAAAGGAAAGTACATTTAGACACTAGGGATCCCAAGAACCATCAATCATCACCTTCAGATTCTTAACCACAGGTGAGGGGATATGTATTGAGCCTAAATCCATAGGCCAATAGTGTTGATCACAAACCTTACTCTTGTTTTACAAGACAACCTCTGTTTTGTCCAGATTTAATTTAAGTTGGTTCCTCTCCATCCAGCCACAGATATATCTCATAGACTCTTGAAAAAGTGTGTGCACTGAAAGCGAGTCATCCAAATGGAATACTAGCTGGATTCTGTCTGTGTAATTGTACACCTTACAGCCTCTGTTTACTAGTTCATCAATAAGGGGCTTTATTTAGAGGTTAAATGTATGAGGAGATAATGATGATCCCTGAGGAACCCCACAAACCAGACATTTTGCCTAGGAAGTAAAGGGACCTAAACTTGCAGAATGAGTGCGGTCTTCAAGGAAAGATTCAATCCATTTAAGTGCAGTATCTTTAATCTCTGCGCTCTTTAAACACTCAATCAATATCTTATGATCGACTGTGTCGAAGTCTGCGGAGAGATCCAGTAGTATCAATGCTTCATCATTTTCTCATCTTCTTTCCACCTTAAATCGTCAATTACAGATAGCAAAACCGATTCTGTATTGTGTAAAGGATGGAAACCCAACTGAACAGGAAGCAAGAACTCTGTATCTTGTAAAACCTGAATAATTCAGAAGCAAAGTGGGCCTCCAAAAGGTTTGCTAGGAAAGGAAGCAAAGATATTGGTCTATAATATTTTGGCTCTAGCAAATCGAAACTCTGCTTTTTCAGTAATGGAATTACTTCTGCATGTTTGAAAGTGTCAGGCACCACCCCTTGCAAATGTGATTAGTCAAGAAGATTTAATAGCGGCGGAAAGGTTACAGCCTTAAACCTTTTCAATATCTTCAGAGGAAAAGGATCCCTGGGGGAGCCTGGTTTTATTGTAACTGATAGCAGATCAAACCTGTGTTTAGAAACTTATGAACACTTTGTAAAGACATCTTTATTCCTTCTTCTAATTGAGTCAGTAGGCAGTGTAGAGCTTCTGGGAATGCTCTCTTTAATGTTCTGGATTTTTATAATAAAATAGTTTTTACACATCATCTCCCATATCTAATTTACCCTAGAGGACTTTGGACATTCTCTGTCTCATGCCCACACAGCATGCTTGGAAAGTTTCAAGATAGCGAATATTCCCAGAATCTGAGCACATCAGCTCTTTGCAGTGGCGGCTCGCATAGGGCGTGCTGCGGGGCGGGTGAGGGGCAGGGTGGGGGGGTAGTAAACTCGGACATACGACGGAACGGACGAACGTAATAATTACTTTCCTCCATTCCGTCGTATGTCTGAGTTTACTACCCCCCACCCTGCCCCTCCACCGCCCCGCAACACGCCCTATGCGAGCCTCCACTGGCTCTTTGTCTCTGTCTCTACCCACGCAGGCCTTCTTCTTTCCCCCTAACCCTCAAAGGGACCACCTGCTGAACAGAGGCGAAAGAAGTCTACCCTCTAACTATTGCCAGATTAGGAACTTCGCCTACTGTAATTAACAGGATGCTCCTGCAGTTCACAACTCTCCCCTTTTCCTGCTGCAGCTAATTCTAAAATAAAGTGGAATGGACCTATTGTTCATTGAGGCCTCGATTTGCCAGTTTGTGTGTGCATCAATTAACTGGATTTGTCAAGGAAGCACAAGGGCAAGTTTAATTATTGAGAGGCTCAGGAAAATACGATTAGTACGAATTATAGAAACAAATTCAGATAGAATATATCTGAGCTTCGATCTGTATTCTAGACCCAGAAATTTGTATATAAGGAACAAACTATTGGCCTTGTGCCACGTGTCAATCAAAAGTTACGATTTAAAGCAGTTTTCAATACAAAATGATCAAGTGTGAAAACACACAGATCATACCCTTTACCCTAAAGGCACAGCCTATTCTCTTTTATTATCCAAATGAATTATAAGGTTGTTACTACGGGTCAAGACGCATACAGTTGATATTTTGTCAAATTGCTGCAGAGCTAACTGTGCACAGATGAAAGGCTGTGTCAAACAATGGTCTTCCTTGCTCATCCTATATATGAAGATACATGTCAACATGCTTTGCATGCTGCCAGTAAGCACTATCCATGTACTCTGGATCAAAAGGTAGCGATCCACTCTTCTGTCTCTGACCGCCTCTACCAATGACCACATACAATGTGAATATGAGGACCAATAGTAGAAACGAAGACAGGGGAATGAAATAAGAAAGAAACCGTGCACCACCATTCTGATTCATCCCTTCCGCTGGGCACTGACATCCACAGATTGGGTTTCTGAAGGCAGTAGGAGATATTTTGGTAATCTGCCATGAATTTTTTAAGTACTGCATCTAATCATAACAGTGAAAGGATATACCCTAGCTGTATCTCTGTGTAACTAAATCTCTTTCAGATATGAAATGTGGAATTCCTGAAATTATGTATGATCATCAGTACTTCTCCTTATTAATAAGAATATTACTGCACCCTTCATAACTTTGCACTTTTGGCTGGACATAACTATGCACTTTTGGCTGGAAATAAGCTGAATTTCTAATTGACCCTCTGGGTCACTGGAAAAGTACATATCAGACAATAATATTCTGTAGGTCCTAACATTGGCAGTTCCTATATCACTTGCTCAGAACTCTTAGCACCTTGCTCATAGTCATATACACATACTGTCTGTAACATAACATTGACATGAGAATTCTTACCTTTCTGTGACAGGATCAAACTCAAGTCTGATGCAGCCATTCCTGTGTTTAGCAATGTCCTAAAGGTAAATGTTCAAAATTGTTCAAAGTTTGTTTCTCAACATGACTTGACCTGATTGGCTTTCCCATAACCCACTTTGTTATATCCACAGTTGGCCAAGAATTGTAATCATTATGTCAGGGCCATCATTAGATCAGGGGATTTCACTATCGTTCAGTGGATGCCCACAAAATTCCAAAAATTACCACCTTTATGATAGGGCAGGTGGCATAGCAGGCTTAGGAACATAATGCTATGGATGCTAAAATAGACCAATAACTGCCACGATTATGCCAGGACCACCATTATACCAAGGGTGTGATCATGCCATCAATGCCCACAATATGCCAAATATAAACACCACTGTGCTAGAGTAAACATTAAACTGTGATCGTCTGAAATACATCCAAACTCTCACATAGTTATGATACACGCATGGGCATGCTATGCATACGCATACTCATATTCACTTGCTCAAATACACAAGCATACACAGACGTGTAAATATGCACACTGCAGCATTTAAGACCTTTTCTTTAGACTTAATGTGTGGTGGCTGGCAGCAACATGTACCAGTTTAGCTGCCAAACAACTCTCTCTTACATTCCTCTAATTAGTTCCAGTTAAAATAGAAAACAGAGCACTACACATCAGAAATCAAAAGAGCAAAACTTACGAGTATTTGAGGGGTCTATCATGGACCACTGACTATCTGACATGTGCAGATCATTTTTCTTTCGTTATCAATTCAAGGGCATTGAACTGTGTAGCAGTGGTGATCCTGGGCAACCTCAGATACACAGTGTGACAAGAGATGGGGCTGCTCCTGAATGCCCTCCTGAGTAAGCCAGCCCAAGGACTTTAACACTAAATCCTTTTAAACATAGGCTATGATCCATTGTGTTTTCTAAGTCGCCTTCGCTAGTTGTCTGCTCTGCAGCTTGGGTTTAGTGCTTGCTCTTTACCCCATTTCCTTCCTTTTATAACTTCCTCCCTGAGGTTTCAAGGGGGTATAGTCCTGATCCTCTTTCCAGTGATACTTGGCTGTACTTAAGCTAAGATGGTCCATCTGCTTCTTGGGGTGCAGGGACTGGTTGGATTTTGTTGCCAGTACGCTAATCGTCTTCCACTCACTCCACAATGCACACAGCCCTTCTTTTGGGCTATTAGGATCTGGTAACAGAAAACACTGTCATTTCAACTCTGTCTACAAAACCAGGTCTTCCATACCTTCTTCACATAGGTTTTTGTGCAAAGGTTCAATTGTGTTTGTTACAAACCCCTCTTTCAGCCTGTTTGTTCATGGGGAAAACCTAGACTTGAATCTTGCAGTCAATGCGTACCGCCACAGTCACAGTCTAAACACCAACCTTTTTACACCCCACAAAATACACATCAGTGTAAAGACTGGGATCAAGAGCAACAAGGGAGCTAGAGATCAAGAGTACAGTGACTATAATTATCCCTGCCATGACAGTTGATCCCACTAGTTATATTTTCTTACCTAATCTGTCACCTATGAGACTTGGTGCACTGTATAATGAGGGGTGTCTAACAAATACTGGGTTATGGAAATGTCTACACATTAATCTACTCCTCCCCATATCACACCATCCATGTACATACCTCACCACAACACTCCATAAAACAGCACAGCTTACCATGATGCACCACTTACAGTGTATTACACAATATGACACAGGGTATATTACTACAAATCACAATACACAAGTCCACAGTAAATATACTATAACAGACAACATACTGTTGCATCATATAATAGTACTACAGCACATAAAACACATCAATCAACCTACCTTACCGCTTTATGCAAGATCACACCATAGCTCACCATCTCATCGTACACTGCATTATACAGTAACACATTTCACTGTAACATTCCAATTCGACTAGATCAAACCATTTAACACATTATGATAAAACACAGTTCTTCCCTCTACTCCACTTAGTACCACCTCACAGCACCATAGAACATTACCTGCCATAACACATACCTAACCACATAGTAAACACAATTGTCCTCAGTGCCCCATCACATCGTTCATCATCATATAACACAGAACAACGCCATAAGACACAACCACCACAACATCAGACACTCACCAAGCCATACAACATCTTACCACATCGCATTACACAGTATATCGTTACAGCACAGTGTACTGCAATACACATCCCATCTATGTCATTGCCCTCCAAAGGATGTCATACCCAACCAAATCATCTCAGACCATACGCATTAATAATGTAGAAAAAGATTGTTTCTGCATACTTATGGCAACAAAACTGTTAAAATCACATTAAGTATCATAAGCTTCGTCTGAGCCCTCCAAAATATAGTCTATCTTTATAAAATTTTGTGAATTCAGTACCACCCCATCCATTACCACATTTCGCAACATATACCATGCCACTTCTCATCACAGTATACCACACTACACCACACTGCACCACAACACACAATCTGACACTACATCCCACTATACCATAGCCTTATGCACTACACCTCTATTATAGTACACTTTTACATACCAATACAAAACAGATTACATCATGATCACAACTAAGAATACACCATACCAAAGCATACCATACTGCTCCACGTTATATCATAGCATATCATTTAACATCACACACATCAGAAGACAGCACAACATCATACTAACCCAAACCATATAACCCACTTTTCACAATACCATGACACACCCCACCATGATGCACAACAACACATCACATTATGATACACCACAGCACCCAACATCAGAACACCCTACACCATTACACACCACATCAAATGAAAACAAACCTTATAAACTGCAAGCACAATACAATGCTACACCATGCCAGAACACGAGGCACTACAACATTGAAAATCACATGACACAGCATCCAAAACTCTATCATAATTTGCAATAACACACCATACTATATTATGCGCTGCCACAAAACAAACAATACAGCATCATTTACCTCATCACAAAGAGGCATCAACTGCCAACTCAAACCATAACATAAAACATCGTTCTACACCATCCTATACCCCTTAACACCATTTCACACCATCCAACACCACAACACATCTCTTATCACCCCATCACAGGAAACCTGACTTTACAACACCATATTACTTGTACGGTCATTGCAACACACTATGCAACTATGTACAACACCTATCATTTAATACTCACTAGAGTATTCTCACATAACTTCTCACCACATCACAACATACACCACCACACCGCAACATACTCCAATATTTCTTCACCTCACCCAACACTACTCACACATCCCAACACTGCATGGTCCAGCAACACTTCACATGTACCACATCTAGCAGTATCACAATATACTAAACTAAAAATCCCTGCATCAAACAACCAAATACCAAATTGATTAGAATAGCAGAGTGGAATGCCATCAAGAATCCTGAAAACGTATGTACACAGATTTAGAAAATGTTATTAAAATTAGAGAGAGGGGTCCTCCTCACCAAAGGGACAGGACACCAAAAATAGACACTTCTGTCAGAGGCAAGATCCCTTTGGGCTCTTTTTAAGCATACGAGAACACAATACTATCATCCATACACATTAATGTCAAACATGCACTATTGGGTTCACCAACACCAAGTAGAAACCAAAACAATAATATAAAAAAAATTCATATAGTATTCTTTATTACTTGGGATCCTAATAAGATTCAAAGTTTAAAAACATTTTTTCAATGAAAAGCATTAAAATACATATACATCAATTATTCTACTTCAGATAATCACACTAGTTAAAAACTTGTATTAAAAATGATCTGGGAGCATATAGCAAAACAGCAGAGACAACAAAGGCTTATGAAGTCAAACCAGCACACCAAGGGGTCGATTCCGATTCGGGCCGGAAATTTCTCCGACCGAGCCGGACCCGGAGAGATTTCCGACCGAATCGGACCCGTGCAGTCCGACCGAACGAGTACGATGCGTCCGTATGTTATCGGACTCGAGTCGGTCGGACTCCCATTGAAGTCAATGGGAGCCGGTCGTACAACGCGTACGCGGGCTCCCATTGACTCAATGGGTGCGAAGTCGGACAAGGGCGCCCCTACAGCGGGTACGCGGCGAAGCGATTCGCGCCGTACACGCACAGGTAGGGGGACCCATGGGTCCCCCTGTGTGCGACTCGCGCGGCTACGCGTACAGGGGTCCGACACGGACCCCCAAAGTACGGCTCCGACAGCTCTTACGAGCCGGAGTGCGCGGCTCGGTCGGACTGCTCGCGGCGCGCATCGTACTTACCCGGCCGGGAAACGTCTCCATTGCGCGGTGCGAGTCGAGTCCGAGCGAGTCGGTCGGAGCGGTTCGAGCCGGGAGCGAGTCGGTCGGAGCGGTCGGGACGCCCGGACGAGTCGGTCGGCGATTTCGCATCGTACTCGCTCGGCCGGACCCGCGTACGGTTCGGTCGGGAAACAGGGCTCCGAATCGGATCCGGTAAAGCCGAATCCGATTCGGAGCCCTACCGGCCGAGATCGGAATCGGCCCCCAAGTCTATATCTTTTACAGTTGATAGCCAAGGTTGATCACTTGATCATATTTTTTGTTCTAATCAAACCCGGCGAAGCTTGGGTGCTCAATCGACACAGAGCGACGCGTTTCGGTGGACTAGTATGATTCACCACCTTCTTCAGGCTTATGTATTTAATTCAGTGTCTCCCAACACAATCTAAAAAAACATTACACAGAAGAATTACTTCTTGAATGACATCCTTTGTCCATACACATATTATACATAGGGTGTCATCATTTCTGTAGCATAAGTTAAGAACTTTGTTGACAACATATAAGACAATTCATACTTAAATACAATAAATACATTTATATTACAATTTTGGTTCTCTGTGTGGTGATTCACATTACGATTTCTCTTACACTCACTCTGTCAGCATCCATAACCCAACACACACTCTAAAGTATAAATCGAGGATTTTACCCACCCGAAAAAATAGGACGTTTGTATAAATAAGGGGAACTGTCTCCTCCTCAAGTTGCAGTGGCTGCTTATTTCTCAAAGCCCAGTAGTCTAAGGGAATAGGCGCAGATGCGTCCTCCCTAAAAAAAGACAATAAAATCCGGATGATACACTGAAATCACCATCCTTTCTCATATTCCTAGTGTGTACATCAAGGATCTTACCCACCCGAAACAATAGAGCGTTGGTATACATAGGGGAAACTGTCTTCTCCTCTACTTGCGGTGGCTACTTTTCTCTCACAAAGCCACGCAGTTTAAGGGTAATAGGCGCCAAAAGCGTCCTCCCTAAAGAATGATAATAACGACAATAAAAAACGGATGTTACACTAAAGTCAACATCTTTTCTCATGTTGCCATTATCCCCTTTGTTCAGTCATGAAAACTCACCACTATGCCTTTAAGGATTTTTCTCTAGTTCAGCGGCGGTGTGAATAAAATGGACCAACAAGACTCTTGCCCTAAAGTAAACGTGATAAAAAACGGAATAATCTGTTATCTTGATTTTTGCATATTCTGGGCATAACACATCACTGATTTGTGAAATAAACACTCTACCTTCATTAGAATTTGTGCATCTGATGCCGCTGGAGCTGTGGCACAAAAGGCGATAAATTCCTTAATTTGGTATTGCCTCTCAGTAACTTAAACACCACTCGTCCAGGCTTTTGAATTTTAGGAGCAAAATGCCTATATAGAAAAAAGGCCACGTTATTAGCTTGCTCTCCTTGTCATGGTCTCCTGCTGGCACTAGTCTTCATACATTTAGTACTCGTCTCTCATATATTCTGGGTGAGTGTTATAACATAATGATGTCCACATGGGCACTCCTACGCAACCCATTTTTTTACATATTAGGCTCTTCGAGTTGAGTTTGAGCCTAACAAGTATTATCGATTCAAAATTCTAGAAAAACGATTAAACAACTGCTTTGCTAGAGCTATTACCCGCACTCTATAGTCACCCAGAACTCTGTCCCCCCTCTTCTCTAGGGGCACAGTCTCTTACCGGGACCAAACGAGTCTCCTGACGTGCTCCAACCTCTTCCAATAATGGGATAAAAGCCGGTGAACAAACGTTTCGGCTTTTAAACACGCCCGTTATCTCTGTCCTTCAATTGAGCTCATAGGAATAGAAAGCGGACTGCAAAATTCAATAGCGACCGCCATCTTAGAGTGGCGTTATCATCAATACTGGTCATATGCCTAAATGTGCCCATCATCTCTTTTCTTCTAATGAGTTCATGGGAATAGAAAACGGACTGCGGAATTTAATAGTAACCACCATTTTAAAGAGGTTTTATCATTGATGCTACTCACATGTCCACTAGACTGTTAACTTCCACGAGATAATATAGTGGCAAAGGAATTGAAACACAATGGCAGAACTATAGTTGCGCATACCTTAAATAACTGTCGCAGCAAAAATATTATTTATCTGCTAAGATGCCCGTGCGGACATGCATATGTGGGCGAGACGGGCAGAGAGCTTCGGATACGCCTTCTGGAGCATAGATCTGCCATTAAAACCAAAAAATTGAACGCCCCTCTGGTAGCACACTTTATGGAACAGGGACATAAGGAAACTGATTTTGAATGGTACATTTTAGAAAAGGTGTTCTTGAACAGAAGAGGCGGCAACATGGAGGAAAAAAGAAAAGCGAGGGAACAGTGGTACATTTCCATCCTGAACACTATAAGACACGGATTGAATTCACGTGAGGAATGGGAAAAACTAATAAAATAAATAGAACAGAAAAGAAAAGGTAGTGATAATAAAGTATACCTAGATTGATAGATGGATGTGTAGCAATTGGTTATTTTTAATATGCCACTCTACATATATTAATAATGTAATGTTTTTTAGAATTATAATTTGAATCACAGTAGGGTTTGTTAACATCGATGTTGATTTATGAATTGGCTTTAATAGGTGTATTAGATACAATGCCCAAGCCAGCAACACTTGTGGAACATTTTAATGACCTCTGACATTAGAGAATTTCAGGAACATACTATTAATAGTGCGCTTTTGTTAAAAGAAACGCACTATCGGAATCGAAATTATCTCGTGGAAGTTAACAGTCTAGTGGACATGAGAGTTGCATCAATGATAAAACCTCTTTAAAATGGTGGTTACTATTAAATTCCGCAGTCCGTTTTCTATTCCCAAGAACTCATTAGAAAAAAAGAGACGATGGGCACATTTAGGCATATGACCAGTATTGATGATAACGCCACTCTAAGATGGCGGTCGCTATTGAATTTTGCAGTCCGCTTTCTATTCCTATGAGCGCAATTGAAGGAAAGAGATAACGGGCGTGTTTAAAAGCCGAAACGTTTGTTCACCGGCTTTTATCCCATTATTGGAAGAGGTTGGAGCACATCAGGAGACTCGTTTGGTCCCGGTAAGAGACCGTGCCCCTAGAGAAGAAGGGGGACAGAGTTCTGGGTGACTATAGAGTGCGGGTAATAGCTCTAGCAAAGCAGTTGTTTAATCGTTTTTCTAGAAGTTTGAATCGATAATACTTGTTAGGCTCAAACTCAACTCGAAGAGCCTAATATGTAAAAAAATGGGTTGCGTAGGAGCGCCCATGTGGACATCATTATGCTATAACACTCACCCAGAATATATGAGAGACGAGTACTAAATGTATGAAGACTAGTACCAGCAGGAGACCATGACAAGGAGAGCAAGCTAATAACGTGGCCTTTTTTCTATATAGGCATTTTGCTCCTAAAATTCAAAAGCCTGGACGAGTGGTGTTTAAGTTACTGAGAGGCAATACCAAATTAAGGAATTTATCGCCTTTTGTGCCACAGATCCAGCGGCCTCAGATGCACAAATTCTAACGAAGGTAGAGTGTTTATTTCACAAATCAGTGATGTGTTATGCACAGAATATGCAAAAATCAAGATAACGGATTATTCCGTTTTTATCACGTTTACTTTAGGGCAAGAGTCTTGTTGGTCCATTTTATTCACACCGCCGGTGAACTAGAGAAAAATCCTTAAAGGCATAGTGGTGAGTTTTCTTGACTGAACAAAGGGGATAATGGCAACATGAGAAAAGATGTTGACTTTAGTGTAACATTCGTTTTTTATTGTCGTTATTATCATTCATTACGGAGGACGCTTTTGGTGCCTATTACCCTTAAACTGCGTGGCTTTGTGAGAGAAAAGTAGCCACCGCAAGTAGAGGAGAAGACAGTTTCCCCTATGTATACCAAGGCTCTATTGTTTCGGGTGGGTAAGATCCTTGATGTACACACTAGGAATATGAGAAAGGATGGTGATTTCAGTGTATCATCCGGATGTTATTGTCTTTTTTTAGGGAGGACGCATCTGCGCCTATTCCCTTAGACTACGGGGCTTTGAGAAATAAGCAGCCACTGCAACTTGAGGAGGAGACAGTTCCCCTTATTTATACAAACGTCCTATTTTTTCGGGTGGGTAAAATCCTCGATTTATACTTTAGAGTGTGTGTTGGGTTATGGATGCTGACAGAGTGAGTGTAAGAGAAATCGTAATGTGAATCACCACACAGAGAACCTAAATTGTAATATAAATGTATTTATTGTATTTAAGTATGAATTGTCTTATATGTTGTCAACAAAGTTCTTAACTTATGCTACAGAAATGATGACACCCTATGTATAAAATGTGTATGGACAAAGGATGTCATTCAAGAAGTAATTCCTCTGTGTAATGTTTTTTTAGATTGTGTTGGGAGACACTGAATTAAATACATAAGCCTGAAAAAGGTGGTGAATCATACTAGTCCACCAAAACGCGTCGCTCTGTGTCGATTGTGCACCCAAGCTTCGCCGGGTTTGATTAGAACAAAAAATATGATCAAGTGATCAACCTTGGCTATCAACTGTAAAAGATATAGATTTGGTGTGCTGGTTTGAATTAATAAGCCTTTGTTGTCTCTGCTGTTTTGCTATATGCTCCCAGATCATTTTTAATACAAATTTTTAACTAGTGTGATTATTTGAAGTAGAATAATTGATGTATATGTATTTTAATGCTTTTCATTGAAAAAATGTTTTTAAACTTTGAATCCTATTAGGATCCCAAATAATAAAGAATACTATATGACATTTTTTTATATTATTGTTTTGGTTTCTACTTGGTGTTGGTGAACCCAATAGTGCATGTTTGACATTAATGTGTATGGATGATAGTATTGTGTTCTCGTATGCTTAAAAAGAGCCCAAAGGGATCTTGCCTCTGACAGAAGTGTCATAGCTTTAGAAAAGCCATATGCTAGACACAGTAGACCCACAGAAATTTCTTTGGATGATGCCCCTGTTGTCGTGCACATTACTTGTATGGGGCTTTGGTGTGTTGCCTTCAGACCATTATTGGCGAATCCCTGCCGTAGTGTGTCGACAAGTGCAGTAAGTACAATATTTTACGACCCTGTCACAAAAAAAACAACAAGATTTAAATTCATAAGATGTAAGTAGCTCTTAGTCTGTAGCAGTACTTTCTATAGTTAGAAAACTACTTGGAGAAGACTGACAGTACAGGTCAACAATCATTTGGATTACATTGAAACTGTAGGTACTCAACAGCTTAACTTTTTCCCAGGATAGAAAGAAATTTGAAATGCTTGCAAACACTGATAGTAGCTGCAGAATAATGCATAAGGGCAACTTATATAGCCTCTTAGCAGCATTTGATACAGTGGATCATCACCTTCAACTGGACAAGCTAGGCTTAG
Source organism: Calotriton arnoldi (assembly GCA_963921515.1). Taxonomy (NCBI): domain Eukaryota; kingdom Metazoa; phylum Chordata; class Amphibia; order Caudata; family Salamandridae; genus Calotriton; species Calotriton arnoldi. Next base: position 5,423,388 of record CAWUFW010000065.1, read on the forward strand.
TTGTTAGCATCACTGATGCTGAATTGGCCTGGTTTGCCTAGTTATGGCGTTGTTGTCTACAATAACTTGTTTGGGGGTCGTATACTCCCCTCCCCCTAATAAGAGTAGGGATTGCCTGAATCACTCCCCTTTCTCTACTTAATACTTGAGCCAATATACCTCTTAGGCAATAGTTTATCAGGCGTTTATTTGTAGATGCGTCATATGTGGTTACAACTACAAGGAACTAAAATGGAAGTTATTTTATGGAGATTTAGAATGTCCTTAACAATGTTCATTTGAAGGGGCAATCTACTCTTGTGGTCAAAATGTCGGAATGAGCTCACATGCAAAAAACATTGGCTTCTTTCCGGATCAGCAATTGGCATTTGACATTCATATTGCATCTGTTGCACAAAGCATCAGCTCCCACTTATCTAACTTGCACAAAGCATTCATTTTTATTCTGATGAGGTGAATGGTGTTGGGTCAATGACAAATTCATAATTTGAGTACGAAACCAGCTACAAGAAAGTGCAACAAGAAACCTCTTTGAAGAATTCTCGACATGCAGTTTTCAATGGTATAGTGTGCGTGATTTTACTTGAATGCCTGAGCATGGTTCATATAGCTATCTACAGAATAAGCCTTCAATAACTTAAAGAAGACTCTGCCTCCCTCAAAGATAAAGCAACTCTGTTTTCGGAATAGTCTTATTCAGTTTGAAGTCACTTAGACACAGTGACGAGGTGCTCATTGAGTACAGCGCAAGACATAAAGTGCCTTGCATACTTAACGCCTTCAAACGCAAGAGCACAATGTGTACTACACAGTCCAACTTCATGACACCAATTACTAACTTACCACACTACACCATGTTGCAATATATCTCATCATAGTACATCACATCATTAAACACCACACCACATCATACCATTCACCACCACAGAACACCATACTTCCCCTTATCAGTGTATATCACACGATGCAGCACCACACCACCCATTCCTTAACCATTTCATACTTTTAAACACCAGACTAGACTACACTGTAAAAATCATATGCACCCCTCAGTCTCTCAGCATATGACACTGTGCAACATTCCACATATCGCACAATGCCATTCACCACAATAGCACAGTACGCAACATCATATCAAATCAGAAATAAAATGTGATATCGTTTGAATTCACTATCAAACCAGTCTTAATTAAGGAGTACATCACTATGAAAATCAAGACTTTATGATACCAGCTCTCCCTCCTGATAAAAATGAAACCCTTCCTACCCAAAACTCACTTCAGAACAACAGTGCAAGCATTGGCCTCTCCCTTATGGATGGAGGCAACTCTCTGCTCAGTGGGCTTTTCGACTCCATACCGGTATCACTGGTATCCCTGAAAGATATTCTACACACTGAGGCTCGTCTCATCAAGTGCCTGAATAAATCCAATTGCTCAAATGCTATCCTAACTTGACCGACTCCACTTCCAAGCCTACGCTTCTAGATTAGCTGTATTACTTGCAAGGCTTTCGAAACAACACCCAACATACCTAACTGGAAAACAAGACATGTAGGGCAGAGCAAGCCATAGTGGTGTCCAAGATATCACCAGACTGCAAGCAAGGAAACGTAAGAAAATAAGGGAATGCAAGAATGAAAAGACCAGAAGCCAATCCTTCTCAAAATATGCACCAGTTCCTGACAGACATAAAACTGCTCTCCCCTCCTGATATTCACAAAGAATCAGAAGATCCATTCTTCACAGAACATTATCAACTCATCTATTAGATGCCACCTTCTCACTGCCTCAAAGTAAGCATTCTAAATATGAATTGCGGCTTGCACCTTTCTGTTTAGGACTCTGGAGCTTGAGCTTCCAAGATAGGTTAATGAAATATAAGTATCACTACGTACAAATATGTCAAACTTTACAACACCACACCACATATTCCAACAACACACTCACTGCATTGTACTACACTGTAAAAACACAACATGCCATATTGACATCACAGTTTCCCACTAAATCACTTCACACCAGACCATACCCCACTTTCCACTAATAACACATTGCATCCCCCATCATAGCACACTATACCACATCAAGCTACATCAAAAGTTCCATATTGTACAACACCATAATACACGTCAACAAACCACAATATGCAACAGTCCAACATCACACTACACACTTTATGCTGCACCACATAACCCATCCCTAGATCACATGATGCAATATCATAATGTAACATTCTGCCGCACACCAACATCATTTTACTTCACCTAAAATCACGCCATAATGTCCTCGTGATATAATGTGGCATACCAAATTACACTGTACCTCATAGCATACCACTGTGTCACACCTTACAACTCACCACACTAAATCACATTATAGAATAACACACCTCCCATTACTCTACATATCATCCCGCATCACATATCACACACTGCACGGTGCTACAACATACCACGCCACAACAAATCACACTATCAACCACCGTATTACACCAAGTGGTGGAACGCTTATTGTGAATAAAGCCATCACAAGTCACCTACCACCAGAGCACATCTTATTACACAATAGAACTCCACACCATACTATACCATGACACAAAATATCATCAACCACCAAATCTTATTCTGTGCCATTCACCCCATCACACCATGCCAACAAACACCACTAGCAACATCAAGCAACTTTCCACGCCATCTAACAACACATCAACCAATGTCACATCACAACAATGCAGAGCCTTATTTAGCTAATGACAATAGCTCAAATTATAATATCACACCATCCAATATTATAAAGAAAGTGCTACTTTACAGGACATCACAATATATCACACATTATGTATCACAATATTAACCACCGTGTCACCCTATACCACATCACATTACTCCAAATCATACAGAACCGGTACCAACCAAAATCACTGAAAGTAAGACCAGGTAGCCCATCACACCACAACAGTAAACCAAAACCACAACGGGCATACTCATCACTACATGCTGGCGCCGGTTGGTAACTGGTTGCCAGGCCAATTTCCTTGTGGAGATCTCCACGAGGGTAACCCATAGCCAGAAGTTAGTAATTAGTGGGCCATGGAGCCCATGGAGAGCTAGAATGGAAAGGCATACCCACAACAGTGTTCAAAATAACAGGAAATAGAAACACACACAAGACTAGTTGTTTCAATCGCTGTCAGTATCAGAGAGCACAACTGAAAACATAGATGTGGTTGAAGCTGAGCATCACAAGACCTAATTACAGATGGGGACACCCTCCAGCATGGACCATCCCTTCACCAGGCTGATATATACTAAGTAGTGCAATATGTCACACAACATAGCATAACATTGTTGAAGATTATTCTCCTGAGTTCATTGAATGATTTTTTTAATATGCCATTAGAGGAAATTTCTTCCAGTCATTTGGGATTCAAGAATCCTTTCCTCCACCCTGTGATATTAAGGGTGAGCCAAAGACAGGCTCAAATCAACACAGCACAGTAAGCAAATAGGGCTTCCTTTACCCTTGATAACACTGCCCCTACATCTTTAGGTTTAATTTCTTCATGGATTTACAATGATTTTTGATCAAGCAGTAGTGGAAATGAGCCCTTTTCACAGTTTCAGTGTCTACACACCTGTCCTTCCACACATCTTCTATCTCTGTTTAGGAGAACTCCACCTAACAGCAGTCATAACAACATTCTTATCTTCAGACACAGCAGATCAGGTGATAATGTTTTGAGATTCAGTGACATTATTACAGTGGCTCTTCCTCACAGAGGATTACGACCTTTTACCTGCGCCGTCACTAATACCTGAGTTGAATGCTAGGTGTATTACACCGGAGTTAACCCCTTTCCGGCACTCAAAGAGAGATTACAGAGCAGCTCTCCTCAGCTGCAGGGGCCAGCACCTGCACTTGCCCGGCTCAGCTAACTCTTGCAGAGAGGGTGTTATGCATACCCTCGACGCTCTCACACGGATGACACTTGAACCTGGATATTTCTATGCGGGGAAAAAGAAACAACCTTATGTTAAACATTTAATGAAAATGAAGCTAATTTATGTAGTTGTTTGGGCCATGCAATTAGCAGACACATTTTGTCTGAGGAGAAGGCTTTCATTTGACAAGGACATGTTTTTAGGTATTATCTTTCTAAAACATTAAAGGCCCTTACTTAGTTAAGTATTTTACAAACGAAGATGAATCCTCCTTTAAAGGGTAGGAGCACGGTGCCTCTGTATTACGTTTTAAATGGATGTGGAAGAGTTGACTGCGTTAATGGAATCAAGGTAGAAATACACCCTTGACGAATAATATCCGTAAAATTTTAATTTTCAGTGAGTTTAGTACTAACAACATTTGTCGGGGAAAATAGATATGATAGTAGCCTTGTCAATCATCCAAGTAGATAGCCCAGAGATCACCAGTTGGCTAGTTTGAATCTGACCAGGGCCAACTAAGACTTTCACCATTTTGAGATCGGTAAATCTTTGACTTGGGTAATTTTAATAACTATTTTTTAAGGCCCACAAATAAATACTGTTGTATTGTGCTATATATGAATAGTGTGAAAATGTTAATTATTATTATTATTGTCCTAAGTAAATGCAATTGCCAAAAGCCCTGTATTTGGAATACTAGTGAATAACTAACACAACGTTAGTAAATGCAGAAAATAAAACCCATTAAGGCATTGATTATGAGTTAGGTGTTATTTCATGTAGAAATTCCTAGCAGCCAGTATTACCATTACAAACAGGAATATCTGCATGGAATTCCACCTATTAGAATGTAAACCCCACGGAATGGGGAATAACTTGTAGACCTAGGATTACTGGCTGGTGTTTAACACACACATTTACCACATGCTCTCCCTTGCCAGAGTAAAAGGTTGGCAGGGACCTGAGGTGAATTTTGGCTGCTGTTGGAGTCAAAGCCTCATGAGATTTTACCAGTCAGAATTACCAGCAGTAACATCGGGTCCAGTGTTCCCGCCCCTAGGTAAACCGAGTGCAGGAACAGTGGGCTAGCCATAATCAGGTTGACCGATACCACCTGGGAGTACTGCTCTGCCTGACTCATTATCAGCCTCATAATCTCTAAGTTTACAAAAGGGTGAACAGGACTCTTATTCACAAAACCCCACACTGAGGGCCTCATTTACTATATCTTTCTCCTCGTTGCACCAGTCCCACGCCTCCCCTGGGGAGGAGTAGGATTCTGATGCATTTCCAGCTTTACAAAACATTGTAAATCTAGGAATGTATCAGGTTCCATGGATGTTGTGTGGAAACACCCAGAGCAACACCCATGGAATGCCCCTGTCACGCAGAGTAATGCGTGAAAGGGGCCCATATTTACATGACCATGAAAAGTCACGCAGGGTGACTTTACGTGGCCTTGTAAATACGGGCAAGCCCATTGCGCTGCCAGTGCATCAAAACAATGTGACGCACCGGCGGCACAATGGGCTTGTAAATGAGGCACTAAGTGTTCAAGGCATAAAAAAATCATATTCCGTAACACATATGGATAAACAAGCGGATACATACAGACACCCACATACTAAAGGCCCAGGGAAATAAGTGACCGAGAGGTTACACAGAGAGTAATCTACAAGTCACCTGTTTCAGTCCTAGTGAGGCCGGCAAGTATGCAGTGCTTAATTTGTAAAATATTAAGTGCCAGGGCTCTGACCAGGAGGCCACTGCAGCTTGCACCACCCATCGCCCTTGTCATCGCTGCCAAAACAACTACTAACCATCTCTCTCACATGTAAATGTGACAGTTCAGATTATTCCAGGTCCCCAAAGCTAAAGCAATGGCTGGGGAGGCAGGTATTATCAATTTTAATGTATATTGTAGTCCTAAACTACCGTTGTTCTGCTTATCTCAATATTAGATGAGCAGCGCCACCATGTGGTGGACTGTTCTAAGTATGGTGTTGACAATTAGGTGCCGGTGCCGAGCACCGGAAACCAATTAAGTGCCGTTGCTGAGCACCGGAAAGCACCGGCTCAAATTAAGCACTGCAAGTATGCCAGTGGACCCGTTGCAGAGAAATATTTGTAATCTGCAAATCACTGGTGAGGGCACTAGTGAGACAAATCAGTGGGTTGATGTACTTCTTGCTGATATATGCCAGTAATCTGCAGGCCACAAATTTGAATGCTGATGATATAGCTACTGGAAGTGAATATATAGTGTGAATACCCTAATAGCAGGGGAGTAAGGAAAATTGAACATTTATCCTTAAATTGTGGCAACCAAGGTGACTCAAACTCCAACCGCCATAAACTTTGCCTCTATTTCCTGCCATGCTTCCGTGCACATACCTATGGCTCCAGGGTCGGACTGGCTTTTAGGGCAATCTGGCAGCGCCCGAAGGGCTGGTCTGACTGGCCAGTGCATAGGCTAGTTTATTGTCTGTTTGTAGGTCTATTTTATCACCACAAACATTGCATGCAGTCCATGCAGCCTCCAATACCTTGCATAACACCTATCCTGCTTGTATTTACAAGTTTATAGATGCCCTTATTTAAAAAAAATTCCAATTTATTAGCTATGTGATTCGCTAATGGGGGCCACTTTTAATTTAGTGCACAAGTCTATTATCTGTCCCAGTCTGACCCTGCATGGCCTATAGAGCTCTTTTGATCTAAGTTATGCAGCTCTTTGCTTGAAACTATTGTTGTCTACAACGTCAACTACCAAGCACTGATGTAAAATCATAGAAAAGAAATATGGTGTGACTTCATCAATGCGTTGTCTAGAAAAGATTACACCAAAACTGACCAAAAAGGTTCCATTTATCTGTCTACCACAAATGAAGTGGCCCGTAATTCTACTTGGGTGGACATTAAAATAGCCAAAGACCTCGAGTCTGCTTCTAATACTACAATTAGTCACACATTTGCCTATCTATAGAAGTTTCAATTTTTTTCCAAGAAAATAGAAAAAATGGCAGTCCTTTGATACTCTATTGGTTCCTCCTACCTCATATCGCTAGAGCCTATCCAGCCTCTCTTTCAGAACTTCAGCCAACGTTCGATAGAAACCACTCCCTCCTTGACCCTTCCCATTAAATCAGGTTCTCCTTTTGATCAGTGCTTGAATTGGAAAGATAGAAGTGTAGATACTCACTATCCCAGAGTGCCTGTTTGCTGCTGAGAAGTGCCTGTAATCTCCCATTACAACAATTGGAGGTTTGCTGAAAAGAGCAAGGACTCTTCCTTTAATATTAAAGAAAAGCAGGTATTTAGTACTTACCAATTTAAATCACTGCTTTTGAGCCATGCCCTGCTCATTTTGTGACCAGGATACTGGACATTGTCTACCGTATTCCTGTATCACCTTGCTATATTTGTTTTGCACTGCAGTGGTCTCTGCAGAATAGAGAGAGGCAATTTTGGTAGCTCTTTAAAAAAAAAAACATACAGTTGTCTGACCGGAAGGCACTCAGCAAATTCTGGCACATTTCACTGCTTTCATTTTGTTACTCAATTGCAAAAAAATACTATTTTTCCAAAATATGCAAAATGTGCAAATATATGAAACCTATTTTTGATAATTAGTGTTTTTAATCATGCATAGAATCATAAATGCTGAACTTATGATGTTGCACTTGGAACAAGTTTCCTATGTCACTTACAAGTATAAATGTTGCTATGAATAGTTATGCCACATTTTCATGTAATATGCCATTATTTTTAAAATGAATGGAAATGGATGCAGTTACTGGTGTTCGAAAACGTGTATTGTGAATGAAGCTACCAGCATCTACTCAAAGTATCATTTTTAAGGACTTCCGCTGAAAGTGCTGGTGTAGATGTGCTTATTTAATGAGCCATTGTTTAAGAAATGTTTCATTTTGTGTTGTACATCTCTGAAGTGTGGTTGCTGATGGAACAGGTGGAATATTTCTCTTACCTTAAGAAATGGGCTAGCACTAAAGTTGTAGAACGTTACGTTGTTGTGTCTGATTTGCCAATGCGACCCGAACCATGATCATCCCATGCTGAATTTGCAGACTCTATTAATGTCTTGTGTGATGTGTCTATAAAACCTCTGAGTTTCTGTTTCTCTAGGGCGATGTTTACTGCAGACGATCTTTACTATCTCCCTCGTAGGCTACTTTTCATGTTACTCTTTTGGGATTACTTTCATTTTCCTCTAAGATTCCTTTTATTTGCCCCTAGACTAGCTATTAGGATTTTGTCAGTACTCCTTATGAGTTTGACACTTGGAACTTTTACTTGGAATTTGCCTAACTAGTGATTATTAAGTTTTATGAATTTGCATTTTATCTGTACTTCTGTATTTAGGCCTTCATCGCATTCATGCATTTTGCTCTGTACCACATCTTAACTATTCTGTAATAAATTCATTTTTGCCTTGTTTTTGATCAAGAACTTCTTTATGCTTCCAATGAAGAGTGTAGTCTCTAGTAGGTAAATCAACTGGGAACACTGGAGCTGAATTATTGAGGTAAACAAATGGGCCTGACTAACTTTTGGGGCTCAGGTGATTATTGGGGTTGGGCTCCCACAATCTGTGAGCTATAAATTATGATAGCTTTAGCATAAATGATACATTTGGCTGTGCTTGCTGACAGCATCTTTCCGTACTTTACACCTTAATGAGAGGGAGACCAGGACCACTATACCAAGCTCCCACAGAAACAGTAGGAAGATTCCTTTGCACCAGCGGGGGTCATTTATTTTTGAGCCTTGCCCGCAGCGCAGGACGCGCTTGCCGACAGCATCTTTCTGTACTCTGCACCTTAATGAAAGGGAGACCAGGAGTACTATTCCCAGCTCCCACGGAGGCTGGGGGCGGAACCGGGTTCGAGCCTCGGCAGGGACGCTCAACATCTTGTGATTCTGGGCAAATCACGTTATCTCCCCGTTCCTAACAAAATGAATGTGTGTGTCTATAACGCAACTGGTGCTCATGTACAGCGCTCTGATACCTTCAGGCCGAGTTCGCACTATATAAAACTACGGGGGAAATTTTTTTGTACCCCTTAAAGTGAGTAATGGGTAAAAGGAAGACTTTGCAACAGGCTAGCAAAGAGGGCTATTCTACGAATTCCATTGCCAAATACTGATCAAGTGCTATTGGAGCCATTGAGCATGAGCTGTATGTAGTAACTGTGCAGAATACAGTACTGCAAACTTTGTCAGATTCCAAGGGGAGATGGGCAATAGTGCAGTTGTTGACCTCTGGGCATACGTTCACTGTTTGTCTGGTGTATGGTCCCAACATCGATAGCCCTGACATATTTTATTTTTTAAGTACTGAATTATTGGGGTGGGATGGAGATCTGATTGTTTTTTTTAATATTTATTTATTATTTGAATTTTGCAATACAAAATAAAGCAAAACAAAAGCAAAAAAGAAAACGCAAACAGTCACAGTGTTACATCGATATCGGCAGGGCCGTTTCTACCATTAGGCAGGAGTAGGCGGCCGCCTAGGGCGGCAAAAGGAGGAGGGCGGCAAAAAACATGCGTGAGTGAACGTTTGTATAACCCTTTTATTTGTGCTGTACAGTTGTACTTGTTAGAATACAGCGTACCGGAGAGACTGTGATTAGAGTGAAATGTGGCGGCTACTCACTCTTCTTATTGAGCAATAAGGCGATGAGGCGCGCGTCTGGCCAATCATGCGCACGCCCTAATGTTATTAAAACCTGTGACTTTCATGGCCCTGGCTGGCTGCAGGCGTGTTCACTTTTGACCGGACTCGCGCACAACAGGTGCTCCGCGGTTGTGGGATTCAGATAGAGCGATGTATCCACCTAGTACTGCAGCACACTGGAGAGGGCAGGTGAGGTCTGCAGCTAACTCGACAGCAGCTTTATTTATTTTCATTTATAGCGCTCTTGGTATAGTTATCTAAGCGCTTAACGAGGAGCGCAATAGTTCTCACCCAATGAAGTTGATACTCATTTTAACGATCTCTGAAGGATGAGAGGCAGAGTGAACCTTAGCCGTGATCAAACTCTCAAAATCAGGAATTAGGATGGTGCTGTGAAGCGCACATGGCATCACTTCAAGAGAACAGCTGCAGAGATAAGTTCATGATAGACAAAAGACTAAAACTATCCAGTGAGCACGAAAATCTAGCCACTACTTCAACAAGTGAAAATCTCTGAATCCCTAAACGCGCAAAACAAGTTCAATCTACACAATGCCTCGTACTTGCACATATAGAGGATTTGTGGCATAATTCCAGATGCTGCCAAGGTCTATCGTTTTAAGCTGTCTGTTGTCTAACACCAATTTGGACAATACCAATACTTAACAGTGGGCTTTGGGTCAGCCCACCTCTTGCCATTGGTTGTTCTTATCATCAATCTTATTTGATTGCTTCTTATGCAAAGGCCTTCCTTCCTCTTCATGTATTTATCCCTCTCATGGAGCATAATGTATTTTGATTGACAGACAAGTATCCTTCCAGCGCTTACATTATGTAAACTACTTTTTGGGTATTTCCTTCCGCACTACATGCTAGTGCATGTTTTCTTGCTCTCTCTCTCTCTCTCTCTTATGTGCTGGCTCCTGCATTGTTTCCCCCCAGACATCGTCTTTTTTTGTTGTTGTTTTGTGTTTACACCCGAAGACAGTATCTCCACTGTTCCACCCCCCCCCCCCCCGCACCACACCAAACCAAACCCGCCGCTCATAGGTGTTGGTAAAACTGCCATCCGACCATTGCTGCCCCCACTCGCCCCCCACCTCCTCATTTCCTTTTTTACATTGGGTTTTACATTTTTGAAGGTACTAAACACAGGCCTGTGCGACTTTGCATTTACATATCATATTATTCCCACATTAATGCAACGTTTCAGTCTGCACAGTTTTTTTAAAGAATTTATTTCTTTTAGCAATTCCGACAGTACAGTACAAAAAAAACCCACTACAATTGTAGCCATCATCCCAAACACGTAGTATATCAGGAATATTCCCACTCCCATGGACCAGTGATTACATAACAGTTCATTAGAAATTTACCATTAGTTTATCCTTCTTCTCAGAAATGCGCCTCACTCCCCATGATTGCCAATAAGCCCCTACCCCTCAGATTCTTAAGTCTGCACAGTTATTTCAGAGAGTAAACAGAGTCTATAGATTAGACGTGAGAGTGCTTTTTCGGATATTGAGAGAGAAAAGCGGCAGGAGAAGAGCTTGAAATACGTAGGTGTTGCAGAGCTGTGAACAGTGCCAGATCAGTATGTTCTATGTATGACTGCAAACCCCCCTCCTGTTTTGAGTGTGTTGTCTATATGTTGGATTCTATAACCATCTGGGATGAGGATGTCCAGGATGTTTGTGAAGGAGGGAGGTTGTGCACTAGGTTTCAGTGATGAAGAGGGCATCTAGGTTATGTTGGGGGAAGACTGTAGAGTGCGCATTGATAAGCACTCCTCCCACATCACCCTCAGTTGATGCTTATCAAGCAGGCAGAAGTATTTGCATGCCTGAATCCAGAAGTGGCCCCGAAAAAGATTATCCTGGCATTGCTTGATAACTTGTCTAAGATAAAGCTTGCTCTGTCTCGAGAATCTCGCCCCATAAAGCAGCATACTATGGGTTTGTTTGATTCTGCGTGGGTCTGTGTATCTGCCTGTGTTGGGTCTGATTGGAGGTGGTAGAGGCCAGTAGCCCTACTGTTCTCCCAACTCAAGCCCATGATAGCATAACTGAGTTAATACCCTCAGAACAGGGCAATAACACTTACATAGCCGCAACAATTGACACAGATTACTTACTTTAATACGGATTTGACAGTCCAGACTAGATAGAGAGGCACCAAAGCAGGCCTCTATTCCCCAACACCTGGATGACAGGGGGAGAGAGTGATGGTAGTAAAAGGGAGGGGCGGCATTTTTCAATTCTCGCCTAGGGCAGCAAAACACCTAGAAACGGCCCTGGTGCAGTTTAATAATGCTACTGGGGCTCCAGACAAGCTTCCAGTCTCCCTAATTTCTTGTGCTTTGACATTATCTGAGCCCGATCTGGTGAACCTACTCTGCAGCCAAGATGGGTCAATTCCTGTGTCTCTGTTCTTCCCGTCTTAATTGATGGGGAGGAGCCTACGGGCTCTGTAAGGAATAGTGAATCCATATGCATTTCACGCCTGCTAAGAAATCCAAAAGCACAGTCCTTCCAATAAAGGTTGCTCCTACGAAAGTACTTAGTTCATCAACCCCAGCCGCAGAAAATGCCTGTACGGGGAAAAATCAATCCAAGGTGCCCGCACCGAAAAGAGGGTGCAATTCCTTAGATCTTGTGCTTGAAAAACTGGAAGAAGGATTATGTGGCTTTATGTCCGAGGTGTCAAATTGTCTTGGAGCTATTGAAAGTTCTCTGCTGGATCTTCACTCTAGTTTGGGCTCAGTTCTGCTGAGAAATGCTTCTACGCACAATCACACTCATACTATTAGGGATGTAACTCCGCCCATTCAACTTTTTCACCCTGCAAGGGAAGAGTCTCTGAGTATAGCCACACCAGATGTACAGGGTCCTATAGTTTTCTCAGACAATACCCAAATTGGTAACAATTAGACAGGATGCCCCCAAAGAGCTTTTAAACCACAAGTTTTGAATCTCCCACCAGCCGTTACTCCATACACCATTGTTTTAAAAGGTGTTCCTCCGTAGTCGCCTGGGAAGACTGTAGGCTTTGAGCAATTACTTAAAAAGGTAATTCATTAGTTTAATTTGCGGCTAAATAGAGCTTTCATTGTGCACTACGACATTATCATGGTACAACTTGTCACCTGGATTGGAAAAATCCCGAAACCAGACAATCGTGCTAGTGTTTTTGTCAATTTTAGGTCCGAGACTTTGGTCAGTAGTGTGTTTTCCAGAGTTTATAACATTCATATGACTGTAAGAGGTGTGGAAACAGTCCCTCTGGAGTTTTTTATAGGCCTAACTTTTCCTTGAGCAACAAGCCTCCTTCTAGGGTTCACAATTACTATGGGGCCTTCAGTCAAAATGTTCCTATACCTCTCCACAACAGTTTTGCTCCATTGGCTACATGTGACTCTGTGGATTGACAAACAATTGACCGCAAGGATACTCATGACCTACTGTGCGGTGGTTCTATGAGGGGACCTTTGGCTCATAGCACGCTTGATCTCAATTCAGACTCTGCTGTTGCTAATTCCCAAGATTTGGTTGGTAAGGATAGTTTGATGACCACTGACTTAAATCTCAGAGGGAAAATTGGTACCTGGAATGTGGCTGATTTGGGTTCCAAGTTAAATAATTCTCAATGGCTTCATATTATTGTCAGTTATGACCTCAACGCCCTCCAAGAGACCTGGCTTGTTAACCCCTGTCATATTCAAGGTTTTGGGTCTCATTTTACCCCAAGTTCTCTGGATCTATCTGGTAGAGCTAAAGGGGGATTGTTAACCCTGATTTCAGTCTCTTTTCCAGGGCGCGTCTATAGAATGGAATTGAACCATTGTAATTTCCAACTCATCTGGCTGGAATTCCGGTTAATGAAGATTTTGATTATTAATGTTTATAACAACTGCTTTGAAGTTAATACTCATTGTTACAAATTAGGCAATACAGTGGCTTGTGGCCTAAGTGACACTTACGGCGACCCTTGACACACTTTGTACACAATCCGTTTAGGGAGATCCTTAATGAACTCATTGTGAAGTACCAACTGTTATTTGCCTTTGATGCTACTGTTGGGTGCCCTATACTGAACACAACTTTTATTGGCAGAGATTGTTACAGCATTACTGATTTTATTTTGTTTAGTTGGGATTTGTTAAGTACTCTAACAGGGTACAAGGTTGAGGCTAATGCACTTAGTGGGAAAGGTGGGAAAACCAAAGTGAGAGCGAGGAATAGTGGGGTACGTCCTTATCCCCAAATCAAAAATCAAACAACAACAGGGACGGACCCAACAAGGGAATCTAGGGCACTGCATCACAGTGCCAAGGGAATGGGAAGGAAAAACGATTAGGTTTTAAAAAGAACCCTCACCCACCAACCTAGTTGGCGGCATGCTTCATCATTGGGTTCCCACCTGGGCGGCCGAGTGCAACCCAGATGTGCTACGACGCCTGATTACAGCGGAGCAGGGTGGTTTTTGTGAAGGAAGTGAGAACAAAGTGTAAGATAAAAATGCCTCTAGGATCCTCCGTCGAGGTAGAACTACTTTAATCTTGAGGTCCCAGGGCAAGGTTAAAAATGAGAAACGGTGGATACTGATAAGGACTATAATGGTCTTTAGTATCCAAATAGCGGTCTACATGTTTCAGCCTATTCATCAAATTCAAAAGACTTTCTTCAGGACCAACAGTGCAGTGGGGCCAAATAAGGGGGCCTCGTAAAGTATCAGCACACACACTAAGGTGTGCTGTGAGTGCAGGGGTGTTGCCGTACTTACGGTTCACACCGGCACATATAGGGTCTGGAAAAACAAAACAGAGCATGAAAAACATTCAAATATAGATCAAACCATTCGTCACTCTGTCCAGTGTGACCCACATCCCATAACCAAGTGCAGAGGTTGGCCGAATGGCCCATCAAATAGATTCCCAGTAATCGGCTCAAAAACAAACTTGTGTGTATACACTAGGTGCAAGAAAAATATACACAGAGTGAATCACATGCACAAGTGAGATAGCCTCTTATGGAGGTGAAAAAGGGGCCTCCACCTCCTCCGAATACAGGGTTGAGGAAGGTCCTGTGGTATATACCAGTTGGATATATACACTAAGTGCAGGTTTTAATTAAACAAAGTGAATAACATGCATAATCAGCCTCATAATTAAGGCAAAAGGACAAAATAAATCCACACCCACCAGTAGCGGGGGGGGCTCTGTCGGTCCAAACAGAACAGAACTATTGCCCTGTAGAACCAAGAAAACCATTCAGCCAAAGACGAAATCCAGGAAAAAACTAACAGATCTTACTTAGACGTGGCTATATAGCATTTCTATCAATCCCTGCTGGGGGCGGACCCCTGTAGTCACACACTATATCAAAAAATGAGGTCCGGAGTTAGAACAGGGTTTGTATGGTAGCAATAGCATGAGAAAGGACACGGGAAGAGGAACAGGAAAGAGACCCCCATCCAGGACATAGCATAGGTAGCTTACTTCGTCAAGGTGGTTCGTCCACTTTTGAACCTATTCTGGTCCAGCTAGGGATCCCGGTGGTGCTGAGGCATAGTGGAGTGTCAGTTTAAAAAGAGCACCAGACTCGGGAAACGCCAGCAGTGGCGTAGAGTGCGTCGCGTCTGACGTCATACAGCGTGATGACGTCAGACGTATACGTGAGGGGAAGACTAGACCGCAACACTACTTGGGAATGCGGTCTAAGTATCAAAAATTATAAAATAAAGCTAGTACAGAATCTACCCTACGGTCACACGATTTACGGGTATTGTGCATGTGTGCGAGGGTGCCAAAAGAGGCAGATTAACCATACCGGTTTTGAGGTGGTGCCTGCAGCCGATGTAGCGTAATCCGCACGGGCAAGTGATTAGATAGTTCACATTGCATGAGTTACAATTAGTATGTTTTGTTAGGTGCCATGTCTTCCCAGGTTCCAGATTGAGTATTTTTTCTGTTTTGGTCAGATGGCACACGCTACAGTTCCCGCATGGGAAGTGTCCTGTGACATTCGGTATTCCCCAGGCATTGAGAACTGTGTGGGTCTGTTGTTCTTGTAACCTTGGGCGTGTAGAAACTAGACTGTCTTTCAGACTACGCACTTTTTTGTATGAGAACAAAGGTTTCTCCCAATCCAATTTTCCTGTTCCCAGAATCCTCCAATGCTTTTTGATGATTTTAGACACCTGGTTGGAAATGGTACTGTAAGTGGTTACACAAGTCAGTGGTATCTCAGTGGCAGTTCTTGGTGTCTCTTCCAAAAGGCCATCCCTATTTTGATTACGTGCCTGTTTTTTTGTTGTAAGGATTTTCTCAGGGTACCCACGTTCTTTCAATTTGGAAGAGAAAGATGATGCTTGCTCTCTGAAATCTTTGACATTGCTGCAGTTCCTGCGTAGTCGGAGGTACTGGCCGAAGGGCAAGTTCTCTCTCAGAGGCATAGGGTGGAAACTGTTGAACCGCAAAAGGGAGTTTCTGGCTGTGGGTTTGAAGTATGTTTTTGTTCTGAGCTTGCCATTTTCAGCCACAATTTTAACATCCAAAAAAGAGATCTTTCTTTTGTCCACAGTATGCGTGAATTTGATATTCTGATCACGATCGTTGATCCAGTTCAGAAAAGAGACAAAAGTCTCTTCCGGTCCTTCCCAGACCAAGAGAACATCATCGATGTACCGTTTGTAAAAAGCGATGTTCTCTCTGAATGGCATATCGTAATTGAGGATGTATTTTTTCTCGAATTCCAAAACGTACAGACCTGCCACACTCGGGGCAAAAGTGGTGCCCATGAAAGTGCCGTAGGTTTGCAGAAACAATTCACCCTTGAATTAAAAAAAGTTGTCTTTCAATGAAGGACATTGGGGTGTCATATTCCCATGTTGTTGTGTACAGGGCAGTTTGCAAACCCTCATTGTGTCATCTTGGGGGAGGCTAGTGTATAAACTTTCGATGTCAAGGCTGACCAAGAGGGAGATTTCAGGGTTGAAGGTGAGTGAGTCCAGTTGTCTCAACAAGTCTTTTGTATCCTTCAGATAGGTAGGAGTAGCCTGGACTATCGGTTTTAGGAAAAAATCTCAAAAGCGAGAGAGTGGTTCTAACAGAGAGCCAATACCCGAAACTATCGGGCGCCCAGAAGGGGGATTCCTGTTTTTGTGTGTTTTAGGCAGTGCGTAAAAGTAAGGGATCCTTGCCCCCCAGTTGTAAAGAAATCGGCTTCACGTTTACTAATATCTCCCCGATTTTCAGCGTTCTCGACTAGGGTTTTGATTTCTTCTTTCAGAATCTCAGTAGGATCTTTCTGTAAACGTCGGTAGTTCTTGTGATCATCTAGTAAACGTCTGCACTCTGCTTGGTAATCCTCTTTGTTTTGGAGAACCACTCCACCCCCTTTATCCGCTTGTTTGATGACAATATTGTTGTTGTTACGTAAGGTCTCTAGGGCTGCAAATTCCACCCACTCCTATTCTTGAAAGTCTCGCTTTCTGTAGTTCTTTCAACCTCATTAAAGACCGTTTGTCCGAACGTGATTAGTTCTACTGGTATTGTGCTGGGAGGTGGCCTAAACGTTGATTTTAGTCTCAAGTTGGTATCGCCAGTGTTCTCTGTTTTGTCTCCCGGGGTATGGTTCTCAAAATGTGCCTTTACCTTGAGCTTTCTGAAAAACTCTGCTAACTCACAATGCAGCATGAATTTATCCAGTCATGCAGTGGGCACAAAGCCTAAGCCTTTCTTCAGAAGGTTCTCTTCTACCTGGGTCAGAGTATGGGAGAACAGATTAGTCACTAGACTCTGTGGGAGCTTGGTCCTGCTTGTGGGTCCCTTGTTTTGCTCCGAGTGTTGGCCCCCATGTACTGTTCCTCCTCCCAATGAGCCTGGTTTGTTCTTCCTCTGCTCGTCCTCGTCTACCCCTCCCTAAAAAAGAGAACCTGGGGTTGTTGTGAAAGAAAGGCTGTGGAGCTTGTGCAAACGGAGGGGTCAGCCCAAACATCGGATGTCAATTTAGGGGGCCAAATGGCCCTGTAAAATTCATTGGACATCCTGGTGGAAACTGTTGCCACTGTTGTGGCCAATCTCCAAATCTACCTCTCCCTCGTTGTCTGTTTCGGTAGCTACCTCCACTGGATCCGCTGTTGACTGACAAACTCTCATCTGAGGTGTCTGCAGAGCTTTCCGTTCTTTTCACAGGGGTGTAATCTGGATCCGCATAGGGATATGTTTTAGTGTAGGAGAACTTTTTCAAGTCCTTTGGAACTTGTGTATCTTAGATTGAGTGAGGTTCTCCTTATATTTTGCCATTTCTTTATTCACCTTATCTAACTTTTTCTTATAGGCCGTTAGCGTTGTCTTAAAATGGTTCTCAGTGGCTTGGATTTCTATCAACATTGCCTCTGACAACCTTTTGGCAGTCTGGATGATCAAAATGATCCAGTCCCGAGTACAATGCCATGCTATCTGTGCCTAGTCTTTCCTGAAAGCAGCATCTTCTAGGAAGATGCGTGGTGCATTGGTGACTATAAGACCCTTTGGCGCAGTATTATTCCTCAAATACTCTGTGAGTATTACGCCATGTAGGATAGTTCTAATCCTGTTGTTATTTTGTTCAGACAAATTCTCCCAGTCTATTGGGCTATTGCTTGAGCTACATTTAAGTCAGCCATAAGTTGAGGGCCTGAAAGAATAAGATTTACATCCTCCTCCGTGAATATAAGGCCGGGATTCTCTGCCATAATGAGTCCAGGAAGTTGTGAAGGATGAGAAGGTTTTCTTAAAATGGAAAAAGGAGGAGAGAACCTCCTATATAACAAATCAAACTCTCACAGATGTGCGCTGCTAAATGGGGAAAACCAAAGAGAGAGCGATGAATAGTGGGGTAAGGCCTTATCCCCAAATCAATAATCAAACAACAACAGGGACAGACCCAACAAGGGAATCTAGAACACTGCAACACAGTGCCAAGGGAATGGGAAGGAAAAAACATTAGGTTTAAAAAGAACCCACACCCACCAACCTAGTTGGTGGCATGCTTCATCATTGAACTGCACTTAGTGACCACAACCCATCAGCCGTGTACCTCCTGGGCTTTAATCGTGCCAGGAAAGATTGCAAGATATTAACACCAATTGGTGTCACTAAATACAAAGGTGTCCTCCAAAAATGGTCCAAAATTGATAAGGCTCAGCAGTTCACCAACTTAGTGAGGAAAAATAGGGACACAGTGTCCTCGTGTTTGGATCCAAGTGGGACTCCTTTTCACATTGTATCCTCCTTTGAGGCACTTTGCAGTACGGTTGCTTACTATTCAGGTTGCCATTCACCACATAAAACCTGTTAGGTGGTTTGACATAAATTGTACTAAGGCTCACTCAGCCTTTCTTAAAGCAATCAAATTGGTCCCGCGTGATGGCAATTTTATAAGGTCAAGTCGTAGGACATACAAGTTGGCCCTTGAAACAAACGAGAATGAGATCAGGGCATAGGCCTATGAATCACTGCAAGTTGCCCATAATAGTAGGGATTCTCGTCTTTTTTTGGGAAGTGATTAATGCCCTCTTTTTTAAGGATTACCCCACAGCTGATAATGCCCCAGATGTCAGCCTTATTAGTTGGGTCAAGCACTTTAAAGAAGTTTATAGCACTGTCCACCAAGACTCCTTTTCTGAGCGCACTATGATGGGCAATTCGTTTATCCTATGATGGGCCATTCAGCTGGATGAAATCAAAGCAGCCATTGGTAGATGCCCTACTGGCAAGACACCTGGCCCTGATAGGGTCCCAGCTGACCTTTTTAAAGATAACATTTATTTTTGGGCCCCTCTTTTAACAATTGATCTGGCAGAGGCTCGCCCTTCAGGTGAGCCTTCCTATGGTAGGGGAGTCGGGCCGCAATGTCTGGGCTGGGTTGGAGCGGGATTGGTTGGTTGTGGCATGGCTCACGGAAGTGCTAGAGTGCTTTCAGGGTTGTTCCAGCGACACGGTTGGCCCCACCCCTTTATAAGGTGCAGCAAGGCAGTGGGCGGGTCTCTTTTCCGCACGCAGCCTTAGACACAGCAGAATAAAGCCTCCTCACAACTCCCCTGCCCGTCTCTCCAGCAACGGCACACTCCGCTGCAGCAACTCTGCAGCCACAGCCCTGGTCAACAATTGGTGCCCCAGGAGCTGCACGGGTTGGAGAGTTTTTTTTCTCACCCGACCTGAGTTGTTGTGCTAGGTCTACTACACTCTGTGGCAGCTAAGGTGGGTGCATGAGGGCTGTGATGGTGAGGAAGGGGGGGTCTTGGGGCTAGGCTCGGTCTTCCGCTCTGTGCCCGAATGTGCCCAGGATTTGTTTTGTTTGGTGGATCTCTATGTCGGCCTATGGGGAAAGGACCTCGTATGCAGGGCACTTTGGGGGCCTGTTTGTATGGTCTGAATGCATGATTTGGTTGACCTCCTGTTCAATGGTGAGTGGTGACATTTGTTGGCAGTTCTGTGCTGCCTTTGGTGGGAAAGCTCCTGCACTGTTTCCGAGAGAGGCTGGTAGTGCGAGCCAGGGAACAGCACCATTTTTGTCCATTTGGAGTGGGGCCTTGGGAGATACATCTATCGTGTGATGGAGCAGGGTAAATATAAAAATTTTAACCTCCTAATATTTTCGTACAATATTAATAAACATGTTCGTTCAAGTAAATAACCAACAATGTATGTAAAGGGTTAATGGTAACACGCAATTCAGTGTGCAAAGTAATGGACTAATAATTGTTTACGTTTCTAACATAACATAATATTTTGCGTACTAAAATAATAATAAAATGCATGATTTGTGCTTTTAAATAAAACGTGTGGTTGCAAAATAAAGCGATGGTAAGTAAGGGACAGCTTTATATGTTGCTTCTGCTAGGTAATACCTAATTGGGGTACGTAGAAAGACGGGAGGGAAACGAAAGGGTTTATATTTCTTTGTTTTAATAACATTTTGTTTTCTTTAAAAATAGTGCGCTTAGGCCTGCCGAGCAGCAATATAAAATGGCCGCGAGATACTAGAGTGCGCATGAGCGGATGCGACCATGTGATAGAGGAGAGAGGCTGTGGAAAAGGGATGATCACGTGCTGATGCCGAGAGGCTAAGATGAAAGTATGGTCAAGGCTGCTGTGACCCTTCTGAGCAGATGTGTGCCAAGATGATCAGCAAGAAGCGTGAGAAGCCTGGTTGAATCAATAGAAGGAACTGTGTTATACAAATTGTAGCAGAAAAAGATACAATTTGGACTGATCGAAACGGATGAGCAAGTGCATGAACTGTGGGAAACGATGCTTGCATGGACATTCCACACGGAACTGGTTAAGACCAGGAAGTTTGATTAAAATGTATAGGGATCTGAGATTTTGACCAATGAGAATGAATCGCGCCATGTAAGAAGAAACATTTTATGCTGTAAGCTAGAATTAGGGTATAAGAAGACCTACTCTTGGTGGGAGGGGTTAGAATGCTGCGGGATGCTGCGGGAGATGCTGAAGAAGTTAGATGCTGTAGATGGGAGAGTTTGCGGTTGCTGATGCTGACGAGCTGATGCTGCTGCTGTTATTTTCTTTTTCAAGTTGAGTATAAAATGCTGCTTAGGAGAAATCTTATTTGATAGATTTTTATTTAGAATTATTAGGATTTCCCAGAGAGATAGATAGGTTGATCTATAGAGTTCTTAGTATGATAACCTCATTTTTCCGTCTAATAAAAGTGCCATGCAATTTCAATTATTCTTATATTGATGATAAATGAAATGATCTGAATAATAAGATTAATCTCAAATTTCCTGCATTCAAAACTTTATATAAACTTTATTATTCTTTAAACAAATGACTCAGTGATTTTCTTCAGTATAATGACTAATAAAGAAATGGAAAAGAGTTCATTGTGATTGAGCTGGTCTTAATCACCATCAACTGATTCGTACTAGTTGGTCCATCGACCAATGAGCGGAATACCTTAAAAGCAAATGAGAATTATTGTGTCATTATAAAAGAGGTATCCCGTCTCCTTCCAGCGAATCGTTTTTCTCCTAGGTTTCATGACGGAGGAAATCCAGGGAACAAATGAGTAAGTGAATGTATATGCGGTGTTATGGGCCCCACCGTCATATGGATATAGTGTGTGTGTTAGAGAAATAATTGCACCTGGATGACCAAAAGCATAATAGGAGAAATTATTTTTATTGTAAGCGCTGGATCACGTGCACGGAGTACACACAGCAAAATGGAAATCTATTGAGAATGGTGATACATGCAAACTCATTGAGAAGTCAGATTTGAGACAGGGGAAGAATGAAATTATGTGGACAGTGAGAGAGTGGGTGTTTCAATTGTCTCTTCATTGTGCTCAGATTGCGCATATTTTGTGTGGGGCATTCACAATGATAACGTGCATACAATGATCAATCGAGCTCTGAACCCAAGGCATGCATCACGCCTGTGAGTGCACATGGGGCGGAAAGCAAATTCATGAGTGTGGATTGTGCTGGAAGCGTGGCCGTCCAGGGCATGCATTGACACATTTACGGGCGAGAACCCATCCAGCTGTATGCAATCCATGGAGGGAGCTCACTCTGAGGAGGATGAGGAGCGGGCAGTCGGAGGGGGGAGTGGCTCAGCAGGGTCAGGAAGGCCTGCTGCATAAGGTAAACCAACCTCCCCCTCCTCCCCCTGAGAAAGAGAAGAATAGAAAAGGCATGTTGATGTTGTAAGTGGGAACTGTAGTGCTTCCAGAAACATAACTCAAGAAAAGACTATTGAACGAAAGGAAAATCTGCCAAAGCATATGGGTAGTAAAGAGTACAAGTAAACATACATTGTTTTAGGGATGGAGCGGTAGCTTGAGGTGGTACCAGGTATAATATCAACTACGCCATGGAACCACAGCCAGCTATGATGCAAGTGGATATACTCCCAAGCAAATAACATGAAGTTTTAAATGGGTATATTCTTTATATATACTAAATGGGACAGTGTAATATTCGAAAATATTTTTTTTTCATTTATCCCAATTGAGAGTTATGCATCTGTATTGCTCATAAATAAAATATAGTATTATAATTCTGCAAACGATCTTATTTGATGGCAACATTGACAACTAAATCTCCTCTTGAAGGGAAGGGTCAATAATTGCAACAACCACCAGCATCTTTTGATGCAAATTGTTTTTGGGTGATTTATTAGAATATCCAAGTGCCGGAGACTCCTCTAGATGTGTTCCTCTTAGCCAGGTATAAAGACATACATACCCTGGAGTTTGAATAGCACTTAATTTGGTAGGGTATTAATGTATTTATG
Source organism: Calotriton arnoldi (assembly GCA_963921515.1). Taxonomy (NCBI): domain Eukaryota; kingdom Metazoa; phylum Chordata; class Amphibia; order Caudata; family Salamandridae; genus Calotriton; species Calotriton arnoldi. Next base: position 5,446,344 of record CAWUFW010000065.1, read on the forward strand.
TGGTAGTTCTATAGTCCGAACCTAGCTAAAAAGTAGCAAAGCACTGTGCACGGTCCCTGCATTTAGGGAAGTTATTAATATGTAATTGTATTCTGTGTTTCAGTTTTGATCCCTTCATCTTTCAAGGAAATTAAGATTAGCTTACTAATGAATGGTTCATCTCCACATTATTCCGTACATCTGGAGCTAGGCCTTGAGTATGTCTAGGACACCATGGTCCTCTAGTGCTCAATTTGGTCCAACCAAGAAGCAGACTTTAATCAGTCGGTCATTAGAGATTGTTTAAGTTGCGCCCGTGGTCTGATCATTCCAAAGGTCCAATATATTTAAACTTGTTTTTTGGCACTTGGCTGTGCCTCATTTTTTGAGCACCCAGAGGAAATTGCAAAAAAGGACAGAAAGTGGGTTCGGGACAGTCTTATCAAGCACAAACAAACCTCTAGGGAACTTATTGAAGTGGCCAAACCCTCAGTTAGAGATTATTGCCTCATTCAAGCAACTCCATCTATTGCCCCGTATCTTTTATATGTGACCAATGTTTATGAGAGAAACTTGTTGACAAAATTTAGGCTGGGTTCTTTCCGTTGGGTGATATGTTTTCCTTTAGGTCAGTATTCCACTAACACTGTTGCCACTTGCCCATGTGATGAACAATCGAGTCAAACTATTTTACATTTTGTCTTTTTCTGTCAATTTTATCTCCCGTATACTAGGAAGTTTTTATTACTGTTACTGCGCAGACATAAATTTTCTAAGTGCAAAGCGGCTCTCTTCTACCTACAGCAACTTAGCGATTGTAACATTTGCTCTGCAGTGGCGAACTTTCTGAACTGTACTTTAGCTAAGAGAAGGAGCATGCTGTTTTGATCTAAAAAGCACTCTAGTGAGTTTAGTAATTATTGTTTCTGATATGTTTCTTAAATGTTTAATGCTAGCGTCAACTTTGAATAATTTTTAATCAACTACCAGGCAGTAGCTCCCTGGAATCGGTACTGGATTTATTGCACAGCCACTTTATTCGTAGTCAAATTAATGATTGTAACATTTGCCTCGCAGTTGTGAACTTTTTGAAGCGCACTCTAGTTAAGTGAAGGAGTATGCTGTTTTGATGCAAAAAGCACTTTAGTGATTTTAGTAATTATTGTTCCTGATTTGCTTTTCAAATGTTCAAAGCTATCAATCTGTAAATATTTTTAATTAATTGCTACTTTATAGTAGCTTTTAGGAATCGGAACTGGATTTATTGCACAGTCACTTTATCCGATGTTAAAATAGACCTTCTTGCACTGTCACTTTATTTATCTATATTAACATGAGGAGCTTATACGTCTAAAAATGTGGCAGTTCTTAACTTACAAGGTATGGACTTTCGCAGGACTCGTTCTATTTTTAATATGTGGCTGTCACTTTTTAAATATGTGTGTCTGTAACGAATCCTGTTTGTTTGTTTTTTCCTTTACTGTTGTGTACCTTTTATGATCTGTCTTTGGAAGATCAAATAAAGACAACTTGACTTGAATGGATCATCTTCTCTGTAACAATGAAGTACCCTAAGTATGCACTTTATTTCTGACCTGTTCTGAAAGGACGCATTAAAAGGTGGAAGATCCCCTACACGCTATAGACGCATAACTCTGTGGTAAGTAGCTCATGCAACGGTGGATAAGGCAGTACAGCCTGGCAGGATGAGCCATCGGATACTTGTGTAGTTTACAGGAGGTGTTGGATTCACATCAACTACCTCGTTAAACTTCTCTATGGAGACAGGTGTGGAGGGTAGAGGATTGGAAAAGCCCAGTTTGGCGTCACGTTCCTGTCATGTTTTAGATTCTTTGCAGCTATTGCCAGCTAGTGGATAGTCTCAGAATAGTCTTGGCAAAAGCTCAAGGAGTAGTTTGTGGGCCCCAGTAGAAGTGCATTCAACATTACCTAGCATTGACACCTTTGGAAGTTCCCACAAAACACTGGTGAGGAGTTGGTTGACCTGGTCTGAGCTTTGCAAGCTCTTTGTGAACTGATCTGCTCTTAGCAACAAAAATTACAGCAGCGTAAAGGGAAGGAAAAATAAATAAACCCATTAAATCAGAAAGATAAAGGACCAGAAGTCCAGGGAAAGAAATAAATATCTGAAATTACACCCCCTTTTGAGCAACGATCAGCTCTAAAATATTTTGAAACTGCTGCAGAGCTCTTTAAATTTTCGAGACGTAGGCCCCATGCAGTGTTTCTCAAGGGTATGCCTTCCTGTTCAGCTCCGTTTCAGAGAGGGACAGAGGGCTAGCCCATCCAATCTTGGTCGCCAGTACTTTCAAAATGGCCCTGCACAGTCACCAATGATTTGGCCCCGTATAGCTCGGGTCCGATATTCCATTCTAGCGGTGAATATGCATCTATTGGCGTATTATCACATGCTTACATTTGTTTTTGGTAGGGCTGACCATTTTAATGTACATAGCATACCCGCTCATTTTTAAGAACACATTATGGTGGGTGCTACCAGCTTGAGCCAATGAGGTATCACTAAGCAAGTCAATGAATGCTATTAGGTTTTGACTCTTCCAGCAGTTGCTAGACGGCATGGGGGCCAGTTAGACTTGCGACAAACAAGTGCCTTACACGATGACCGCTGAAATCATTGTTGCCTTGCAAGTGGCTGAGGTTATTAACTTGGCTGGGAGGGAAGTAACTGGGAGTGATGTAGCATACCCAGAGTTCCTCTATGTCTGTATGAGCCAATTGCCTTAAAGCAAATTACGGAACCAGTCATAGGTCATTTAAAGCAAAGGCTGGGGTCAAAGTCTTCGTGTTTGGACTGTGCCTTATATTCAATTAATTAAATCTCTACCACATATTGGCATTTGGTGTCCCCATGCAAACCCCTGAGGAATGGGCCGCATCTCATGTTGGTAAGCTGAGTCTGCCTTTGCTAGAGTCTGATATATGTGTAGATGGATTATGACAGTGCCCCCACCATTAGTGACCTCGGCATGGAATGTCAGCAGGCTTTGAGTGCTGCATGATGCCACATGGCGATCATTTACTGCCAAGAATCGGCCACTTTTCGGCATAGCTCAGCAAAGCCTACATCGACTCTCAGTGGCAGCCTGAGTGTAATGCTTCTCATATGGCTACGCAGAAAGGTCGTTACAGCACTGTTTGGATTACACCTGATGCCGAATAGACTTGTGGTCCAGCTTTGCCTAGGAATTAGATATTGTACCCCCTGGTGGGCATCTCAGGAGAAGGACGAGGTTTTTTTCCTCCAGGAGAAGGACGAGGTTTTTTTGCAGATGCTAGAGGACTGCCTGGCATCCATGAAGGCGACTCTTCATCAGTAGTAGTTGGTGGTGGGCTGTGACATTTTTGCTCTCCATATCATTCTCATAGGTTGCCAATTTTTCCCAGTCAGTCGCACACGCCATGTCTGGGTGGAAGATGAGGCACTGCCATACTAGGTTACTGAGTGCGGTCCACCAGGGTAGGGAATTTGTGAGGCATTTTTTAGGGATATGGCAATGGAGCAGTGATGTGACCAAGCCCTGGCAAGTGCTACTTTAAGGGATGGGCCGGTTTACAGGCTCTGGGGGTGTCATGGTTTTCGGGGCCATTTTTGGTACCTCCTGGTGGGCGCATCATTGGCTTGAACTCTGTACAGTTCTGGTGGCTTTCGCGCTTAGGACCGACCAGATGGGCGAAAGGGACCACGTTTCTGATTGCATGGGGCACCAGCGAAGAAATGCTGCCCCCTGGGAAACTGGAACACATTTTTTGGCCCACCAAGCGCAGGGGGCCATTGGTTCATGGAGATGGGACACTACATTAGGCTCTGTTCTGCAGGGTGTTTGGTGGTGCCCAGAGGGAGTCATGTTTGGACCCTGCGGTACGGCTTTAGCTCATGTAGAATTGGGGCCGCCACTGCGGTGTCATGGAGAGGCTGGCTGGGCTGGTGGTGCAAAGGTTGGGCTGGTGGAGGGCTGTCTGATACAAGTGCTATGTAAGATTTAGCTAATTGTAGATATCTGTCTCTAACTTTTCTTCCCTCTTGTATTCCCCTGTTGACGTAGGTGGAAGATGTGAGGAGTTGAAACAGCTACTTGGTACCTAATCACCTCCTGTCCACTTGGAAGAGGTTACAGAGGTTCTAGTTTTGGGCCACTCTCACGTCAGGCTTACGGAGGCTGTCTAATACATAGGTGGTATGCATCCATGGCAGGGGAATGCTGGCTGATTTTTGGGGATCAAGGGGGGCCACGCCGGGCCCAGTTGAGGTCTGCATTGGGCAGGCTCAGTGCCCTCGGGGATTTACACTCTTGGGGAGTATTATGGTACATCTTGTCATCAACGAGTTAAAGGACATCCGAAAACAGGTTAGTTGGCATTTGGTTATTTCTGGGGTGGGCTGGCTCTCAAAGGAGCTTTCCTGAGACCTTGATAGCATGGTCAAACATAGTACCTAGGTGAAATTTGAGTCGGTCGGAGCCCTCAATGACTGTGCAGCTGGCAAACTATCTGATGGGCAAGTAGCTAGGATCAGCTAGGTATCAGCTATTCTTCGAAGTGCATCAAAGGCAAGTGGTTTTCTCCAGGACACAGTCTGCTTGTCTTGGGGGCGGACAATTGTTCTGGAGAAATTGTGCACGTGGTCAGTTTATTGCCCATGCTATGGTGGGGGGAAGATAGTAGGTGAACTACGCTGGCCTGTGGTGGGTGAGGTCATCATGATTGGTGGACAGTTCCGGTCCATGTAAGGCATCCTTTTAGACCAAAAGAACAGTGACATCCCTGGACCCTCCAAGGGGTACTGACCGCAAGTTGAAAGAAGGTTGCAGTGGCTCGGGGGTTGGGGGCGGTCATTGACACGCAGCCCTTACCTCACACCCACCCACGCATGCTCAGTGGACACAAGCTGGCACAAGCCATTGGTGGGAGGAGGATGGGTGTAGGAGGTGCCTGAGGTAGGTATCCTAGCGGGCAGACGGGCCTCCTGCACAAGCTCTCCCAGTATGGGAGATCGGGGTTGGGTCCTCCCAAAAGGAGGGACCCACCTCATGTCCATATTGGATTGGACAAGGGATTATAAGAGGAAGGGGCCTGGAACCAGTCATGAGCTCACTAGGGAAAGATGTTTTTCTGACTTTGTGATGGATGCACAGGAACAATCTTAGGTATGGCTAGGTAACTCCCATGTATTAATGATTCTGTTAAGGCAAGGACTTAACTCTGTAAGCAAAAATGTAAATTGTGGGTTACTGTGCATTAAAAATGCCGAAATGTTTTCCTATTAATTTGTTTAATAAATACAGCCGGGGCTTTGACGACCCCTAACCCAAAAGAACTTGATATTGTGTTCATGGTCACTGGCATAGGTATGGAAGTGGGTGGTGCGTTGGGGGGTGGGTTTCCCCAAGGGACATTGGCGACTTCCTGGGCATATGGCAGAGGCTCTCCCAACATGGGTGAGCCGTACATATGGTCGGGGAGCATGGGACTGAACTAGGGTCGCAGTGCAGGTCACCGTGAGCTCTGGGCTGGGACAGGGCAGGATTGGTTGGTTGTGACGCAGCACCCGGAAGTACTAGAGTGTTTCCAGGATCGTTCTAGCAACACGTTGGCCCCTCCCCTTTATAGGGTGCAGCGAGGTGATGGGCGGGTCTCTTTCCCGCACAATGCCTCGGACGCAGCAGTAGAAAGCCTCTTCGCAACTCCCTCACCCGTCTCTCCAGCAACAGCATGCTCCGCTGCCCCAACTTTGCAGCCACAGCCCTCATCAGCAATTGATGCCCCCAGGAGCCGCACAGAGTGGAGAGCTTGTTTTCCCCACCCACCATCCCTAGAGCAAAGGGCACCGGGGAGGGGAGTACGCGTTTCTTGTGGCTTAGCAGGAGGGGAAGCTGTAGGGTTGCAATTCCGTTTGGTTGAGTCATCCAGGTTTATCTGAACTTTTAGTAAGGTTTTGTGTCATGTCTAACACTCCTTTTTATCTTGCAGGTCATATCAGTATATTAGTATGATTTATTTATGATGGGCCTTTTCTTTTGCAGGTCAGATTGTTATGTCATATTTATGTCGGTTGGCGGATGAGGTCATGATTGGTGGACAGTTCAGGTCCGTGTAAGGCATCCTTTAATACCTAAAGAACAGCGGCATACTTGTACACTCCAAGGGGTGCTGGCAGCAAGTCTTAAGAAGGTTGGAGTTGTGCGGGGGTTGGGGGTGGTAGTCGACACCCTTACCTCGCACCCACCCGCGCAGGCACTGTGGGTGCAAGCTAGCACAGACCCATAGGGGGAAGAGGATGGGTGTAGGGGGTGCCCAAGGTAGGTATCCTAGCGGGCATATGGACCCCCTGAGCAAGCACTCCCAGTATGGACGATCAGGGGTGGGGTCCTCCCAAAAGGAGGGACCCACCTGTTATGTTATGTTATGTTAATATCATTTATAGCGCGCACGGCTACTCAGGAGTGTCCCGGCGCGAAAGCCAAATGATGGAGGAGAGGAGCTGGACTGAGTGACACACTTATGCAAACAGCCAAGTTTTTAACAATTTCCTGAACAACCTTGGGTTAGAAGTGTTCCGTAGTGTATAAGGCAGAGCGTTCCAGGCTTGAGCTGCCTTGAAAGAGAGAGAGCTGCCCCCCACTCGTACCAAACGGAACCGAGGGATCACTGCCAACCGCTGAGAGGTTGAACACAGCAGTCTTTGTGGCACATAGAACCTGAAGCGATTCCTCAAATACGGGGGACCCAAGCCATGGAGAGCAAAATGGGCCAGGGTTAGGACCTTGAATTTGACCCGTTGGGCCACGGGGAGCCAGTGTAAATCCAGCAAATGTTGCTTCACACTAGTTCTTCCGGAGATGTTTAGCAGAACTCTGGCTGCCGCATTTTGTACAACTTGCAGCTTCCTCAGCTGGAAGTCTGGCAGATCTATATATAGTGCGTTAGCATAGTCTAGTGCATATTGGATTGAACAAGGGGTTCTAAGAGGAAGGAGCCCGTAACCAGTCATGATCTCACTCTGGAAAGATGTTTTTTCTGATTTTGTGATGGATGTACAGGAACAATCTTAGTTATGGCTAGATAACTCCCATGTATTAGCGATTCTGTTAAGGCTAGGACTTAACTATGTAAGCAAAAATGTAAATTGTGGGTTAATGTGCATTAAAAATGATGAAATGTTTTCCTGTTTATATGTTTAATAAATACGGCCGGGAGTTTGATGAACTCTAACCCAAAAGAACTTGACTTTGTGTTCATGGTCACTGACATGGGTATGGAGGTGTGTGGTGCCCTGATGGGTGGCTGGGGGCGATCCCCTAAGGGACATCAGCGACTCCCTGCCCATATGAATTGTGTCTCCATGGTTGGATCCCCGAAATCCTGGTTGCACTCTGTAACTGTACTGATTTTTAAGAAAGGGGACAGAGGGAGCTCAAAATGTTATTGGCTATTTTCCTGGATTAATTCTATATAAAAAATCATGGGTAGAATTATCTTAGAGTGGTTGGAAGTCTGGGCCCAGGACAATAACATTCAGTCAGATTTGCAATTTGGCTTCAGGGCGGGTCTTGGTACTGTAGAGCAGTCCCTAAACCTTCAGTTACTTATTACTAAATACACCCTGGCCAATTCACCTTGTGTTAATGGATTAAAGTCCGCTTTTAACTTAGTGAATCATGCCAAACTCTGGTGCATCATGTCTGAAATGGGAGTGGAGCTCATTGTTGTGAATTTTCTCAGAGAATTATATTGTGAAGTCTCAGCTTCTGTCAGGTATGGCTCTGTGGGGGAAATTACTGATAGCTTTTTCCTTTCGAGACGTGTACGGCAGGGCTGTGTGTTAGCGCCTTTCTTATTCTCACTTTATACTACTGGTCTTGAACACCAGTCGGTTAAACTAAATGCTGACGTGCCGTGAATTGGAATTTGTTCGGTTCCTGCACTACTCTATGCGGAAGAAGCAGTTTTAATTGCTAGCACCAAACTTGGCTTGCAGAAACTACTGGACAGCGCGGTTAATGAATGAGCTGGAGTTGACTAAATCATGCCACAATCCACATAATGTCCTATGCTACAAGATCTAATAAGCGTAATACCTTTTTTATAAATGGCACAAAACTCAAGCCAGTTTAATCTTTCCCCTATTTGGGCATACTTTTTGATGATCAATGCTCTTGGAACCAGTCAGGTACTGTTACTGCCGCCAAGTTTTCTCGACCTGTGGAAGGTCTGTTCAGGTTCAGAAAAAAGCTAGGTCTAAAACACCCAAATGAGTTTTTGACTATTTATAAAGCCAAATGTTTGTCAGTAGCTACCTATGGCTCTGGAGTCTGTCAGACTAAAGATTTGAAAGCCATACAGTATGTCGAGAACAACTACCTGAAAAGGTTGCTGGGGGTTGCACGTAGCACTGCGAACCACCTATGTCTCGTCAAACTCGGCCTTGATTATGTCACTGATTTTATCAGAATACGCCCTCTTCTATTATGGCTGGCAATCTGGGTTAAGCCTGAAGCACATTTTAGCCAAAGTGTGATCAGGGATTGCATGAACCTAGAGAAGGTTACCCTTATCCCTTGGAGAATATATATAAAAAATATGAGCAAATCACTGGACTTCTCTGATTTTTATAACTGTCCTGAGGCCTTTTTGCTAGCTACCAGCTAGACTATTAAAGATCTTTTCTGGAAGTGGACTAGGCACTCTAGAGCCTGCACTGAATCAAACAAAAGCACGGTTCGCTTGCACTGTCCCTTGGATTCTGGATCCGTTATCAAACCCTATCTTATATGGGTCTGTAGCACTTATCAGCTAACCTTGTTAACTCAGCTGAGATTCAGTACCCTGCATTATTTGGTGTCTTTTCCTGCCCCTGTTAGGTATCCCACAACTCTTGCCCCGTGCCCATTTGACAAGTTATCTGTTCAATTAACTTTGCACCTAATTGCGTTTGCAAATTTTATTCCTTTTTTAGGAAAAACCTTTTGATCCTGCTTTTAAGAATAAAAATATTCATGATTATAAGACAGCCGTGTTCTCCATGCAATCCCTGCCTTCCACAAGTGCCTGTTTGTCTATTGTTGTCACATCCGATGTGTTCTTAGGTTTAGGAACTCTGGCTTGTAAAGTAACTCCTATACTCTACTTTGTGCCTAAATATGGAACTGTCTAGTTGCTGAGCTAGTTGATGAGTAAATATTTCCTCTCCTTCTGATGCACTTGACACTTTTGTGTTTTCTTTACTAATGGTTTTATATTAGGATCCTGTTTTGATATTTGGTATTTGTACTTTTATTGATGAGATTTACCAATGTATTTATTGTGTATGTATTTTATTTGTGTTTTATGGCTTTTGGCCAAATAAAGCTTATTAGATGATGACCCATTTAGCCTGGTGAGCCATGCATCACTATTTATCAATCAATCATGTCACTAATAAAGCGCACTACATACCCGCGAGGGTCTCAAGGCGCTGGGGGAAGAGGGGAGTGGTGCTGCTACTGATCGAAGAGCCAGGTCTTGAGGAGTCTTCTGAAGGCCAGTAGGTCTTGGGTCTGTCGGAGGTTGGTGGGGAGGGTGTTCCAGGTCTTGGCGGCGAGGTGGGAGAAGGATCTGCCGCCGGCGGTCGTTTCCCGGATGCGGGGGACTGTGGCGAGGGCGAGGCTGGTCGAGCGGAGCTGGCGGGTGGGGGTGTAGAAGCTGAGTCGTCTGTTGAGGTAGGCTGGTCCGGAGTTGTGGAGTGCTTTGTGTGCGTGGGTGAGGAGCTTGAAGGTTATCCTCTTGTTGACAGGGAGCCAGTGCAGGTCTCTCAGGTGGGGTGTGATGTGGCTGCGTCGGGGGATGTCGAGGATAAGACGTGCAGAGGCGTTCTGGATGCGTTGCAGCCGTCTCAGGAGCTTAGCCATCGTTCCTGCGTAGAGGGCGTTTCCGTAGTCCAGCCTGCTGGGTGACGAGGGCCTGGGTGACTGTTTTTCTTGTTTCGGTGGGGATCCACTTGAAGATCCTGCGGAGCATTCGGAGGATGTTGAAGCAGGTTGAGGAAACGGCGTTTACCTGCTTAGTCATGGAGAGGGTGGGGTCGAGGATGACCCCTAGGTTGCGTACGTGGTCGGTGGGTGGCGGGGCTGTTCCCAGTGATGTTGGCCACCAGGAGTCATCCCAGGCTGAAGGGTTGGAACCAAGGATGAGGACCTCCGTCTTGTCCGAGTTCAGCTTCAGGCGGCTGGTCCTCATCCATTCGGCGACGGCCTTCATTCCTTCGTGGAGGTGGGCTTTGGCGGTGTGAGGGTCTTTGGTGAGGGAGAGGATCAGCTGGGTGTCGTCGGCGTAGGAGATGATGTTGAGGTTGTGCTGTCGGGCGACGTGGGCGAGGGGTGCCATGTAGATGTTGAACAGCGTTGGGCTGAGGGAGGAGCCTTGGGGTACGCCGCAGATGATCTTGGTGGCCTTGGATCGGAAGGGGCGAGGCGGACGCTTTGTGTTCTGCCGGAAAGGAAGGATGTGGTCCAGTCCAGGGCCTTCTCTTGGATCCCGGCGTCGTGAAGGCGTGTTCATAGTGTGTGGTGGCAGACCGTGTCGAAGGCGGCTGATAGGTCCAGGAGGATGAGGGCTGCTGTTTCTCCGTTGTCTAGCAGGGTCCTGATTTAATCGGTGGCGGCGATGAGGGCGGTTTCGGTGCTGTGGTTGCTGCGGAAGCCGGACTGGGAAGGGTCCAGGATGTTGTTCTCCTCGAGGTAGCGGGTCAGTTGTTTGTTGATTTATCCTTTGCCACCTGTGGCGCAATCTCCAGTTAAGTGACAGGGAACATTCCAAAGTTGTTGTTGAATCGTAGAGCAATGCAAACTAGAGGTGGGTGAGCAGGGCGAAAAGATCCGAGTCTTGATTGGTTCTTAGAGCCCGTGCACGATCCAAGTCCTGAAAATGTTTGCCATGTAAATCATATAACAAACATCACATAAAATCTGATAAAGACTTTTCAAAATTCAAAAGGTGTATTTATTTAACATTTGGAGGCTTTGACATTAGTAGGTCACATCATAGCCCTGCACTTAGAAGTAATTATTAAGTGATAGTTTTTTAGCATGAATTTAGAACCATTTGTGCCCCCACCCTGGCGACAGTGCCATTACTGAACTAAGATGTGGGACAGTTGTCATGTGAACCCAGTATGTGGCCCAGATTTCTATAGATAAAGCAAAATTATAGTCTGGTCAATAAAACACAATAGCTTTTGTGTACAGATGGTATTCTGAACTTACCTATTTGAAGGTGCTTTCATATGTTATAGTGAAGAAAACTGAGGATCAGTAAAATAAAATATTGCCTATGATCACACAATTTGGTTAAACAGGGAAGTCGCAATTAATCCAGGTTTTCTGGTTTCACTTTGTGCAATAGATGTCTATTTGTCTCTCCTTTTAACCCGAGATGTTAATGATTTGTTTTTACGTCTTTGTGCATGAGGTAGAGTGAAGGAGTCAGGCAGAATCCACATGAAAGCTAGGCTTGTTATGGGCTCGAGGTTCAAACGGGACGTTGAGCTTAGTCAGAGCTAGGCTTCAGGCTCGAGCCTGGCTTACTCTTGCAGCGGCTCGCCCATCTCTAATGCAAAGCTACTCTCTGCCTTGGCCCTCCCTAGCTGGCCTGCTGTTGTACCATGTGGATTTTCTAAAATGTGGTTGCTCGTCTGGTCATAGGGTCAAGTAATTCGAATCTATTTGGCTTTTTCTTTGAGGTCTACATTGGTGGCCCAAACAAAGCCCTTCCCAAGCCGCTTGCTAAATTCGAACTGTTGATGTGGTACTGCACGATCGTAGCTGAGATTTAATAAAAGTGCCCATTTTCAACAGGACAAGATCAGAGACAAATGATATAGGATCATTGTCTATGGCAAAGTCAAAGGTCAAATGAAGAAGCAATTGCAGGTGCCAAGTTGCAATTTTATTCGCAGTGCACTCTTAAAAAACTGCAAACAAACGTAATAAATAAAATTCAAATTAAAGGTAAGCATTGAAAGAAACAACAAACAGTATTAGTCGGTCATATTGAATAAAACAGCTTGAAAGAAGCACTGGCAAAGCCAAAAGTTCAGACCTTGGCAATGTGCAATTTATTATGATGCTTTTTCCAAACGTTTGCAATATGCAAAAAAATTAGTCAAACATATAAAATCTAAAAATGAAGGAGTGGCCACGTTGTTCAGGCCCTCCAGGCCTGGTACTGAAATACATTCAGTTTTAAGTGCATGGCATCTGCGATCAGGTGCAAGACAGCCAGTGAATGAGTGGTCTGAGCCATTGTCTCATTCTATATGTTGTGTTGGGCAGAAGCAAAGTGTGACTGACAATTGAACAGCCTAATGCATGAAGAGGCCTGTCACAAAACTCCTGTAGACATGTATAATTGTACGTATTTTTATTAGGAATATTTTATTAAACATGACACTGTTGTAATAACTAAATCTGTTTCTAGGCCAGATCTAAAAAATAGATATAAGTGAAAAAGAGCCTTAGGCATTACTGATACTCCAGATTAATTTAATATTGTTTCAGTCTTCCTTTTCCATGGCCTAAACATTCACAGGTACAAAACTCCTATGATTTAGAATCCTTTTTGTTTTTATTAGCCAGTATATTTTTTCTTGTAGTGGCTGGGTGCAGATAATTAATGATATTCTAACAAGTAGAATAGCATTGTTCTCTTTTCAGTAAACCAGAAAACGGGTCATTAGCTGGTTATCAGTTAGGAATGGCCGGCAATTCACCATTTTTCAATTGATGACAAGTTAAAGATACACTACTACAGCAGGAGGTTCAAGACAAATTTGATCGCTTTAAAGACTTTGCGGGACATACAGAGGGAAGCAAGATGGCGGCTGGCTAGGCAGCCACTCGCAGCACAAGCCGTCCTGATCCTATGTGCTCACCCTGGAAAATGTCCCCCTTGGTAACTAACTAGGATGATCCTAGCAGTATTGGACTTCATGCTGAGCTTACTACATGAGAAGATATGTAAATGTACCCCCGTATGTGCAGCAGCCGCTAAGCAACAGGAACTAGCACTGACCTGCCGGCAGATATACAGGACGCTGAGCTCCGACTGCTGTCAAACAGGAGAGCCGTGCGGTGAGCGCTGGGTCACAATGAAGCCGAAAGGGCCTCCCGCGACTTGTGGCAAGACAGCAACAAACTCTACCACTGGTAGCCCGCTCGGGGCCGCACCAGCACCAGCTATACGCCACATACCGGATCTCTCCACCGTTACAGCAGGCGCAGGTGCAGGAGTAACCCGACAGCCTGGACGACGCGGGCAGAATGCGACCCGGAAGGATCCCCTGGACAGGAAGGGGAAAGGAGAGACGACGCACCAGCAACGTCTGCCTGGTCCAACAATTGTGGAGCTGTTTGCCGGCTCCAAGAGGCTGACAAGCCATACAGGGCATGATGAGCTGAGTGCAGGATCACAAACGCTGGAACAGGAGCAGGAGGATACGCTGGACACGGCAGATATGGAGAAGGGGAACTCTGCCGCCTTACCAACCCTGCAGGTAAAGGAAAATGTAACAGCTGGGCCCATAGCGCTCGATACAGTTGAAACTGATCCTCTTTTGACATGGGGCGAGCGTGTAGAGGAATATGTGGCAAGAGACACGAACACAGCTGTTGTTTGCGGAGGGGAAGAGATTGGATGGGATAGGGAAGATCAGGCTGGGAGCAGGAATACCCAAGGCAGTGACAAAATAGACTCTCGAAATATAACGGAGAGCAATTTAATTAATCAGATAGAACCCCAGCAAGCTCAACTACCCCTCATAGAAAAAGCTTCTGAAAATTTCCTACAAAAGAGAGCTAAAAAAACACTGACTACAACAGGGGGTAAAAAACAACCGGGGGCTAAGCTCAACGCACAAGAAATCCACTGCATAAAGGAAACAGATGTAGAGACTACAGATTATTTCTACTCATTATCGGAAGACACAGGTTCAATAGTTGATTCCCTGTCCCTGACAAGTGATAGTGAAGCTGAGAGTGAAAGTGTGCCAGATACTAGTGGAAGAGACTCTGCTGCAACTCTGCGGAAAACTAGCAGGATAGCAGATCTCTCTGCCCAAGAAAGGGGGGAAAAAAGACGAGATTTAAATTGGGATTACTCACCAACGAACCAGCTTATGGGGGATAAACGAGACCTAATACCTGACCCGGACACTACATCTATCACAACCATGGATACTATCTTGCAGTCGATCATGGCTCACCGGGAAGAGACTAGACAGGATAACAGGCGCTCTCAGGCTGCTATCCGAAAGGTCCAGGGCTCAGTTCCGAAAATCGCCAAAGTATGTAGCGAGATCTCTGATCGTCTAACACAGCTGGAGACAAGAGCCGGAAATCTCGAGACAGGTATGGTGGAAACCCAGCTTCAAACTGAATCCCATGAGGCCAGACTTATAGACGTGCAGTGGAAACTGGAAGACCAGGAAAATCGCCAACGAAGGAATAATCTGCGATTCCTGGGTATTCCAGAGGAAAAAGGAGGCATGGACATCCGCCTTTACATGATCGATCTGCTTGCGAAGGCTTTTCCCGAGGTCGAAGAATGGAACTGGGCTCACGAAATCCAACGGGCCCATCGTGTTCCCATGACAATAAAACATCCTGCCGGAGCAGATGCTAGACCCAGAGCCGTGTTAGTCTATTTTGGGAATTATCTCCTCCGGCAGACTATCTTCGAAAAGGCCAGGCCAGACTGTAAACGTAAACTAGATGGTATTGAGTTTTTTACACAACCTGATTTCTGTCACGTAACTGTTGAAAGGCGCTGGCGGCTGCGACAGATGATTAATCCTTTTCAGTTAAAGGGTGCACAGGCGTACCTCATGAATCCAGCTAAATTAAAGGTTGTAATGGGTGACAGGTCTCGCTATTTCACATCTGAAATCAACGCTAAAGAATTTTTGGATGAACTAAATGGAAAAAGCTAGGGAAATTAAATCCTAAAACATATTACCAAGGTTGGGAGGAAGGAAATGAGAACGTTCTGGGAACTGGCAAGGGAGTTGAGGAGGAGGAAAGGTTTAATGGGGGTGTAGATCGCTTTCTCTCACTGCTGGTTATTATACCTCCTCTTTTTCTCTCCAAAAACCTCGCTCCCATGCTAATATTAAAAGCGGTTAGGAGGGTTTTTTCTTCTTTTTTCTTTTTTGTGGGGGCATTTGATTGGGTGTAATCTATTTTTTGGGTGTATGTAATTGATTTAAGGGGGGGGCTCACGGATCACGGCGCAGCGCTGCATTATCTCCAACCAGACCATAGGTCTGGAAGCTTCCAGGGGAAGGGCGAGGACTGGGGGGGAAGGGAGGGCGTTGGGGTTGGGGGGGGAGAATGAGGGGTGGGTGAGGGTGGATATGGCTCCTGTGAGAGCTAGGGGTGGAACTAAGAGGGGAAAAAGCCAGACAAGGTACATTGAAGCCGAGAGAATGGATGGAACAGAAGGAACAGATAGACATCAGAAAAGTATGATATACAGATGGTTTTTCCAAACAACCCGATATGGATAAAATGCGGATTTGCTCAGTGAATGTGGGAGGGCTAAATGACAGAGCGAAAAGAGCCAAAGTATTTGAGATGTCGCGGTATATGAACCCAGAGGTTATCTGCTTACAGGAGACCCACTTCCCATGGAGCAACAAGGAGGCTCTTCAAATAAGAGGCTACGAGTTGGTAGTCTGCTCCACACAGACCTCCATGATTAGGGGAGTTGCAATAGTCACTAAATATCAGGCTGGCATCAGTACACGCACATTGGCGGATAAATGGGGAAGATGGGCAATTGTGACATTAAGTACGGGGGTGACGATTGGGACTATTTATGCCTCGAATCAGGACGACCCTAAAATCTGGGAGGAGCTTGAGTTGGAATTTGCTTTGTGGCCTACACCACTAATATTATGTGGAGATTTTAACATTCACCTTGGGATCTCTCGCGATGCTGGGCTACCCTATAGCAGGAGGAAACCACAGGTAAATCGGGCACTAAATGCTCTTAAGGATAGTCATGGGCTGGTAGATGCTTGGGCAGCTAAAAAAATCAAGGACCCAGGATATACATACTTTTCACATCCCCATCAAAAATATGTTCGTCTAGATTATTTTTTGGTCACAGCTAGGATTATTGACGAGGTGAAGATAACCAAATTGCCTCAAATGTTTTCGGATCATAATCCGCTTTTGCTGGAAATAACATGTCAGAGTATGGGAGGGAAACACCACTGTTGGTCTTTTGATAGGAAGTTGCTAATAGATGAGAAATTTATGAGTCATATTAAAAAATGGACAAGAGAGTTTTTTTACATGAATCGCTTTAGCGCCTCCCGTACTATAGTGTGGGATGCATTTAAAGCTGGCCTAAGGGGGGAAGCGATAAGTTATGTTGGCCAACAGCAGAAGGTCCGTAGGAATGAGATCAACTCCCTAATGTCACGGTTGGCACAATTGGAGGTAGAACATACTAATCTGATTCGCCACGGGGGTCAGGAGAGTTTAAGTGAGGTGGTGATAAAAATAGCTATCGCTAAATAAAAAATTAATAGCTATTTTCAGATACAAGTGGCCCAGGCGTATCAGCAACATCAAAGAGAGATGTATGAATATGGGGAAATGGCTGGCAGACTACTGGCCCTTCGGACTAGACAGAAGATAACTAGGAATAATATAATTAAAATCCAAAACAACGAAGGGCAGTATGAAACAACTCTGTAAAGATTATGGGTGTTTTTGACCAGTTCTACCAAACACTGTATCAATTAGATCCTACTGATGCTGCACAAATGGCTACTGTAAGGAACTATCCATTGTTGAGTAAAATTGATGAAGATATAGGCTTAGAGCTGGAAACAGAATTCACATTGGAAGAAATAGTGATGGCTCTAAGCTCCTTATCCTCTGGTAAAGCATCTGGACCAGATACAATTCCGATCGAGTTGTATAAATTACTTCAATACGATTCGGCCCCCTTTCTACATGATCTCTTTTTAGACGTACAATATCGAGGCATTCCACCCATATCTTGGCAGGAAACTGATATAATAATCTTCCCCAAGAAGGGGAAACCACCAGAGCTGCCCGACTCGGACCGCCCTATTTCCTTGATAAACTCGGATGCTAAAATTTACTCGAAAGCTCTAGCCAATCGGCTCCAGAGGGTCATAGCCAAACTAACTTCGCCATGGCAACATGGTTTTATACCTGGCAGGGGAACTGCAGATCACATAAGACGGGTGATCTCCTTATTGGACATAGCCGATGTTACTGGCGACGGAATGGCTGTGATCCTCTTGGACGCCGAGAAAGCCTTCGACCGTGTGGCTTGGCAATATCTTTGGGAAGCCCTATCAGAGAGGGGATTCGGCCCCAAATTAATGACAGCGATGCGGGCGATGTACCATAGACCATATGCAAGGCTACAGGTGATGGGGAACACCTCAGGACCAATCGAGGTGGCCAGGGGAACCAGGCAGGGATGTCCGTGCTCCCCAATTCTCTTCACCATATATATGGATCCTTTCATAAATCAGATAATCTTGAACACCGCGATCGAACCAATGATAACTAACAACTATGAGACTAAAGTGCTGGCCTATGCGGACGACATTGCCGTTATTACATCTAAACCAGAGACGGCAATTTTAGAGATTGAGAGTATGGCGGAGGAATTTGGGAGCAGATCGGGATATAAATTAAACAAAGGAAAGACACAGATAATCTGTACAAGCCATTGTATTATGCAAGACCAACGCCAGATAGAGTCCGCTATGTACTTAGGGGTCAGGATAGGATCCGATATGGATGCATTATGGTCAAACAATCTTGACCTAGTACTGGACGATATCAGCACAGAGCTAAGGCAGCTGGATAAATTGCACATAACAATAGTTGGCAGGGTCAACGTATTGAAAATGAAAGTCTTCCCCAGAATATTATATTTATTCCGCTCTATCCCCCTAGAACTGCCTTCTCCCGCAGTACAGAAAATGAACTCAATGTTCTCGAACTTTATTTGGCATTATCAGAAAACAAGACGTGCACTGAGAACGTTGACTCTACCGTGGGAGAGAGGCGGCTGGGCTGCTCTGAATTTACTATTCTATTATTGGGCAGCTACCCTGCAGCAGATGGGTAACCTGGTGATAACAGATAGATCTAGAAGCAAGGATGGTTTACCCTCAATCTATCAGTTAGCCGTCGGTGAGGAATCAATGGGGCTCTTCCTTAGACAACTGGAGCCCAGCTATTATAAAGGAACTCGATTTAAATGCTTAAAAGCAGCTTGGAAGGTATGGAATAAGGTTAGCAGAATATTGAAAATCCCAAAATATAATGGATATACTCCTCTATGGGGCTCTTCATTCCTTCCAGCTGAGATATATGATGGCATGGCTAGGGGGTGGGAACGAGCGGGTATACAAAGGGTTGCGAGCCTATATAATAGTAACTTAGAGATCATACCTTTTCGGAATTAGTCCAGAAATGGGGGATTGATAGTAGGTCATACTTTAAGTATATTCAAATAAGGGGGTGCTTAAAAAAAAATCTGGCTATAGGGTTTTGATAACCTTGAGGCAATACCGCTATTGGATATGATATATCGAGGGGACTGTCGGATCGGGGACTACTATAGCATACTGATGGAAAACCTTCCTGACGACTTGGAAAAAGCAGAGACGAAACGGGCGGATAAATTGGGCGATGAGGAGATAGATGTAGATATGTCACTGGAATTGGGGGAAAAAACTTTTTTAGCAGCAAATCTCAAAGCTCAACACTACAAGACCTTGTTGAATCTGTATTATACCCCCGCGAAACTTTTTGAATGGGGGAAACGTGAGAATGATGAATGCCCAAGGTGCCAATATAGCCCTGCGGATAGCATACATATGTTTTATGCATGTAACACCTTGACCTCTTTAAAAAAAGGTATAGAAAACTTTTGGCAGGAAACAACCAATTGTGTGATTACTCTTAGCCCACCAATGATGCTACTTGGGTATGATAATCGAGCAGAGTTATCAACACCGCATAGAGATTTCGTATTTATTACGATTGCAGTGGCTAGGCTATTGATAGCCACGGCACGGAAGGATTTGGAACCTCCCGTATATATAGCATGGCTCCACCGCTTGCTGAGTGTACATGTGCAGGAAATGGCTCTGTATAAAAACAAAGGCTGGCGGGCGAGGGAGGGAGAAAGGGGGTAAGATCTGGGCACCCATGACGAAATGGCTTAGTAAAAAAAGACACGAGGAGCAATCGACATGAGTAGGAGCTGCTATAATAAGGGAGAAGGGGGAAAAGAAGGAAAAAAAGGGGTTTCTCTTTTTCTTTTCTTTTTGTCCTTTTTTCTTTAATATTATTGTATATCATATGAAATTGGATATTATGGTTTGAGTGTTACAAAGTAAAATGTTATCTGCTAGTAATGAAATGAGTGATGTTAACTATGGAATTATGATGTGTTATTGTCTCTATATGCTTTTGTACCTTGTGGCTAATAAAAAAGTAATTAAAAAAATAAATAAATAAAGACTTTGCGGGTTATAAGATCAACCCAAAGAAAACTGAGGTTCTGCTTTTTAATCCTCTTGTTGATGCTCTCCCGGTCCTTTTGCATTCGCTGGCCGGAGTCCAGAATCCGATTCGATATCTTGAGGCATTCACCACTGATGATTATTCCAAGCTTTTTCCACTTAACTACCTTCTGTTTTACAAAATAAAGGGACTACTCGATAGATGGACTTTGCTTCCTGTGACCCAGGTGGGCAGGGTGGCTCTCATTAAAATGTCTGTTCTCCCTTTACTCTTGCTTCTTTTATCTAACGTTCCCATCAAAGTGAATAGTAGCTATTTTGCTGATTTGGATGTACTTTTTAGGCAGTTCATCTCGAACAGTAAAGTACCTGGGGTTAAATAATCCACTCTCCCGCTGTATACCTTACAGGGTGGGTTGACTCTTCGCCATTTTTTAATGCACTACCAGGCGGCCCTCTGGATGGCAGAGGTACGATGGATTATTTTTTTCAGGATAAAATGATGCAGGATGCTGGCACTTAACTACCAGTCTTTATTAAGGTTCCAAAATTTCAGAAAAAGACCAGATATAAGGTTTTGCTAGATCTAAGTGTTAGACTTTTGAATACATACCGTTCTAATCATATTTCTTCAGGCTTGTTGCTTCTTACATTCCAGGAATTTGACTATCTTGGTTTAACCTTTTCTCCTGCCCTAATTAGACTAATGAATTATTCTGGATTTAGAGAGCTGGGGCATTTTTTCCTTCAGGGCAGATGGATGACATGACAGGAGATTTCTGCTCTGTGTGATGATCACGGACAACAGCTTTCTATGGGCTATCATCAGATCACATCCTTTATCAGGGCTCATCATCTTGATCCCAGTCATCCTGCACTTTGTGCCTTTTTAGGTCCAAGATGGTTGGCGTAGGGAATTGGTACAGGCTAACACAGAATCTAGGGGTGCAACAGAATGTGATCAAAAATATTTTACATAAAATCCGGCTAACAACACATTGTCATCTTCCGGAGGAGAAATGGCAGACTATATCACTACTAGGCAATAAGTCATTGAGAGCGGAAAACTTTAAAAAGATGTTGTTCCTATCTCATTGGATGGCCTACTACATTCCAGCATCCCTGAATGGAATGTTTCCATTGCTTGATAACTGTTTTTTCGTTGCAAGCACCAGGGCAAGGGGGGTGGCATCACACTTTTTACACTTGCCATATGTTAATACTCTTTTGGCAGCAGCTTTTTCTGTTTTAAGCTCAGTCATTGGGGTAAGAATTGATTTGGATCCTGCTTTGATACTTTTTGGCCTTTTTAAGAATGGTCAATCCTCAATAATAGCAAAATCAGGACAGAGGTTCTTGTCAATTGTTCCTACTATAGCCCGCTCTTTGATTCTGCAACTGTATGGCTGAATAAAATGATCAGAATGAAGCAATTTGAGTAAGTCTATGCAATGAGATTGAGGGGCTTAAAGAGATTCAATGACTCTTGGCAGTATCTCAATTCAATTGAAAGTCTGTACTCTCTGTTTCAGGATAGGTCGGGTTCCCCTTAAACTGAATCTTGCTCTATGTCCCGAAGGGTTGGGCCGTAGTATTTTTCTAATATTCCACATGGTTGAGTAGTTGACATAATGAATTATGATTGTAAATGATTGCATTTGTGTTGTCTTATTGCACTTTATTGCGGAGACAAACTGTATTTTATCATGTAATATGATCATGAGGGTTATTGGTGTCCAACTGTTACTGTATTCTCTCTTGTCTATGCACTTTGCCATATTCTCAAGGAACCTTAGTAATGAATTTAGATTCAACATGTTTTTTTTTGTTTTTTTTATTGTTGTCCTGCTCTCAATCTTTTTTCTGGAGGTTTTTACTTGATTGGTGATAATAGCTACCTCTGGTCCGTACTATGTATGAACACTTGCACCACTTTTGACTTGTAATTTATAGTGATTATTGCTGATGATAAAAAGTTTTTTTAGAATTGTCCTTCCCTTTTGAAGTCATGTCACTTTTTGTAGAAATTCTGCGCAAATATATTTTTTTTAACTACTACAACTGCTAATTACATTTACACAGCACCAACGGTCCCTAGTAAGCCTGGGAGAAATGTAAATTATATAAGCGTAATTCGTGTAACTTCGGGAATTTTATCCTACCCCTGTTACAGGAAATTCCAAAATATGCCATTACTCCAATTCAAATAATTAGGCGCCATTCATGGTTAATATTTACAATGAATGGCGCCGTTACTAGTAAAAACTGACCATGAATGCACAGGAACAACAAAGCGCAAGTGGTTGTTGCTCACGGTGTTTTTGTTTAAATGCGTCCCCACACCAAAAATTGATGGTAGAGCGCACTTCACGCTAAAATATAGCACTAAATGACGTATTTGCATTTCATTCAATTACACATAATTTAGTGTAATTTTGCTGAAATTTTGCATAATTACACAAAACTAAATTACAGGAATTTCGCACACTCCAAATCCCTAGGCTCTGGGCATAATATTGTATTGTAACATTTACATAGCCCTTCAAACCCTTTTGTGGGGTGGCAAAGTGCACTTTCAGAATGGTTGAAGGCTATACTGTGGGGGAGGGCAAAGTTGGCAAACTGTTGTAATGCGATCTTATGTTGTAAGCATTTTGGCGTTGTGCAGGAGTGACCAGAGAAGAGCTCTTATCTTGTTTTAGAGTACAGCACCCAGCAATGTGATGGAGGTGGATGTGTGAGAGGTAGGCACAAAGAGGCAGATTTATCAAACTTTCACGCAAAGCAGCAAGATGCCTTGCTGCACTGCGTGAAAGGACAGAAATGGGCCATATTTAAAATTACATGGCGCATTCCTGTCCTCTCCTTGCGTTGGCGCAAAATGTGCTGCCGTGCGCCAATGCAGGCACCCTTGCACCGTGGTGCACGGGTGCCTGCGTTGTAGGCAGGATTGTTTTTGTGCAGGAAGGAACACCTTCCTGCACAAAAACAATCTTCAGAGGCATTTTCCTCGTTCTCACTTAGAAAGAGGAATAATGAGGAGAGATAAAGATATTTCTCCTCATTGCAGCTCTGGTGAGAATGCGTACAATTCTGGCACATTCCCAGGTCTACCAGTGTTAGTAAATCTAGAAATGCGTTGAAGTACATGGATGGATGCGTAGGAACACCAATGCTCTACCCATCGAATGCTCTCCTGGAGCATGGTTGCACTGCCTTACGTTATTCCAGATTTACCAAGGTGGCCTTGCATGGCTTGGCAAATCTGACTTTAGTGTTGCATTGCCATTGCGTTACCTTGAGTGGCACAAGGGCAATGCAATACTTTAATAAATCTGGGCCTGAGAATATAATTGTAATCTGCTGGTGGTTACAATTTACTTTACAGGTCCTGTGTTATGTTTCCTGGTTTCTATTATGTTAGAGGCAGGTAACTACTGGATGGTTAGCATTATAGGTGGTCCGATTGGAGGAAAGAAGCAGGGGGACTAAAACATAATAGACAGCTGCACAGCGCCAACCCTGGCAAGAGGGAAAGAGGAGTGCTGTGTGCCGCTGCACCTTAAAAAATAAAAGGTAGGGCGTGGCCAAGCAAGATGGCTGAACGGTCGTGATCCGTTTCAGCTCCGGACCCCGAGACTGCCACGATCGGTTTCCAACGCACACAGCGGACCGAGCAACGGATGGCTGCATGCGGTATGCCCTCGCACTGACCAGGGCCACGGCGGCGTGGTCAGAAAGCGGCTCCACAAGCGGCAATTAACCCAGAAGCGGGACGGATCGGGAGGCCGAGTCCGATCCCAAAATGGCGCGGAGGTTTGCCCCGAGCGGCGTCGCGCACCACTGAACGCCTGCCACCACCGCGCACTTTGAGATGGGGACCCATTAGCGCAACATTCCACCCGGATCTGGAGACGCCATCAGGGGATCCCTGTTGCCCATCACGGACCCTGGTTGGCACCTCTCACCTGAAGGTCGTCTCGCACTCTGCGAGGCTGCAGCACGGAGAAGACTGGTCATGCGGAGCCAACTGGAGCATCGTTGAAGCAGGCGCCAGATGCATCTACGACGCGGAGACGGTGAGCGGCAGCAGGGGGGCCCGCCTGTAGGGTCGGTCCCCCATTCTTACTCCTTCCCTACAACACACCGCAGGCGTGGGGAAGGCCCATGCAGTGAGGCCTGCCTGACCTTAAAATGGCGCCTGCACAGTGAACAAAGGCCCCGACTTGACACCAGTGGCAGTGGGAGAATGGAAGCGAGCAAGGCACCTTCCTCCCTTCGTTTCTCCTTTGCCGTCTCCTTTTTATGCCTCACATGGGAGAAGAGGGAACCTGTCGCCCCAGTACTGCTGCCCCACTCCTTCACTCGGTGCCTGACCCTAAGATGGCCCCCTGGGTTTAGCTACAAGCAACGGGCCTGAACCTGAGGCTGGGAATTCCGCGAGTGTGTGGATAGATTTTCTGCGACGCTACTTGGAAGGGGTTCTCTCCACGTGTCTTGGTGCTGTTCGCCGCGCTGCTCCTATGCCGCCAAAGAAGACGACAAACAAAGTCTCCCACCACTTCACCGCCACGGATAGGACCAACCCCCCTGTCGAGTCAGACTTGGAGAACAGAAACCGGAGGGAGAATATACGCATCCGGGACCTGGAGGAAGGTGCGGAAGGGCCAGACTTGGAGGCGTTTGTGATTGGCCTTTTCTCAGAAATCTTGGCGCCCCGGCAACTGAAGCTAAAGATCGACCGAGTCCATCGGGTGGGGACCATGCAGACAGGGGAGCGAAGGCGGACACGAGATGTCCTGGCAAAGATGCACTCCTTCAAAACAAAAGAAGCTATCTTAAATGCCGCAAGGAAGAAGGATGAGATCTCCTTCCAAGGATATAAATGCACGCTCTTCCAAGACTTAGCCCCGTCCACCCTGGCCCGCAGACAGTCATTTCGGCCTGTCACCTCCAAGCTACTCGAAGCCAACACACGGTATCGCTGGACATTTCCTTTTGGTCTGGCCTTTGAGTACAAGAATAAATCGCATCATATAACCGAGCTGAATGAGGGCCTGCGCATCCTGGGCCTACCTATGCCAGAGGATGACAGTGTTGCAAGTCCTTCGATCGACTCAGGACAGCCCCGGAGGGAAACTCGGTCCTGGCAAACGGCTACGAAAAACAGGCAGACACCAAAATGAACGCTCTCCGGGAGAAGATGAAGACAGTCTCTCTGCCGCTCACAGTGTACAACCGAGGATATCCTCTGATGTGCCTCTAATAGCTGTGGTCCTGGTACAAAGGACTAACCAAGATGTCACTCCAGAACCGTTGGTGTTAGCGGTCAACTGTCTAAGTTATCTATGCTTTTTTCAAATGTTCTCTGTGTTCTCACCACATGGCAGTCGGGGTTACGGGCCTTGACCGTACCGCCCAGAATTCCATTATTCTTCTTCGTGAAGGATCGCGCTGAGGGCCCGTTGGCCTCTCGGCATCGCTCTCCTGGGGAATGTTGGGGAATTGTTTTTCGGGGGGGGTTCCTGGTGGTGGTGACGGGGTAGCCGCAGCGAGCAGCACATGGGATGGGAGCTTTTCGAGACGCGTAGTTTCTGGGAGGGGGTGTCCTGACATGATGAGAGCAGCAGCCGCGGCACAAGAGGGGGAAGCGAGTAGATGGGGGGAGGGGGTTCATTCTCTCAGATGGTCACGATAGCGTCCTGGAACGTTAAGGGTCTTAATTTGCCCCAAAAACGCCCAAAAATCTGGAAATATCTCAACGACCGCCAGTTTGAGGTTGTGGCCTTGCAGGAAACACACCTTAAAAAATCCGAAGAACTGCGGCTACGCCACAAGGCCTACCCCCTCATCTTCAGATCTTCGGCTAACTCTAAACACAAAGGGGTGGCCCTGCTTTTTCGCAACACAGCTAACTTTCAGCCGGAGGCAATCAAAGCCGATCGAGATGGAGGGTCATCATGGTGAGGGGAAGGCTCCGGGGTACCCTCTGCACGTTCGTCTCCCTCTATGCACCCAACACAGGACAGCAGACGTTCCTGACCACCACACTAGATCTGATTAGTGGATTTGCGGAGGGACCAGTGGTTTTACTGGGGGATTTTAACCTGACTTGGCACGAGACGCTGGACTGCTCTCACTCTCATAGGACGGCACTCAACAGCTTTCCCAAAGCGGTTAAGCAGAAAATGTCCACTCTGGGCCTCTGTGACGCTTGGCGTACACTCCACCCCACCTCTAAAGATTACACATACTTCTCCCATGTGCACCATTCCTACTCAAGTACAGACTATATCTTTCGTACTCAATCCCTGCTAGGCTCATTACAGGCAGCTCAGATATTACCACTCTCACTATCGGACCACAACCTCATTTCCATTAGCCTCTAATGGGGGGGGGGGGCTAAACCAGGCACATCTAGGTGGTACTTCCCGATCTCGCTCACCCGAGATAAGCTGTTGCGGGAGGAATTGAGGGCCTCTATCACGGACTTCTTTGCACTTAACAACCCGCAGGACACAACCCCCCAGAACACCTGGGACGCTTTCAAAGCAGTACTCATGGGTAAATATATCCAACTTAAAGCAGTCCTGAACAAGCAGAGGGCGAAAGAACGCACTGCTCTCGAGGAGGAATTAGAGGCACGGAGAAAGCTCATAAGGAAACACCCACACACCCGCTGCAGTGACAGCTAACAGCGTTACGGGGTAAATTACGCTCCATTTATAATAATAGAGCAGAGTACTCGCTGTTGAAGCTACGGCAGACATCATATGCCTTTGGTGACAAAGTGGGGACCCACTTAGCACATCAGCTGTGAGAAAAGAGGGAACGCAAATACATTGGGGGCATCCTCGACGGGGAGGGTCAGCTTGTCCATTCGGACGACGCCAAGGCTAATGCTTTTGGCAGATTTTACGGTGAACTCTATTCCGGCACTCCACCCGACACGACCCTACAGCAGCAATATCTCGATTCGGTGGACCTTCCCCGCCTCTCTCCGGCAGCTGCGGAACCTCTGGATGTGCCCACTACGTTGGAGGAGGTCGGGAGGGCCATTACCAAACTTAAACTTCACAAAGCCCCGGGGCCTGATGGCCTAACGGCGCAGTTTTATAAAGGCTTTGCGCCCGAACTTACCCCTCACCTCACTGACCTGTTCAACGCGATAGCGGCAGACGCCAAGGTCTCGCCTTCGATGGCGGAAGCAGTCATATCTGTTATTCCTAAACCTGGGAAAAGTCCCCAGCACTGCGCTTCTTACAGACCCATAGCACTCCTCAACCTCGATGCAAAACTTTATTCGTTGATTTTGGCCACAAGGCTAGAGGATCTGATGCCCACGCTAATCCACCCTGATCAATCTGGCTTCATAAAGGGACGACAGACACACGACAACATTCGGCGCACGATACACCTCATCGAGAAGGTGTCCAAATTTAAACTTCCTGTAATTCTAGTTGGTCTCGATGCCGAAAAAGCCTTTGACAGGGTGGATTGGTCATTCCTCTTCCTCACTATGCAGAAGTGCGGCTTTGGGGATAAGTTTCTCCATATGATCAGGGCCAACTATCATCTCCCGCAATCCAGAGTATTAGTTAATGATTACACCTCACTCCCCTTCGCCCTTAGCAGGGGCACGCGACAGGGCTGTCCGCTTTCTCCCCTCTTATTAGCTCTTAGTATCGAACCCCTGGCTATTAAACTCCGAGCGAATGAGGAGATCCGGGGCATACGTTTTGCAGGCACGGAACATAAAGCATCCTTCTTCGCGGATGATATTTTGCTCACACTCATGGAACCGACCTCCTCACTTTGGGCGGTACAAGAGGAGTTTGGGGGTCTTCGAACTAGTGGCTGGCTTCAAGGTTAACTTATCAAAATCCTCCATACTAAATCTTACACTCTCTGAAGCTGAAGCCATGAGATTGAGGAGTCAGACGTCGCTACAATGGGCTAATCACTCCCTTTTATAGCTCGGGGTCCATCTCCCTCCTAGAATTACAGACCTATATAAGGCCAACTATCCCCCTCTGGTAACACACCTTCAACAAGATTTTAAGTGCTGGCAGCCTTTATGCATATCCTGGCTCGGACGGATAAATGCTGTCAAGATGACGGTCCTTCCCAAGCTTTTATACTTATTCCAGGCGCTCCCTATTGCTTTAGACCACGATCTTCTGCCGCGCCTGCGCTCGCTTGTCACTAATTTCATCTGGAAGGGGGGGGGCGCGTCTTCCCTTCCATGTACTGCGGCGGCCAAGAACAGAGGGGGGGGGGTGGCACTGCCAGATTTTACACTATATTACCAGGCGACCCAACTGCGAGTGGTGGTAGAGTGGTCCGCGAGAGAATCTGATAAACACTGGCTCCACATTAGCAGATCGATTGCGGGACGATCGATTTGGGATCTTCTGTGGAAGCCAAGGAAAGACAGGCCTGCGAACGCATATCTCAGCACCCCCACACTCACCACACTCACGGTTTGGGATCAGGTCACGAGGAGGGAGGGTTGGACCTCTTTTCCCTCTCCTTTTACCCCAATACACTTCAACCCGGCCTTCCCGCCTGCGCTGCGAGAGGGTCCCTTTGATTGTTGGAAGGAGGGGGATTGTCTAAAACTTTCGGACCTCTTCCACAACTTTGACATCCTGACGTTTGAGAGCTGTAAAAGAGACTTCCAGGTCGCACACACTGAGCACTATCACTATCTCCAGCTTAAACACTGGGCCTCGCAACCTCTCATAAGGGAAGCCGCAACCAGGGAACTTACGGCCATGGAGAGAATGGTACAAAGAGCAGGCTCCATGAAAGGGGCAATCTCCTCCCTATACACTATGCTATTAACCACTCTGCACGCTCCTCGGGCGCGCTACATGTCCTTTTGGGAACAGGTGTTAGGAAGAGATGTCACAGACGAGGAATGGAAGCAGATTTGGGGAGACATTCCTAAACACAACCACTCGGTAGCTTTACGGGAGGCACACTACAAGACAATATTGGATTGGTACCTATACCCCACTAAACTTAAGCGCATCTTCCCCGACACCTCAGATCTATGCTGGCGGGGCTGTGGTTTGCAGGGGGACTTCCGTCACATTTGGTGGGACTGCCCCAGTATTCGGACATTTTGGGAGGAGGTCCTCTCACATATTAAAGATATGCTGGGGTACCCTATCCCAACTACCATAGAGGGGGCTCTCCTAGGTCTTAGGGACCCTGATCTTGAACATCAATCTAGAGCCGATAAGGCTATAATGTGGGCCTGTATGGGGCGGCGAAACTTACGGTGGCGGCTGCCTGGAAGAGGAGAGACACACCAGCGATATCGCTATGGCATGCCCGCTTGTGGAGAATTCTCACTATGGAACGTCTTGCCGACATCTTCAGAGACGAGTATAAAAACTTCGAACTTAAATGGGGTCCATTGGTGACATACCTGTCTCGCGGGCTGCCCTCGGCGGTGTGCCCTCCTTCTCTCAGGACTATGCACCTCTTTCAATTTTGATCGCTCCCTTTTACACTGACCACCAATCATAGCGTTCTGTGAAGAGCTGCGACCTTTCCCCTGCTGCACTACCTCCTAGATAACTCTATGGACCACTTTCTTAGCTAAGGGATACCACCACTGTAGGAGAGTAGGATCTGCTTCACATGGGTACCCCCACTTTTTGCTGATGCTTCACTGTTTTTCGACCTTAGTCTGGCTGGGGCCCTGCTAATCAGAACCTCAGCCTAGCTGCTTCCTCTTTAAAATGGTTTCCATGTGCCTTAGGCACATCTCTGATTGGAATCTGGAGTGCCCTTATAAGTCCCTAGTATATGGTATACTATGTACCCAGGGCATAGGTACCTCAGAGGCCTACCAGGGGCTGCAGCATGTATTGTGCCACCCCTGGAAGGCCATCCAAACTGACACCACAGGTCTGCTACTGCAGCCTGGGTAAGGTGGTGCATGCACCCCTTACTGTGATATAGGCTACCAATATCACTACATACATACACACATATAAACCTATAAGTCACTCCTATGGCAGGCCTTATCAATCCTGAAGGCAGAGTGCGTGGTTCCTATGTGAGAGGGTGCCCCTGCATGAGCTGGGCCCCTCTGCAGTGTTCGGAGACCCTTCTCTGATGCTGTTTGTAGTGCAGCCTGACCATATACTCTTAAGCGCATTATAACCTCGCGTTAAATGCTAACTTTGGGATGGCTGCACGGAAACATGTCGTGTTTGGTGTCAAACATCTTGGAATACTACCCCCCCACCAGTTCTGGCAGCGGGGGTAGCATTCCACCCTTCTAGTGGGAAAGACATGTACACACCGGTATAACCGGTACTGACTTTCCAGAGCCCTGGCATCACAAAATGGATGCCGCTGCCACAGACACGAGTCTGGCCTCCTGCTGCTGACCGAAACTCTGGCAGGGGAGGCCTGGACAATAGGTTTCCTGTCCCAGGGAGGTGTGACCACCTCCCCAGACAGGATAGTGTGTATTGGGGCTGGGCGGGAGCACTCTCGGGTGCTTTGAAATCCTGCACTGGGGGCACACTTGGTGTCCCTGTGCATACCCCAGTTCAAACCGGCTCAGGGGCTTCCAGCCCCTGCTCTGGCACGAAACTGGACAAAGGGAAAGGGTGTAACCACCCCTCTGCCCTGACCCTCCCATAGGTGGGGCCACAGAGTATGTCCAACCCCCTACCTTAGTATAAGTAGGGGACCCCAGTCCTTAGGACTTTAGATTTACCTGGACGAAACTCTGACACAGAATCCTGGACCTTTCGACGCTCTACTTTAAGATTAGAGGACTGAAGAATCTCCCTTGGGGTCAAGGAGTGACTCCCCTGCTTGGCAGGCACCAAAGAAGCAATTGTCCGGTCTGCATCGCTGAAGCTCCCGTCGGACGCCGAAGTCTTTGCATCACCAGAGGTGGATTTCCAGACTTCCCCGAGGCTGCCCTGAGTCCTCAGCAAAGCTGAGGCCCGTAGCTGTCGTGGGTAACGTGGAACCGTGACCCCTGGACACCGAACGCATTTGCAAGTGCATCCTCTTCTGGGTCTCCCACAAAGTCGTGCTTTGGGCTCCGAGTAGCCCCAGCCTCCAGCACCAACTGCACTGAAGATCACTGGCCTCCACTCCACGAGTGTCCTGTGAGCCAGCTCCACGTGCATCGTCTTGAGGCTCCTTCGCGGTCACTAGTCCGTTGGCTAGTAGGCCCTCCCAAAGGCCAATTTTTTTCTGCTTAGGCTCCGTGGTTGCTCCAGGTGTGCCCTGACTTATCCTTGCTGGGTGAGTCCCCCAGACCTTGCTGGTCTGCAACATCGTCCTTCTTCCATTTCCACGAGACTTGCCGTTGCCAAGGCTTGTTGGGTCCAATCCGGTCGCCGACACCCCTGCAATCGACAAACATTGTGGGACAGCTCGAATCCAGCTCCTGGTCATCGTCGACGCCTCCTGGATTTCGTGGCTGAAGAGTCAAGACAACCGTCAACCTACCTGAAGCACTCGACATCGGTGGGCATCTGCTCATCGCCTTCCTGGTCACTGGCTAGTGACCCAGACTCTGTCCCCTCTGCTTTCAGGTTCTTCAGATCTTCGATCCACCTTTGGATCCACCGAACACTTTCGACTTGGTCGCCAGCAGCACTTTGCAGCAGATCGCCATAGAAAGCGACGACGAAACCCGACCCCGAAAGACACCTATGCACCCGGCTCCCCTGGGTGAGGTAACTCGAGTACTCCGGTGCTCCCGTGGGTATTGACACTAGAACAGCCTAGTTCTCAAAGGGTTTGCTCCAAGTCCTCCTCTAAGTGGCCCTTTTCTTTTAAATTCTAATCGCGACTTTCACCATAGAAGTTAACGGTGGTTCGTGGCTGTGATCATACACTGCACGCGTCCCCCGTGGGTCCCCTGTGTCACTGCCTTGGGTGGTTCCTTGTGGTCCAAGCACTTCTACTGGCTCTAGGCCTTGTGTCTAGCTCAGTCGTGGTTCTTATACCACTTTATTGGTATATGGTTTGGTACGCCCCTGGGGCTCAAACGTGTATTTGTGCTATTACTGTAGATAACTAACTTGTAATTTATGTACTTCGAACTCTAGCCTCATAAAGAGACTAGAGGGGTGTATTTAGTAATAAATACATATATTTTGAATATATACCTGGTGTGGTCCTCTTTCATTTGGTCACTCAAGAGATTATAGACTGGTAAAACAAGCTGCTTTACATTCCTTCAAGACTTAGCCTGAAGGCTGCTCTCCATAGCTACCACTAGGATAGCTTTCAATAAAGGTTGTCTTTAACCTATCTCCAATAAGGGGTTGTTTGGACTGGTGCAAGGTGCCCACTACAAATAGTGGACAGCATATGCCAGGCCAACTTCTCACATTGGTGTGCAGCGTGTGGGATTCCAGCTTGCTATTGTTTTACCAGATAATCTCAATTGAATTGATCAACTGAAAACCACTAAGGGTACCTAAGGTACATATAAATCAAGCTTAGTAATACAGTAAGTTCTACTGAACTTAGAGTTGTGTGTTAAGGGACAGCACACCCTTTCTACAACTCAAGAGAGTTTAGTAGGCCACACTAGAGTAGGTAGTGCATACACCACACCTCACTAGTAATGTCTTCAAAGCCAGGACCCAGTGAGTCCTTGCCAGAAGCCAGTGGGCTTCTTCCCTCCAAGTATGATAAACTCCCATTCTTGGAATTGAGAGCATTATGCAATACTAGGAAGTTGAAGGCAGGCAAAAGTGCCAGCACCCAACACCTCAGGGCGGTGTTACTAGCTGATGATCTCAGCAGGCCCCTAGGGTCTGAAGGGGTAGGCAAAGAGGGTGGGGCAGAAGATGAGGAAGGGGCCAGGGGTGAAGAAACCCAGGCCCCCCTCTGAAACTGGCCAGGAAGGTGAAAATGACCTTGTCCTGGAAAACCCAATTCCTCCTGTGGAGGAGGAGGAGGAGGATCAGAATGACCTCCCTTTGTCCCCCAGGAAGAGTTCTGAGTGTGCCCAGAAGGTCTAGGTCTCCTTCTCAGGAGTCTAACCACTCTGACACCTCAATAGGGACCTCTGTCTCCTCTCATAGGAGGGAATCCTCTCATGAGAGGAGAAAGAGACTGATTCAATATGAGCAAACTCAGCTTGGACTCAGGAAACAGCAATTGGCTATAGACAGGGAGTCCCTAGATCTCTATAGAGAGAGACAAAAGTTGGGACTAGAGTCCCATGGTGGCAGCAATTTCCCCAAAGATAGGGAAAGGTCTTATGACCATAGAAACCTGAGCAAGATTGTCCCTCCCTACCAGAGTGGGGATGACATCCACAAATGGATAACTGCTCTAGAGAGGGCCTGTAAAGTACAGAGGGTCCCTCAGGAGCAGTGGGCAGCAATCTTGTGGCTCTCCTTTGCAGACAAAGGTAGAGACAAGCTCCTCACTGTTAGAGAGGAGGATGCTGATAATTACAAAGTCTTGAAGAGTGCTCTAATTGATGGGTTTGGCCTAACCACTGAACAATACAGGTTAAAGTTCAGGGATACCCAAAAAGCACAGACTCAAGACTGGGTGGACTTTGTTGATTGTTCTGCCAAGGCTCTGGAAGGTTGGTTATTGGGCAGTAAGGTATGTGACTTCACAGGATTGCACAATCTGATAATGAGGGAGCAGATTCTTAATAACTGTCAAAATCAGCTGTTGCATCAGCACCTGGTAGACTCTGATCTGACCTCTCCCCAAGAATTGGGAAAGAAGGCAGACAAATGGGTCAGAACCAGGGTGAAGCAGAAGGTACAGAACCAAGGTGGTGACCCTAAGAAGCAAGATTCGAAAACCTCTGATAAGGGTGGGGAGAAGGGTAAAGATCAAAAGTCTTCACAAGGCCCCCAAAAATCTTCTTCAGGTGGGGATTCACAGTCTACCAAAGGGAAAGGCCAAAGGAAACCATGGTGCAAGGTCTGTAAGCAAAAGACCCACTGGACCAGTGTTTGCACCAAGTCCAAAGACTCTACTCCAGCCCCCACCAATGCCCCTAAGGCACCTGCTCCCCCTAGTGCAGTTACAGTTGGTGGAGGGACTACACAAGCCAAGGGTTTAGTAGGGTTGTCCCTGGGTAAAGAGATGAGCTCTGACCTAGTCAGAGAACTCACTCAGGCTGTCCTAGTCTGTGATGGAGGCATGGATATGACCTCCTCTGTGAGTCCCAGTAATCTGGGCAAGTACAGACAACAGCCTTTAATCAACGGAAGAGAGGCTTTGGCATTTAGGGACACAGGGGCAAGTGTCACCATGGTGACACAAGACCTTGTGAATCCTGGGCAGATAATACTTGGTGAAATGTACCAAGTGACCAATGCTAGCAACGTCAGAACAGACCATACTCTGGCAGTTGTTAACTTCTCCTAGGGAGGGGTAACTGGCCTTAAGAAGGTTGTGGTAAGTGCAGACCTACCCGTTGAATGCTTGCTTGGCAATGACTTAGAAACTTCAGCTTGGGCAGAAGTGGAGCTCAGGACCCATGCAGAAATGCTGGGGATCCCTGCAGATGTGTTTGCTGTGACCAGGTCACAAGCCAAAATGTCTAACACTGAACAGGCCTTGGATTCTGGAATAATGGACCAAGTGCCCTCCAAGAAGAGGAGTAGTAGGGTAAAGGCAGTGCCTTCCCCTTGGCTCAGAAGGAAGATCAGTCCCTTGAGGGGATGATCTCAGTCCTGAGGAAGGAACTGTCCCAGAGGAGCTTGAACCTGACCAGGTTGAGTTCTTGGGGACAGGGGCCCTTCCAGGGCAGATCTGAGCCAGGAGCAGCAGAGCTGCCCTCTCTTGAACACCTCAGACAGCAAGCTGCTGCTGAGGCTGCTGGGAAAGCTAGTGGTCCCCATACTGTGTATTGGGATGATGGACTCTTGTACTCAGAGTGTAGAGACCCCAAGCCTGGTGCTACCAGGAGGTTGGTTATACCTTTGAAGTTCAGGGGCTTCCTATTGACCCTAGCCCATGATATTCCCTTAGCAGGTCACCTGGGCCAGAACAAGACTTGGGACAGAATTGTCCCTCACTTTCACTGGCCCCACATGTCTGAAGACACCAAGGAGTTTTGTCGCTCCTGTGTAACCTGCCAGGCCAGTGGCAAGGCAGGTGGCACTACAAAGGCCCCCTGATACCACTACCTGTGGTGGGGGTTCCCTTTGAAAGGGTAGGGATTGACATTGTTGGTCCCATGGATCCCCAAACAGCATCTGGGCACAGGTTTATCCTGGTGGTAGTGGATCATGCCACCAGGTACCCAGAGGCTATACCCCTTAGGACCACTACAGCACCTGTGGTGGCAAGGGCCCTCCTGGGAATTTTCTCAAGAGTGGGCTTCCCTAAGGAGGTTGTATCAGACAGGGGTGCTAACTTTATGTCTGGATACTTAAAAGCAATGTGGAAGGAGTGTGGGGTGACTTACAAGTTCACCACACCCTATCACCCACATTGCAATGGTTTAGTTGAGAGATTCAACAAAACCTTGAAGGGCATGATTAAAGGGCTCCCAGAAAAGCTTAGGCGAAGATGGGACATACTCTTGCCCTGCCTTTTATTTGCGTACAGGGAGGTGCCTCAAAAGGGGTTGGCTACAGCCCTTTTGAACTTTTGTTTGGTCACCCTGTCAGGGGTCCATTGTGCTTGGTGAAGGAAGGATGGGAGTTACCTCTCAAGCCCCCAAAGCAAGACATAGTGGACTACGTACTTGGTCTCCGCTCCCGGATGGCTGAGTATATGAAAAAGGCAACTAAAAGCCTTGAGGCTAGCCAGGAACTTCAAAAAGCCTGGCATGACCAAAAGGCTGTATTGACTGTTTACCAGCCAGGACAGAAGGTGTGGGTGTTGGAGCCAGTGGCCCCAGCAGCTCTCCAAGACAAATGGAGTGGACCCCATACCATTGTTAAACAAAAGGGAGCGGTTACCTACTTAGTAGACCTAGGAACACCCAGGAGTCCCCACAGGGTTCTCCCTGTCAACAGGTTAAAACCATATGTGGACAGGGCAGACATGGGCTTGCTCATGGCTACTGATGAGGGACAGGAGGAAGAGAGTGACCCACTCCCTGACCTGCTCTCACAGAACCCTGGTGATGGGTCAGTGGATGGTGCAGCCTTGGCAGGCAGCCTCACTACCCAGCAGCAGACTGATTGCAGACAGGTGCTCAATCAGTTCAGACACATATTCTCACTGACACACAGTCAGACTACCTGGTGCACTCATGAAGTGGACACTGGGGACAGTCTGCCTATTAAAAATAAGATTTATAGGCAACCTGACCATGTCAGGGACTGTATCAGGACAGAAGTCCAGAAGATGTTGGATTTGGGAGTTATTGAACCCTCAGATAGCCCTTGGGCTAGTCCAGTGGTCCTTGTGCCAAAACCTCACACCAATGGTGGGAAAAGAGAGATGAGGTTTTGTGTGGACTACAGGGGTCTCAATGCAGTCACTAGGACTGATGCCCATCCAATACCAAGGGCAGATGAGCTAATAGACACTTTGGCCTCAGCCAAGTATCTAAGCACATTTGACCTGACAGCTGGCTACTGGCAGATCAGACTAGCTGATGATGCAAAGCCAAAGACAGCATTCTCAACCCCTAGTGAGCATTATCAATTTGTGGTGATGCCCTTTGGTCTGAAGAATGCACCTGCCACTTTTCAGAGGCTGGTGAATACAGTCCTTACAGGTCTGGAAGCCTATAGTGCAGCATATCTAGATGATATTGCTGTCTTTAGCTCCACCTGGGAGGATCACCTGGTCCACCTCAGAAATGTTTTACAGGCCCTGCAGAAAGCAGGCCTGACTATCAAGGCCACCAAGTGCCAGATAGGGCAGAGTCAGGTTGTGTACCTGGGCCACCTTGTGGGTGGAGGCCAGGTTCAACCACTGCAGAGCAAGATCCAGACCATCATGGACTGGACTGCTCCAACTACCCAGACTCAGGTGAGAGCCTTCTTAGGCCTGACTGGGTACTATAGGAGATTTGTCAAGGGGTATGGATCAATAGTGACACCCCTGAATGACTTAACTTCCAAGAAAATGCCCAAAAGGTTCAGTGGACAGTTAGCTGTCAAAAGGCATTTGATGACCTGAAGCAGGACATGTGCACTGCTCCCATTCTACAGAGTCCTGATTACTCCAAGAAGTTCATTGTTCAAACTGATGCATCTGAATTGGGGGTAGGGGCTGTACTGTCACAATTGAATGATGAAGGTCAGGATCAGCCAGTAGCTTTCATTAGCAGAAGGCTGACCCCTAGAGAGAAACGTTGGTCAGCCATTGAGAGGGAGGCCTTTGCTGTGGTCTGGGCTCTGAAGAAGTTGAGGCCATACTTGTTTGGTACTCACTTCCTTGTTCAAACAGACCATAAGCCCCTCTTATGGCTAAAACAAATGAAGGGTGAAAACCCCAAACTGCTTAGGTGGTCCATTTCCCTACAGGGGATGGACTTCACAGTGGAACATAGACCTGGGAGTAACCATGCCAATGCAGATGGACTCTCTAGGTACTTCCACTTAGAACATGAAGACTTAACTGGGCAAGGTTAGTTTAATGTCCCTACGTTTGGGGGTTGTGTAGGAGAGTAGGATCTGCTTCACATGGGTACCCCCACTTTTTGCTGATGCTTCACTGTTTTTGACCTTAGTCTGGCTGGGGCCCTGCTAATCAGAACCCCAGCCTAGCTGCTTCCTCTTTAAAATGGTTTCCATGTGCCTTAGGCACATCTCTGATTGGAATCTGGAGTGCCCTTATAAGTCCCTAGTATATGGTATACTATGTACCCAGGGCATAGGTACCTCAGAGGCCTACCAGGGGCTGCAGCATGTATTGTGCCACCCCTGGAAGGCCATCCAAACTGACACCACAGGTCTGCTACTGCAGCCTGGGTAAGGTGGTGCATGCACCCCTTACTGTGATATAGGCTACCTATATCACTACATACATACACACATATAAACCTATAAGTCACTCCTATGGCAGGCCTTATCAATCCTGAAGGCAGAGTGCGTGGTTCCTATGTGAGAGGGTAGCCCTGCATGAGCTGGGCCCCTCTGCAGCGTTCGGAGACCCTTCTCTGATGCTGTTTGTAGTGCAGCCTGACCATATACTCTTAAGCGCATTATAACCTCGCGTTAAATGCTAACTTTGGGATGGCTGCACGGAAACATGTCGTGTTTGGTGTCAAACATCTTGGAATACTACCCCCCGCAAGTTCTGGCGGCGGGGGTAGCATTCCACCCTTCTAGAGGGAAAGACATGTACACACCGGTATGCCCGGTACTGACTTTCCAGAGCCCTGGCATCACAAAATGGATGCCGCTGCCACAGACACGAGTCTGGCCTCCTGCTGCTGACCGAAACTCCGGCAGGGGAGGCCTGGACAATAGGTTTCCTGTCCCAGGGAGGTGTGACCACCTCCCCAGACAGGATAGTGTGTATTGGGGCTGGGCGGGAGCACTCTCGGGTGCTTTGAAATCCTGCACTGGGGGCACACTTGGTGTCCCTGTGCATACCCCAGTTTAAACCGGCTCAGGGGCTTCCATCCCCTGCTCTGGCGCGAAACTGGACAAAGGGAAAGGGGTGTAACCACCCCTCTGCCCTGACCCTCCCATAGGTGGGGCCACAGAGTATGTCCAACCCCCTACCTTAGTATAAGTAGGGGACCCCAGTCCTTAGGACTTTAGATTTACCATGGACGAAACTCTGACACAGAATCCTGGACCTTCGACGCTCTACTTTAAGATTAGAGGACTGAAGAATCTCCCTTGGGGTCAAGGAGTGACTCCCCTGCTTGGCAGGCACCAAAGAAGCAATTGTCCGGTCTGCATCGCTGAAACTCCCGTCGGACGCCGAAGTCTTTGCATCACCAGAGGTAGATTTCCAGACTTCCCCGAGGCTGCCCTGAGTCCCCAGCAAAGCTGAGGCCCGTAGCTGTCATGGGTAACGTGGAATCGTGACCCCTGGACACCAAATGCATTTGCAAGTGCATCCTCTTCTGGGTCTCCCACGAAGTTGTGCTTTGGGCTTCGAGTAGCCCCAGCCTCCAGCACCAACTGCACCGAAGATCACTGGCCTCCACTCCACGAGTGTCCTGTGAGCCAGCTCCAGGTGCATCGTCTCGAGGCTCCTTTGCGGTCACTAGTCCGTTGGCTAGTAGGCCCTCCCGAAGGCCAATCTTTTTTTGCTTGGGCTCCCTGGTTGCTCCAGGTGTGCCCTGACTTATCCTCGCTGGGTGAGTCCCCCAGACCTTGCTGGTCTGCAACATCGTCCTTCTTCCATTTCCAGCTCGAATCCAGCTCCTGGTCATCGTCGACGCCTCCTGGACCTCGTGGCTGAAGAGTCAAGATGACCGTCAACCTACCTGAAGCACTCGACATCGGTGGGCATCTGCTCATCGCCTTCCTGGTCACTGGCTAGTGACCCAGACTCTGTCCCCTCTGCTTTCAGGTTCTTCAGATCTTCGATCCACCTTTGGATCCACCCGAACACTTTCGACTTGGTCGCCAGCAGCACTTTGCAGCAGATCGCCATAGAAAGCGACGACGAAACCCGACCCCGAAAGACACCTATGCACCCGGCTCCCTGGGTGAGGTAACTCGAGTACTCCGGTGCTCCCGTGGGTATTGACACTAGAACAGCCTAGTTCTCAAAGGGTTTGCTCCAAGTCCTCCTCTAAGTGTCCCTTTTCTTTTAAATTCTAATCGCGACTTTCCCCATAGAAGTTAACGGTGGTTCGCGGCTGTGTTCATACACTGCACGCGTCCCCGTGGGTCCCCTGTGTCACTGCCTTGGGTGGTTCCTTGTGGTCCAAGCACTTCTACATGCTCTAGGCCTTGTGTCTAGCTCAGTCGTGGTTCTTATACCACTTTATTGGTATATGGTTTGGTACGCCCTTGGGCTCAAACGTGTATTTGTGCTATTACTGTAGATAACTAACTTATAATTTATGTACTTCGAACTCTAGCCTCATAAAGAGACTAGAGGGGTGTGTTTAGTAATAAATACATATATTTTGAATATATACCTGGTGTGGTCCTCTTTCATTTGGTCACTCAAGAGATTATAGACTGGTAAAACAAGCTGCTTTACATTCCTTCAAGACTTAGCCTGAAGGCTGCTCTCCATAGCTACCACTGGAATAGCTTTCAATAAAGGTTGTCTTTAACCTATCTCCAATAAGGGGTTGTTTGGACTGGTGCAAGGTGCCCACTACAAATAGTGGACAGCATATGCCAGGCCAACTTCTCACAACCACCACCAGGGAAGGGGAGAAGGGAGGGTTAGGGGGGGGGGGTTGTTTTTCTTTTTTGTATCTTGTTATTAGGGATCACATTTAATGTTGGATATTAACAATGGGCATCTCCTCTTTTTGAATGCGGGGGGGATGTACGGTACACCTTCCTGCACATAAACAATCATTAATGGCGTTTTGCTCTCTCTATGTGTGCTGCAAAATGCAGCACACATAGAAAAAGCAAAAAGAAGGAGAAATAAAAGTATTCTCCTTGTTGCGCAATTCTAACACCTGCTATTGCATGGCATTAGATTTTGGCGCTGCCTCAGATTTACAGAACCATGTAAATCTGGGGCAGTGTCAAAAAGCAATGGGTCTTGCAGTGGAAAGCCCACAGCACCATCCATTGCACGCCCCTTTCACACAAATACCTGCGTGAAAGGGTACCATATTAACAAAGCGGCAATAAGCCACAAAAAGTGGCTTACCACCTCTTTGTAAATATGGTGCAGGGCGTTGTGCCACCTGGAACGTTGGTAAAAGTGACATTCTGGTGGTCAATCTCTTTGTAAATATGCCCCTATGTGCCTTGGGAAAACAGCTTTCATATATGTCTCCAGAAATTAGCATTCATTCTGATCTCCTCTGCCTGGTGCCTTCCCATTAACTTCACTTTCATTCTACTCTCACTGCCAGCAAGAGGCCTTTGATTCAAAACAATAGTAGGTGAACAGGTATAGTTTCCTGCTGCTATAATTCACCTAGCGAAGTGTGCCGTAGCAACATGAACTGAAGTCACTATGGGTATAGTGGCGAGAAGTAAAGGGCCTAATTCCAGTCCCGACTAGCCAATTACTGTGCATGCTTTGGCAGATTTTAAATGATTGGCGTGAACACAGTTTAAGGTTCTGTTGTGGGAATTAGCAGAAATGTCCATGCAATTTGACGCTTAAAGGGTCCAAGCCTCATTTGCGCGATGTGTCTTTGGTCATTCTTGGACCACTCCCCTTTTGCAAAGGCAGATGAGAAGATACTGCAGCCCCATATTCTCTGCACACATGCAGAGTGAAGCTATACACTCACAGGAGGTTTATACGTGCCTTACTTGTGAACCAAGTC
The DNA here is from genome assembly GCA_963921515.1 of Calotriton arnoldi. NCBI lineage: Eukaryota > Metazoa > Chordata > Amphibia > Caudata > Salamandridae > Calotriton > Calotriton arnoldi. Next base: position 5,487,308 of record CAWUFW010000065.1, read on the forward strand.
CTTCACCACAGTAGTCCCTCCAGTATGCAAAAACAGGAGAACGTTCACGCACGTGTCCAGGATCCCAGTCCAGCTTTTCCTTACAATAACTATTTTTACCTAGAACGCTAGTCCAATTGCTTCAATTGAGGTTGCACGAGCAGTATAACTCCCAGAATGCATAAACAAGTGCAGTCAAAGCTCGAGACTAAAACAAGGTCACCCTGAAGACATGCAGTCATCTGGTACCCTTATCTTTCTCTTGATTTCAGAAGCAGGCTTTTAAAAAAAAAATCTATGAAAATCGGAAGCTTTCTCACCTTGTCTCTCATCCAGAAAGTCCTTTCTTCTTAGGGATGGCCATGCAGAGTAAATAACCCAAAATGCCTCGGTTTTTCAGAATTACTCAACTATACATATTTTCATTACACTCCTTTCATTCTCAGCTCCATTTCCAAGGGCAGTATGAGGCCTGCCTAGTTCAAGGAGGTTCTTTACTATAGGCCTGAACATGCACAGCAACAGGCACACAGCGCCTCGTTGTTTTGTTAAGGGAGGCCTGGCCTCATTGCTTTATCTCGAAGAGTGTGATGCAAGACAGGTTTCCAGGGGGAGACTCTGTTATCAGCAGGCAGTGCATTAAAGACTGAAGGTTAAACCAGGTGAAACACCCCCATTCCACCCTTGTTGAAATGATGGCCATATTAAAACAGGCACAGTCGGTATTTATGTTTTCCACGCTGACATTCCAGAGGACTTTATCAGCATTCTGGTGAAATGATCAGACAGATGCCAAACAAAGCCCTGAAATATTATCAGATTCAGAAACTAGTGAAACAGAAGTGTGGGAAGGGGCAGTGAAAAGCAGGGAGTGGAAGAGAGAAAGTATTTCCATTTAAGATGAAAAGTGACCCAGATGGAGAATATGTGAACTCGGGGTTAGCTAACCATGGCCTGGCATCGCACATTTTACAAAGCGTAAGCCCTTCTCACAGATGCTGAGAAAATGGCTCAGTAACGCAACCCACTGCAGCTCAGAGCAACCTGGAACCTACAGCTTGTGATTATAGGCCAGATGACTCCATGTCATCGGGACACCAGTTTTCCAGTCAAGGGATTTCCTTTAACCGGTAATCACTTTCAGGTGTGTTAGTGCAATTGGCTCAGTGGAATCAACCCAATGATCTCGTACCCAGAATGCACCAATTCATTAAATTAAACCACAGGACTAGAAAATTGGTGTCCTGGTGACATGGGGTCATCTCATCACCCTACAGATAATCTGGCCATGCCCCAACTCATTTCTTTCACAAAGCTGTCAAGTTTCGAGTTCCACAAAAGAGCAGGTGATCCAGTTCTTTTTCTTTGCAATCTGGAACTTATGGTCCCGGTTTTACAATGGGAACAACAGGACTACATTCCCAGAATGCACAGGAAAAATCCTTGACAGGACAAGCTACTCTTGCATATATCTGGGAATTTTGAGAGCCGTTCAATGTTACCATTGTGTCTGTGCTACTAACCTTGTGGGGTTTGCTCTGCTCTGGATGTGGCAAACCTGATTAGCATAATGGGTTGTTTCCAATAAGTAGAACCCTCAAATATTTAAACTTCTTAGGGGAGAGTACTAATAAACATATTTGATGAAATCAAAGTTTTAGTAACATCCCGTCACCCTAAGCACCAATGAAGAAGTTATGAAACAAAAAGAATATTGCAGGAAATGATGTCAGTGAAATTGATAAACACAAGTCCCTAAAAATGTGAGACTTCAAAAATCAATCCAAAACTCAGTAAAATAGATACACGGCTTAAAATATAATTGAATAGTGTATATACGTAGTTGCCCACATTAAACGTACAACAGGCAAAAATCTACCCCAGTCAATATGAGCAATAAAGATCTCAAACAGTATACATAATAATTAACCAAACTATACCATTGAAAATATATGTATGAGTGTCTCCAGACAGAAAATGCACCAAGAGTTTCAGACAGCAGGTATGGAATTTGCTTCAGGCAGCGCATGCATCAATGACCCAAGACAATGTATACATCTATCAGTCATGATAATACATGTGTTAATGGCACAGACAAGGCAGGCATTAATGGCTCAATAGCTTATGAATGAATTGCCCAGTCAGTGGAACCATCAATGGTCCTAGGCTGTACCAGCATCAGTTGTTTCAGATAGTATTTATGCTTACATATATGGCCCATAAAATAAATAGATCAGTGATCCAATACTGGATAAGAAACAATGGTTTGAGACAGGTTATAGATCAGCGCCCCCAGCCGGTACAAGCATTAATGGTTCAAGCAGGCACTGATGGCCCCGGACAGTACATACATCAATGATCACAAGGAGTATGTGCATTAATAGCTTATGAATTATATGCATTGCATCAATGGCCCAGACAATAACTTTGTCAATTGTCCAACAATCTATATCCCGAATCGTCCCAAGCAGAATGTGCTTCAATGACTCAAAGCACTTGTTGCATCAATTGACCCAGAACATATATGCTTCAGTGGTCCCAAGCAGTAACTTCACCAAAGGTACCGGGAAGAATATACCTCAATCATACTATAGAGTAAATTCATGCATGGTTCAAGTAAATAAATTAATATGGGGTACATGGCTGTATATGCATGACTTGTAACAAACAGGAGTTGCATCAAAGACCCAAAGACAGGAATGTGACTGGTGCCCATTAGATTCTTTGGGATGCTTTTTCCAAGCTGAGATGAGGAAGTAGGTTACAGGGCAGGTGAGACTCTGCAACTGAGGTCCTGTAATAACAGTGGCGTAATGAAACTTGAGGGCCCCCGCAAAGTACATAGAGAGCCCCCCCATGCTCCAGACCCAGTCAGGAGCTATCAGTTGCCGCCTGTGCACAGTGCCGGAGTGGGCCCCCTGGAGCTCGGGCCCTCCCCACACAGCGGGGGTTGTGGGAGCTATTGTTATGCCACTATGTAATAGGTGAATACTTGTATTCACTTGGTTTGGAATGTGGGCTGCTAGTTAGGGATAATCAATAGAACCCCATTTGTGCAAACAACAGCTTTTTCTGTATCCAGAGTGGCATGCGGGGCTCGCCTATGTAGGTAGACTCTCTTCCATGGTCTCTACTTACTACAGTGGGTTTCCTCAATATTTTTCAAGTTCCTGGGTTGCATACTCGACAGGATCATGTTCTGCTTGATAACTTAATAGCATGGAGTGTGCATGGACTTTCTTTCCATGTGTTTCTCTTTACTTTACTTTACCATGTTCTTGTTTCACTCTGTCAATGCCAACATTGCCGTTATAACTTAAGATTTTATATAATATTTTCAGCTCTTTAATTCCTTTACTTTCTCCATGAAATGTGGTGTGGTCGGTTGCATGTATTGCTAGGTAACATGTTTGCTAGAACATATAGGGCGAAATTCATGAACTGAATATTGCAATACATTTAGTAGTACTACAATAGTACCACTAAATTAGTACAAATTTGGACAATACCTTGCTTATCTCAAGAACCCCAGCCTGAATCCAGAATTTACGAAATATATTCCAAGACTTTTGTAACCTAAGGGGTTTAGACATCAACGTCCAGAAAACTAAATTCATGGCCTAACAATTGCACAGATTATTCCACAAGAATCTGTCACTCGGGAACAGGATACTTGAGGAGGTGACCAACTTTGATTATCTGGTAATTCGAATTAGTAGTTCCCTGACATGGTTCGCCCATATTGAGAAGAGTAAGGCCAATATTTTCCACAAAACCGCTGCTATTGAAAGGATGTATAGGGCCCCTTTACAGAGGGCAGTCTCTCTTGTCCTAGAAGTGTACAAGGTTGCAGCTCAGTCGACTGCACTATATGGGGCTGACGTTTGGGGTATGGCCTCTCTAGATTCTCTTACTGCCAGAGAGAAGCACTTTATAAGATCATTATTCTCCTTACCCCAGTCTACCTCTCTTGTCCCTGTATACTTTGATATGGCTTTTAACCGGATCGGTGATTTGACGGCACTGAGCCCCTTGGACTATTGTGTCGGGTTCTAGTCTATGCTGGAACTGGAAACCTATAGACAAGGCCTCTGGGAAACAGTGCAGCTGTATGGGAATCGGACTGTCCCCTGGCTGATGCACGTGAAAAAAATGGCTTCATATTCTGAGCTTGGAAGCCATGCAAATTAACCCTTCCTTTATCAACGTCTCATTGAAAGCTCTCCTGAAGAAGTTGTTTTGGGGGGTTTATAAAAGCTGAACATCTACAGGACTCAGACAATGATAGTCTTACTGGTAGGTTTTGCTTAAGAAACCTTCCCTGAAGTTTGAAGTAAATCTAGATCGGGTTAATCCGTATTGGGCCAGAATGCTCTTCATTAAGTTTAGGGTTGGTTTTCTGGCATTTACAGGTAAATGGAATAGGGCAAGCTCTGGCAAATAATGTGTACTGTATGCTTGGATTGGGTGGAAACCTTTGAACATGTTTTGTTTAGCTGCCCGCTGTACAAACGTGCCAGAACTAAGTGACTGAAACCCTACTGCCGGAATCTAGGGTTCGAGCAAAACTTCCCTGCTTTTCATATACTCAGTTCAGACACAAGCAGGTTAACCGTCTTCTGTCTGAGCAAGTTCCTACAAGCAGTGGGAGTGACTAGGAAACCTCTGGACCTCCCACTCTAGAAGATGTGTGCTCTGGATTTGGTCCATTCAATGAACTAGCAGCCTTTATCACACAGGGTTGAAAGATCTGGATGCAGTCAGGATGATTGGTTTTCCAGCATGACTGCATGGCTCTATACCCGTTACAAGCTCTTTTGATTATATTTCCCATGGTCTGATTTATATACCTTGAGTCCTGTATGTAAATTCACTGACAATTCAAATTATGAGTATACGGGATGCCTGGTCAACCGAGGGTCCTTTTCTCTACTTATATTTTTTTCAATGTAGAGCCATTTTTGTAACATTTGCACTTTATCTAATTTGGTTGACCGGCGACATTTTGATGGATATGCATTTTTACTGTTTGGGTGGGAACGTTAACTGGTTGTTGTATGCTGTTATCGGGGAGGGTCCTGCAGTGGTTTTTATACCTATACCACCGTTTGTTTTAACTCTGCAGTTTTAGAGGTTACTGATGATTTGTAATGATGTACTTGTGTCTATTGCTTTTATGGTCCTTGTGACCAAAATAAAGTGTTTCTGACTACTTCATTCAGAATACGCTATTATCACCACCACTACCAAACGTACAAACATACTCACACTGCACACGAACAGACACAGGAGGGGAATCTGCTGGGGCTCAATGTACCTATAGCATCCTGTAGAAAATGGGCTGGACTCTTGGAAGAGGAAATGAGCGAATGCTGCTTCATCAGCATTATACACATGAACATAGCATGCTACATGATTGGCTTGAGGAAATATGACCATATCATCCCCATTCTAATAGAAATCCATTGACTCCCCTTGCCAGCCTACAACATCCTCAAAATAATCTGCATCCTCTGAAAAGCGACCTCATCTGTCTAACAGACAAGCTTGCGACTTCTGATGGTTCTCAGTACACCCACAGCCAGGACACTATCAGACTGTAGACAAGAAGTGCATAAAAGAAAAAAAAAGGTATTAGGGCTGATCCATTTATGCACTCAGAAACTGGAAGACCATCCCTATAGATATCAGGAAAGCCCCAGACCTCCTCCAAATTTAGAAAGAATTAAAGACACTCTTCTTGAAATAACACTACATCACATTGAAGTAACAGTCTACATCACTCTCAAAATCCAGCATCCTTTCCAATCACTCATTGATTGCGTGCTTGCCTTTGACCTTGCATGAGGTGCGGATATAGTAGGTAGTGGTGGAAGAAAGAGACACGAGGCGGTAACAAGGCAATGTAGCTTTGGCATTTATCAACCCCAGCAAGTAGTCTGAGACAGAGAGGTCCTGAGAAAACCCTTGGACCTCTGCACTTACATTTTTCTTTTGTTTCCAAATAGGTAAGGAATATAAGAGGTAAAGTGCGAACCAAGCATGGATTTCTTTTGCTACCCAATCAGGGCTAAGGCATGCCCATTTCCCTTGATTTCCTAAGGGCCCATGTACTTTTGTAAGGGCACTGGACGCACTAGATTACTGAAGACAAATATACAAAAAAGATATACAAGTCCTGAACGCTGTCTGACACTGACCTCCAAGCATACCAGCCAAGCCATAGTAATGGATGATGTGCTACTCTCTCCCTGTCCTCCAAACACCACACTCCTACAGGAAGGAAGTTACTTAGAATACACTTTTACAAAGTGACTCTGGGCGCCTTTCAATCTGCTCTGTGGATTTATAGTTTCATTATATAAAATTGTCATTTTCAGAATACAGAAAGCCGGCTAGAATTGTTATCCTCATCGGCTGAAGGTGAGCTTCTAGATTGGTGTAGGAGAGTTCTGTTCATCTTTGTTTCAACTTGTGAAAAGTATGCCCTGACGCACCTTGCAGCAGAGGTTTACTGCAGAGAAGCATCAGCAGCTCAATTAAGAAGCATCTGGCTCTAGAGACTGTGCTCATGCAGCAGCTAGGATTAGCACCATGGCGCTCAGCATTAGCGAGTTTCTAATATTGCTGTAGGGCTTCAAGTGTCACATAAAGTCAATGAGCCTCTTTCAGCTCAGGCACAAAAAATTGAAAGGGAATAAAAAGCGTCAAGAAAAACAAATTGGCTGAAACAACATAGAACTTAAATCCCCTCGGAAAACTGCAGATTACGGTATCATACAAAATGGGCTTCAATAATTTGAAGCTATGAGGAATTCAGCCAGCCGTAGCAGGCATGTGTAACAATGACCGAATCAGGCATTATTATGAAAACCATGTCCACTAATGAGGAAATGCTTGGCCCAACATTTCCTAACAATTGTGAATTTCTTCGGGTATCCATCCATTTCATCATTTTGAACTACATCGGCACAGGTGTGATAAAAACTATGTACATGGAATGCTAAACAGAAAGTTACAACAGTTAAGAAGAATTTATTTCGGACGCACACTTGTTGCTATTATGACACAACACCTAGACTAACAAGCATTGGCAATGCCAATCCGTCTCACTTGTTTATATCAGAAATTTAATTCCAGTATGTGGCGTCGCTGGTCAAAGTTTGTCATCAATACAATGCAAAGTGGCTCGTAGTCGCAATAATATATAATTTATATTGCATGTGCTGCCTTAGACTTGCACTTTTGAAGCTCTGCACGCCTTCCAGTATTGTGACCCAACTCAGTGGTACGCTTTTTGATCAATGACAAAAGGTTCGGACTCTTGAGCGCACTGATGAGGATTTGAACATGTAGCTGGAGAGTTACACGCACCCTCAGCAGTAGGTGCAAAACGTGTTGAGGTATTTCTCCAGTTAAAAGGAGAATTTCACTGCCAACTCTTCTTTGAGGGTGGTATCATCAGAAGTAAGCTTAACAACTGGGAATGCTTTGAGTCCAGTTTCTGGGCGACCTCTGACCCCATACCATTAATAATGGTGGAATTCTGATGGCTATAAGACCCAGAAATACTGAAGAAGCTTCAAAGTGCAAGACTATTGGGTGACCTGCACTGTTTCGTTTTCCCGCCATGTCATTAGTTGCATTCGTTGAAGAAGGGCAATTTCCTTAATTTTTGTGGCCTGAATTTGGTAAGTGTTGTTCTTTTGTCCTGGGGGTACCCACTGGTGGATAAAGGCACCATTCTGGTCACTCGTGCACGACATCAACACTCTTCCTTCACACACCTCACTGCAAATACGACACCCGCCAACTACGGTGCAGCCTCCTACCCACCCGAAAATGTGCTTTGGTGCTTCAGAAGCAGTATAGAGAGCTATAAAAATGCACTTACAATTCAATACTAACTTGCTAGCTGCTGCTTCTTTTGTTAATTATGACACTTCCCCACAGTGAGCCAATGAACTTCGTATTACTTTTGGCGCATCTGCCTACATCTTAAATGGGTAACAAAAGGAAGATAAAACTTCAAAGGAGATGCAAATCCCAGACTTAGCAGTGGGTGTGTGCAAGAGTGTAAAGGTTGGTTCCCCTTTATTACACTCTGCAGCATCCCTCCTATGGTCAGGACAGGAGGTGGGGCCTAGTGGCTATAGCTGCTGAATTTTGAACAAGGGGTAGTGAGCACGAGTCCTGGTCTAGGGTCCACATCCTGTGATTATGGGTAAATCAGCGTGTAATGTGGTCTGATTCTGGGCCATGTTCGCGCTATAACGAAACTGGATAAATAAAAGTGGTTGGTACTTGTTTAGTTGCTACCCTTCGGCCATTTTGCTCTACGAGAGCCCTTCAGTTTATCTTCTACTAGGTGGGTGAAATCTCCTGCGCACAGACTCTAATACATAAATTATTCTTTAGCAACAGTTGTTGACGGATTCCGCTGAAAAAGAGCCGCTGAGGGGCGTGGCAGGAAAAGTTTTCATAGGCATACTTTGTGCGCAGCTTCTTGTCATCCAAAGCAAACACGCGGCTTAGTTTAATTTCACGAGAAGGGGGGCAGCTTGCCCTCGCGAGCGACTCCTCATAAACAGCTATAATATTTGATGAGAACGAGCCATGTCAGCTGATAACAATCGTTTACACTGAACAAACACAGGATCTCTTTTGTGTGTGTTTGATTAGATCCTGGATTAACCGAGTGACATAAATTATAAAAATCCAAACAGTAGGGGTTTGGCAGCATTAACGACAAGCGATGATGAATGTGTACGGTGGCGAGTGTGGCCAGGATTCGGACTATTATTCAAACGCACGCCTTTCGTGTACAGGTGCTAATCAACTCAGAAGCCACAGTTTCAATAACAACGCACCAATCTTTAATAAATCTTTTCTTTACAAAAAAGGATTTCGATTGAAGCTGGCTCATAGTCACCGTGTCATACATCTTTTGTCTACTTTTACAATTATCGTCACTATTTATTTATTTAATTGTTTCTTATAAAGCACAATGGGGCATATGTACTATTTACTGGTCGTAAAATACTGCTCGCAATTAGTGACCAGTATTTGTGCAGTCAGAAAAGATTTTTAAGAATCGACCTTTGTACCAATAGTTCGGTTCTTACAAATCAGGATCGTAGTGGTTCGGCCTTTGCACTACCTCATACATATTAACAAGATAAGTCGCAAACTGTGACCCACTATGATTCTTTGCAATCACAGGCATGGTGGCCTGCTAGGGTTCTGTAAATGTGTTCATATATTTGCTCTAATGCCACCCGTACACTGAGTGTAATGGCACCATAGCATACTCTACCCAGATAAAAGTAGAAATGAGAGGAGACCGATCCAGAAACCAAGAAGACAAACACAGGTAATATTTATTAAAAAAAAAAAGAAAAAGGTTTCAGATGATGCCTAAATATAGATAAATTTGGTTCAGCTCATAAGGGGAATGAAAAAGAGTACCAGAGAGCAGCTCCTGGAACCTGAAAAGCTCTGCCACTTCCATCACCTTTTGTCTGTTTGAGGAAATGCCCTAAGTAGCCAAGGGTATGCCCAGACATGGGTCCCTTGCTCAATGTGCCACTGGAACCAAGCTACACCTGACTGAAAAGCCCCAATCTGGACAAAACCGGTCTTGGGTTGCTTGTGCTCCAGTTCAGAAAGAATCTGGCTTGACAGTTCGGGCTGGACTGTTCCTATTGGAGGAGGGTCAAGACTGATTTGCATATGGCTGGGTCTAACCTGAGGTGGTATGGTGGGCAAAAGAACTATGGGTTGGGATGCTACCCCAAGCAATTGCCAATGGTTAGACATATTGCACGCATCATCCCGTCCCCTATTGTGTGTTTCAATTTACTTTTTTAAGCTGGCAGTAATAAACTTCTATGCTTCTATAAAAGTTGTCAAGGTTTAATGAATGTGGCTGCTGTCACCACCATAAAAACAACAGGACTACAGTCTCCAACTCTGCCCTGCTCACTGGAGATGCAGGATGTTCTCTATTCAAGGACAGAAGGTTATCCCATCAGCGTATTCCAAATAACTCCTTCAACTCAGCTCCCATCAGACTTTACTTAGCAACTTTTACTTCCGGAATGACAAACTACAAGTTGTTGCTGATTTTAAAGACATAGGAGCAAATTTACTATTATTTCAAAATCATAGCAAATCTGTGCCTTAGTTGCGTGGCAAATTTAACAAATTTATTAGTAAAACAGAATGGAGCCATACAGTAAAGGATTTTGTCAGCAATGCAGGATGATTTGAAGTGGACTCTTTATGCTACCAAGTCAGTATTGTTGTTTCTGATATTAAGTGATATAATCTATTTGCCAAGGCTGCAACGAAAGTGTATCAAAGAATTTTGACTTTTCTCTTGCTGCACCAAACTCTTTTCTTGCAAGACCCAGATACCAAGAGCAGCCATAGTCTAATCAAGATAAAGTTTATGATTTTGCTACTATGATTCCATGCAGAAAGGAGAGAAAAGATAATACTGTAGGAAAGTGCCCTTTTGTATGGTCACCCCCCACTTTTTGCTCCAACGCTGATGGTTATGGCTCATAGTGCACTGGAGCCTGCTGCCCTGAACCCAGTGCCAGTGCTCTCTCCCTGTTATGTGTAAATTGGCAATCCCAATTGACAAGGACTTTACCCCTCTTATAAGTCCCTAGTGTATGGTACCAGGGGTACCCAGGGCATGGTTTGAGAAATGTGGGCCCTTTTTAAGCGCGTAATTCAAACCGGGACACAATAATACTACAAACAGACCAGGACGGATCGAGGGACCGCCGGTATTAAGAATGATAGAGAGCTGAATTGGATGATGCTCTTATACGTATAGAAGTGGGAGGAATCGTATGAAGGCACAAGATTCCCTCTAGGTAAAATATCCTGGCACTGAAATTAAAAACAGAAATTAGGAGTCTGCACCCTTTTGAAGAAGAAATTGAAACATTAAGGATAGACCAATGGAGTGCCAAAGGGAGTAGTGGTGACATTCGAGAACCACAAACATCATCCTTTTTCATAAGTGTGCAAAAAAATTCATTTATTTTATCGGTGACAACGCCTTGGAGCACGATATTTGTGGCTAGAGAGGGTTTTAACGATCACCCACCGAAATATTTACAAGAAACGAGAGGTTTTAATTTCTGTCTTGATAAAGAAGGTGGAATAAGATAAAGCCTTCGAAACGCTTCGACGCATTGTTGTTGTTGCCATATACCCAGCTGTACGGACAAGCACCCTAGATATTGATGGTTTCAAGATATCAGGACGTGTGCACATGATTATAATTCTGGGGTGTGGCCACTAAAGACAAAGATAACTGTCTGGGTTATCTCTCGTGTTTTTCTTTTTGGGTAATAGATTTTAACTGTGATTTTTGTGATTAATTGTTTTTAAATTTGGAATTAATTGTGTGTGATTATTGTTTAATACAAATGTTTTTAATTACGTTTTTCTCTGTTTTTTATACTAACTGCAATAAATGAACTTAGTAAATGGCAAACACTATTGACCTTGTATGAATATCTGTGCCAATTTACTGTAGCCATTAGGTTGGCGGTGTCCTTTATGAATAATTGTGGTGTGGATGCAGCTGGATTGGTTAAGTGTGATTAGGTGTGCACAAATCTTTAAACAAATCCCAGAGGACGTCTTCTTTGTTATTTACCACCATAAAAACAACAGGACTACAGTCTCCAACTCTGCCCTGCTCACTGGAGATGCAGGATGTTCTCTATTCAAGGACAGAAGGTTATCCCATCAGCGTATTCCAAATAACTCCTTCAACTCAGCTCCCAACAGACTTTATTTAGCAACTTTTACTTCCGGAATGACAAATTACAAGTTGTTGCTGATTTTAAAGACATAGGAGCAAATTTACTATTATTTCAAAATCATAGCAAATCTGTGCCTTAGTTGCGTGGCAAATTTAACAAATTTATTAGTAAAACAGAATGGAGCCATACAGTAAAGGATTTTGTCAGCAATGCAGGATGATTTGAAGTGGACTCTTTATGCTACCAAGTCAGTATTGTTGTTTCTGATATTAAGTGATATAATCTATTTGCCAAGGCTGCAACGAAAGTGTATCAAAGAATTTTGACTTTTCTCTTGCTGCACCAAACTCTTTTCTTGCAAGACCCAGATACCAAGAGCAGCCATAGTCTAATCAAGATAAAGTTTATGATTTTGCTACTATGATTCCATGCAGAAAGGAGAGAAAAGATAATACTGTAGGAAAGTGCCCTTTTTGTATGGTCACCCCCCACTTTTTGCTCCAACGCTGATGGTTATGGCTCATAGTGCACTGGAGCCTGCTGCCCTGAACCCAGTGCCAGTGCTCTCTCCCTGTTATGTGTAAATTGGAAATCCCAATTGACAAGGACTTTACCCCTCTTATAAGTCCCTAGTGTATGGTACCAGGGGTACCCAGGACATGGGTGGTAAAGGGTTCCCCAGGGCTTGCAATCCTCTTTGTGCCACCCTGAGTGACCATTGCAGACTGCAGGAGCAGTGCAAATGGATCCAAATCGACTTTATCCTCAACATGAGTGGCAAAATCAATGCACTATCTGTGATATATGTCAGTCACCCTTAAGGAAGGCTTCCTAAAGCCCAGAAGGAAGGGTGCATTATATCAAAGGTGTGGACAAGTAAGTTTAAGCTTATATGGCCCTATAGTGCCCTTTACCATTAAAGGACATTATAAGTGATAGAAGGTCCATAGAATAACATGGCACCCGGCCAAACCCGAGGTTGGCAGCTCGATTATGGTACCGTCTAAATATGTCATGTTTGGTATCAAACAATGTGCGATTTCATCCCTGGCACCAATCTTGTGTCGAGGATGATGTGGCATGCACCCAGGTGGCTACCTTAGAGATTGCCCACTTGGTTGCCCCAACTTCTCTGTGCTCTCACTTGTAATGTTTTATACATGCATATGTACTTGCCTTCCTAAAATAATACCGGTTGAGACATTGTTGTTAGTTTTTTGCTCACTTGCAGGCCGGCGCATCCAGCACTTGCTGTCACCAAGACAGGATTCTGAACCTCCTTGCAGGCAGTGTGATCACACCCAGCAGTCAACAAAGGCCTGGGCAGGGAGAAGGTCACACCTCCTCCCTTCAAGGCAGGCTAGTGAAGTGACACATCAAGGCGGTGACCTTCAGAGGCTGCACCACTTCTGATATTCATCAAGGGGCGGCTCCTCCATGAGAGAGAAGGAGCATCACCCCACCACCTAAATTGCCCCCAAAAGCCCCAGAGATGAAAAATAAAATGGCAATAAAGTTAATTTATTACCATTATATTTTTCATCATCCTGTCCCGAACCGAGGGTCAGGACGGGGTACGGCTTGCAGAGTAAAAACTGCCGCTAACACTAGTGTGAAGGTGATGCAAATTCTGACGTTAGCGGGCTAAAACTGACGAAAGGCCCATTAGCGGAAAAAAAACTCATGTTAGTCAGCTTAGCGTGACTTTTTTTGCCTCCAGAGGCAAAAATAGCTGATAAGTCCACCTACAATGAAAACTAGGAAACAAAACCAATGGAATGCAGAATGGAGCAGCCAGGGCCAAGTGCAGCACAGATCAACAACCCCCCCAAGCCCCCCAACAGCCAGGATGACCAGCCAGAGTCCCAGGGGAAGAGGAAAATCAGGGCTAGAACCATGAAAAGAGGCGCATCGCTGGGCAAAAACAGTGATGCATCACTTATCATTGTGCACTCCTTGCAACACCATGGCATCCAAAACCTTGAAAGCACGGACAGTCCCCGGGGCCCAGAGGCCTCGCTGGGCCTGTGTCTGGGCCCCGGAGTGGGATGCGGAGGTGCTGTGGAGTTGCTGGGCCATGGCGGTAGACATTGAGGCGTTGGCGAACGCCCTTTCCTAGTGGTGAAGTCTGGCAGGTCGCATGGAGACACGTTGCTGACCTGTGTGAGAAGACCGCCTGGTACCCCTTGTAGCTGTTAATGGTAGAGGTGCTCCTGCGCACCAACATAGGAAGGTCTGCATCGCAAACCACGCGCCACCACTACACCAGGGTGCATGAAAGAGATTGCCATGGTGGGCCGCGCATCTCTCCATCACAGGCCAGAGGATGTTGCGCTGGCCGGACGCTGTGGAGGGTGAGGCCCCTGGGCTGCATCGAACTTGTGTGACGGGAGCGCTGCAACTTCACTCCTAAGGGGACCCTGTTGAGTCACCTGCATTGGGAGGTTCCCCAGCAATCTTGGCGGCGACTGCTGTACCCAGGCCTGTGAAATCCCGCCTGGCTGAGGCTCCGGCTGGCAGAGTCACAGATGTGCAGCGAGTGCAGCGGATTGCGCCACGGTGTCAATGTCCAGGTGAGGAGAAGATGGGATGCGTAGCGGAGGAGGCCCGGGGCTAGCACCTGTGGGTGACGCACCCCCAGTGATGGCTCATCTGCTATGGTGGAAGAGCGTCGCCCCACTGCTTTCAAGACGTGCATGAAGAGGAAACATAACATGATAATAACTTTCTGATGTACTCATGCTATGTTTCCTTTGCGGGCGGAATGGTGGGTGGGGCTGCTCTACTCAGGGAGCAGGGCAGGGGCAGAGTGGTATGCCCACTCAAGTGCACAATGACTGTTTGATCGGCCCTCTCAGGTCAACCAAAGCAGTCATGTGCACTCCCCTGTTTGCAATGCAGCCTGCATTACAGCCTGCATGGAGTACATGTCCACCCCTCCAGCCCCTGGCTGAACGCCTTGTCACGGTGCTCAAGAAAAATCACAACGCAGCATTGCATCGTTGTGATTGGCTTAGGGGTGGGAGCCTGGCTGCCTGCTTCCTTTCCCTTGAAGCAGACTCTGTCGGGTTTAGGGTCTTTCTTAACAGTCTTGAGGCGTTGGGACGGTTCCCGGCTTCGGTTCTTGTAAGTCCTGGTTTGTCCGAGACAGGGGCTACCCTTTTCGGTAGCCACGGTGCTGCCGACAATGAAAGCCTAATCAGCCAGTGCCCTCCAGAAGGAGTCTCAAGAGGAAAACCCCGGAGGGAAACAACCTCTGATGATGATGAGACTCCAGGAATGAAGGAGAAGACAAGGAGCCAGAAAACACAGGAAGACCAGGAGCCCAAAAGGAACCAGGAGAAAACTGGAATTCAAGCTGGAGCAGAAGTCGCAAGGGAACCAGGAGCACCAACGGAAGGAAGGGATCACCAAAATAAGAGTCAAGGAACCAACAGGAGCGAGGACACACCAGCAGGAGCAAGGAGTGTTGCAACGCAAGGAAGGAAAGGTTCTGATCCCTTATATACAGAAAAAACAGGAAGTGACATACAGGAACAGGAAGTGACATACAGGAACAGGAAGTAACAAAACAGGAAGGAGAGGTGTTGCCATCTTGGATAGGGAAAGGAGTGAAGTGCAGTATAGGAAGATCGCCATGTAAGGATGGAAGGTTACCCTCCCCCACTGCCTTCTGGGAGCAAGACTGAGAAGAGGAGAGCAACAATATGGCCCCCAAGGAAGGGGGATCACCAGATGCCAACACCAGGTAAGTGTATTACCCCAAGGTGCCTCATGACATGGATGGGCCGCCGTGCAAGTACGCGGCGTGCTCAACATAGCAAACCAACAGGCGTCACAGGTGCTTTCCGCGACGCCGCCAAAATGGCAACAGCGGGCCGCCGTGCCGCACCAAGCACCCCCAAAGAGGAGGGAGGTGCGCCGCGGGTTGCGATGCGGCCCGCGGCATAACAGTAGGTCCCCCTCCCGAAGCCCTGGGCTTGTCAGGAAAAAGCCGGAAAAACGGGCGGACAAGAACAGGAGCGTGGACAGAGTCAGCATCCTCCCAAGAGTTATCACTGAGGGGATAGCCTTTCCAATGGGCAAGGAACTACAAATGGCCCCTAAAGAACCGAGAGTCATAGATAGCCTGAACCTCTTACTCAGGTACCTCATTGACCAAAACAGGAGGTGGACAAGAAAAAACCCTCCTATAGGGATCCGAGACATAGGGTTTCAAGTGAGAGGCATGAAAAACAGGATGTATCCTCCAAGCATGTGCCAGTTGAAGTCTAAAAGACACAGGATTCATCACTTGGGTAACTTTGAATGGTCCATAAAAGAGTGGCTTAAATTTACTCCGTGATAACTGAAAGGGTAGAAATTTTGAGGACAGCCAGACTTTGTTATTGACTTGGTATGATGGAGATTGGCGGCGATGGACGTCAGCAGTGTCCTTCATTTTCTTCTTAGCGTCTTGGAGATGGACATGAACTCTAGATCTTATGGCTCGAGGTGGCGAATAAAAGAGGCTGCCGCCGGAACAGAGGGGTTGTCTTGCAGAACTGAAGGAAAGGTCCTGGGATGGAAACCGTATAAACAAAAGAATGGGGTAGTCTTGGATGCACTATGGACTGAGTTGTTGTAGGAGTATTCTGCCAACGGTAGATAGGAGAACCAGTCGCTCTGAGTTGCATTGCAATAACAGCAGAGCTATTGGTCTAGCCCTTGATTTAAGCGTTCCGTTTGACCATTGGTCTGGGGATGAAATCCGGAGGACAAGGCCACCTCAATAGGAAGAGCTTTACAAAAATGTTTCCAGAAACGTGATACATACTGAGGGCCTTGATCCGATACAATCACCCGTGGCAGGCCATGGATGCGGTATATCTCCTGTATGAAGATGCTTCCGAGCTCTCTTGTAGTAGGTAGTTTTTTAAGGGGGGTGAAGTGAGCCATCTTGGTGAAAGAATCTATTGTCACCATTATAACCCGGTTACCTGCAGATGGAGGCATAGAGGAAATGAAGTCGGTGGATATGGTATGCCATGGAGCTGGTGGAACAGGTAGAGGTTGAAGCAATCCCATGGGTTTAGTATGCAATGTTTTGGCTTGAGCACAGACAGGACAAGATGATACGTAGACTTCGGTGTCTTTTCTTATCGACGGCCACCAGAAAGAGCGAAGTATTAGTTCTAGGGTAGTCTTGAAACCACGATGACCGGCTGCGGGAGAATCGTGACACATTTGTAGGGCTTCTAGCTGCACCTTTTGTGTGGGAAGAAATAAGGCCCTACCGTGGTAGTAATGTGTGTCACGTTGCTTAACCAGATCGACTAGCTTCCTCCATTCTTCTTGGTTCATGTATTTATATTCTGAATGAACCCTGTCTATGAAGGATTGAACCATGCCAATAATTCTCTGTGGCTTGATTATGTTCTGTTGTGGGAGCCTAGGTCTTTCTGGATAGCGACGAGACAAGGCGTCTGCCAAAGTGTTCTGAGACAAAGTCATACTGGCTAAAAAAGTAAGCCCACTGGGCTTGGCGACTATTTTGGCATTGAATGTTACGGAGACATTGGAGGTTTCTATGGTCTGTTCTGATTTTGAAAGGTTCCTTGGTTACCATTAAGTACTGTCTCCAGGCGAACTTCATGGCCAGTAGTTTTCGTTCTAGGACAGAGTAGTTCCTTTCAGAGTCTGACAGGACATGTGACAGGTAAAACACAGGATGTTCCAGTCCGTCGTCTTCTTGTTGCTGGAGGAAAACGGCACCAACAGCTCTGTCCGACGTGTCTGTTTCCACAAAAAATGTCTTCGTTGGGTCAGGATGTCGTAATATGGGTGCTTGCGTGAAAGCCTTTTTTAGGGACTGGAAGGGTTGTTTGGCGGCTTCGGTCCACTTGAACCCTTGCCGGAGATACTCTTTCTTTAGAGTTTGGGATATGTAGCTGGTTTGGTGAGCAAAGTTGTCAATGAATTGACGGTAAAAGTTTGCCAGACCTAGGAAACACTGTGTTTCTTTAATGGTCGAAGGTGATGGCCAATCCAAAATAGCCTGTACCTTTTGAGGATCCATGGCTATTCCCGTCTTGTTAATTCGGTAGCCCAAATATTCTACCTCGGACTTGTCAAACTCACATTTTTCAGGTTTACAGAAGAGACTATTTTGGCGTAGTCTTTCCAGGACTTGCATGACATGCGTGCAATGTAACTCAGGAGCTGCTGAGTAGATCAATATGTAGTCTAGGTAGATTACCACTATCTGGTTTAGGAGACCCGAGAACACATTGTCCATGAACCTTTGAAAGATGGAAGGGGCGTTGGTCAGCACAAAAGGCATAACTTGATATTCGAAATGCCTTAATGGAGTTCAAATGCGGTTTTCCACTCATCCCCTTCCTTGATTCGAAGGAGATGATAGGCACCCCTGAGATCCAGCTTGGTGAATATTTGTGCCCCTCTTACCGACTCCAGGATATCCTTAATCAAGGGCAATGGATAGTGGTCTTTGATGGTGACTTTATTTAAGCCTCTGAAGTCAATACATGGTCGGAGATCTTTGGTCTTTTTGGGGACGAAGAAGAGGGGTGCCCGGGCAGGTGACGAGGATCGAACGATGAGACCACTCAGGAGATTTTCCTCAAGGTATTGTCTGAGAGTCTCTTTCTCGGGTTCAGTGACAGAATATACTCTTCCGGAGGGTACTGTTGCTCTAGGTTCCAATGGAATGGCACAGTCAAACTCCCTATGAGGAGGTAACGTCGCCTTCGTAGGCTTCTGAAAGATGTCAGCGTATGTATGGTAGTGACTTGGTACGCCTTGGATGGAGTTAACGGAAGTACAGGCTTCTTTTCTTATCATAGGTATTACCTTAGGAGACCAGTACTCTTCAGTGGGATAACAGAACTGCTGACAGAAGTGTGATGACAGGTGAAATGGTCCTTGTCTCTCAGTTGATATACGGGTTATGTCTGATCAGCCAAGGTATACCCGGACCGGCTGAGTGAGGGGTAGGACAACTGCCGACCCGCTTCCCACGGAACAGACACTACACTTTAGTGTCTACACCAGCCGGTACTGACGCCGCGCTTCCTTGACCCAAATTGGGTTGTTTTTAGATCTACAGGTATCACTTTTTAGGGTGCTGTATGAGTGGTTATTACCTTACTTAACGTAGTTACTGACCACCACCGAAAAGTGTAGGTAGATCCTATTTTGGTCCTGAAGAATTGCCATCTACTTGGAATAAGGGCAAGAAACATGTTGACCCACGTCATAAGCGTATAACCTCACAACTTTAGAGTGAAGATACGCGTTTTCTTTTTGGTTTTAATTAGGGTGATGGCCACACTTCATTAAAATTGTTTTGAGTGGACCACCACTTCCTATTTTAAATTACACCTACTTACACATCATTATCACCTACACAGCTCTAGGGCCCTCACACGCACTACACCCTATGGCATAAGGAATAAAGATCTCCGCCAAGAAGGCCCCATCTCGGGTGCCGATCGGGTATTGCAGCGCCGACCCGATAAAGAGCAGACCCGATGATGAAGCAAGACACCTAGCTGGCTGGGTGTGTGAGGGTCTTTTTCCGAAAGGAGGAGATTCTCCTCCTGACGTCTCGCTCGACATCACCATGTGGAGCCCTTGATTGATCACAACCACCTGCTTTAGACATTAGGAACTGCATACTATCATTGCAAAGATACCTAAGATCATGACATGCTGGGTGAGACAATCAGGTCAAAAGACAAGTGTTCTTGGTGTTTTACAAATGTAAGCTGTAATAACGGTGTCATGTCTTTGACTGGACCGGAAATGAAGGGGTTCCGTCTATGGTATGTACTATTTCCGGGATCTCTTTAGGGACATGACTAATTCACCTCTCACTAGCACATGCTTCATCCAAGTACATCCCGCTGGCACCACAATCCAACAAGGCTAGTATATTCTCTTCTACTCCATTTGGTAACCTTATAAGCATAGGCAGAAGAAAGAGAGAGGTGGAAGTTTCGTTTGAGGTACAGATCGAAGGGATTCCAGACCATCCCGTCCTCTCCCTTCTCACAGAGGTTGGGATTAGGCGTTTTCCGACTGCCTAGGAGGACGAGTAGGACAATTGCGAATCATGTGCCCTGAGGCGCCACAATACAGACACAGTCCTTGTTTTCTTCTGTGTTCATGTTCGACCTCAGACAGGGGTCCCCTAGTTAAGCCGATCTGCATAGGTTCTTCTCCTGTCGAAGGCTGTATGTCAGACACGGGGTTTTCTGTTTTACGAACATTAGGTCGGGTTACTCCGGTATGCTGCTGGAGTCGTGACTTTCGTCTCTCCAAACGACTTTCATCGAGACGATGTTCAACTGATAATGTTAAGTCCATTAACTCAGTCATAGTTTCTGCACGAGGAGAATGTACTAATTCATCTTTGATTTCTTCTCACAACCCTCTGCAAAAAAGGGTTACCAGTGTTCGTTCCACCCAAGTGGTTTCCGCCGCCAATTGCCTGAACCGTGTGATGTATTGCAAGACGTCCTGACTCCCTTGTTGGATGTCACACAAGGCTTCTTCCAATGAGGTCTCCAGCCCAGGTCTCTCAAACATCCGTTTAAAGGAGTCAAGAAAAGACGCATAATTTGACAATCGTGGGTCTTCTGTGGCTACCAAGGGTGTTGCCCATGCTAATGCAGGACCAGACAAGGCACTAATCAGGTATCCAACTTTAGTTCTATCCAAGGAAAACTGGGCTGGATGAAAGGCAAAAAACACAGTCAAGGAATCCAAGAATTCCTTCAACTTGTTGGGATCTCCAGAATAATGAGGAGTAGAGGTAGAGACCATGGGTACATCGGATGTCTTAGTTGTCAACACGTGGCGTAAGGCTAAGTTTTCTTCTCTTAGTTGTTGTAGTACTTGGGCTTGTTGTTGAACTGTCTCTACTAATGGCTGGGCTGTTTCTACCGACCCTTCAGTAGGAGAGGACTGTGAGGTATCCATGCAGGTTTTTGGGCGTTGCAATCTGTCGGGTTTAGGGTCTTTTTTTACCAGTCTTGAGGCGTTGGGATGGTTCCCAACTTTGGTTCTTGTAAGTTCTGGTTTGTCCGAGATAGGGGCGACCCCTTCCGGTACCCACGGTGCTGCCGATAATGAAAGCCTAAGCAGTCAGTGCCCTCCAGAAGGAGTCCCAAGAGGAAAACCCCCGAGGGAAAAAACCTCTGATGATGATGAGACTCCAGGAATGAAGGAGAAGACAAGGAGCCAGAAAACACTGGAAAACCAGGAGCCCAAAAGGAACCAGGAGAAAACTGGAGTTCAAGCTGGTGCAGAAGTCGCAAGGGAACCAGGAGCGCCAACGGAAGGAAGGGATCACCAAAATAAGAGTCAAGGAATCAACAGGAGCGAGGACACACCATCAGGAACAAGGAGTGTTGCAACGCAAGGAAGGAAAGGTTCTGATCCCTTATATACAGAAAAAACAGGAAGTGACATACAGGAACAGGAAGTGACATATAGGAACAGGAAGTGACATACAGGAACAGGAAGTGACAAAACAGGGAGGAGAGGTGTTGCCATCCTGGATAGGGAAAGGAGTGAAGTGCAGTATAGGAAGATCACCATGTAAGGAAGAAAGGTAACCCTCCCCCACTGCCTTCTGGGAGCAAGACTGAGAAGAGGAGAGCAACAATATGGCCCCCAAGGAAGGGGATCACCAGATACCAACACCAGGTAAGTCTAGTGCCCCAAGGTGCCTCATGACATGGATGGGCCGCCGTGCAAGTATGCGGCGTGCCCAACAGAGCAAACCAACAGGCGTCGTGGGTGCTTTCCGCAACGCTGGCAAAATGGCAACAGCGGGCCGCCGTGCCGCAGCGCCCCGAAGAGGAGGGAGGGGCGCCACTGGCTGCACCGTGGCCCGCGAGGAGAAAACGGGCAGCGCCGCGTGTCACAATGCGGCCCACGGCGTAACAGACTCAGGAGAGCAGGAGCACAGAAGACGCGGGAGCCGGCCTCGAGGTAAGAATTATTTAAAAATATATTTACAACCCCCTCTCCCCCCGCATCCCCGCCCCCTCCAGTGTCCTTTCCCGCATGTCCCGCCTCCCAGCTGTCCAGTCCCCTCGCACCACTATTTAATTGGGGAGAGGAGTTGGCCTAACGGCTAGGGCGGTCGACCTCGAATCTGGGGAACTGGGTTCGAGTCTCGGCAATGACGCTGAACATCCTGTGATTCTGGGCAAATCACTTAATCTCCCCGTGCCTAACAAAATGAATGTGTCCTCATGTAATGCAACTGGTGCTATGTAAAGTGCTCTGATACCTGATTCGGTTCAAGTTCGCGCACAGCGGGCGTACTACTGATGCGCCAAAGGCAAGCCCGTCTGCGTCCGCCCGCCCCTGGACCATGCCCAGCACCAAGGACCCTTTCTCTCAGACACTCCACCGCTATGATGGCAGCACCCTCCTCACCATCAACCCTGGACGCCACACAGCCTGCCGTCTAGCAAAACTGTAGAATCCTCTTGCAACCTGTGCCTGTAGAAACTGCAAACGCACCTTCTGCCACATCAGCACACCAGCACCTCCTGCCACCCAGCCGACTAACAGCGCAGCCGACCGGCTCAACTGCATCCTCCTCAACGTGCGGTCCCTCCACAAACACGCAACCAAAATATGGGACCTCCTTGATGCCACCTCTTCAGACATCACCTTCATCATGGAAACCTGGACCAACCTCTGCTCTGGACCGGACATCACCATCTCCAACCACGACGGCTACAAATTCACCCACACGGACCACCCCGAGCGCCCAGGAGAAGGCATTGCCATTGTCTAAAAAGGCACACTCCGATTGACCACGCACTCTAATGACCCGATGGTGACCATGGAACACCTCCACTTCCAGATCCAGATCCAGACCAACCCCAACACCACCCTCCGTGGCACCCTCATCTACAGGCCCCCGGGCCATGAACCCCCATTCACCGATGCCATTGTAGACCTCATCGCACCCCAGTCTCTCCCATCCACCGACTACATCCTACTCAGAGACCTCAAGTTCCACCTGGACAACCCCAGTGACCAGAACACCACCCCCCTCCTGGGGAACCTTGCCAACATTGGACTCAAGCTGCTAGTCACTGCACCAACCCACATAGCCTGACACACGCTCGAGCCCATCTTCTCCACCAGCGGGAACCTCAACTACAGCCACACTACAGGACTCTCCTGTACCGACCATCATTGTTTACATCACGCCTTCACCGCGCCCACCGTACACCATCGCCATCATTGCCCCCCATCGCAGCTGGATCAAGGCCACCAAAGAACTTCCCATCAACTCCCTCAGAACCACCACTCAACCAACGCTTATAGACGCCAACACAGCAGCGTGCATCCTCCACAGATGGAACTCCAACTGCGCCGACACCCTGGCACCCCTCAAGAAAAGACCAGGCAAACAACACTCCAAGAAGGCCAACTGGTTCACTCCCGCTCTCCACTAGTCCAGCCCCACCTGCAGACGTCTCGAGAAGAGATGGAGCCACAACATCAATCAACTCTGCAACACAGTCACCCTTGCACCATGGCGCAAGGGTGCCTACGTTGGTGCATGGCAACCATTGTGCGTCAATGTAGGGGAAAAAGACAGGGGGGCTTATTCATGAGCCCCTTCTGACAGTTTCACCCCACCGTTGTGTCATTTTCTTGACGTACTTGCAGTGGGATTCTTGCACCACGTTGCGCCATATTTGTAAAGTGACGCATCTAGGCATATGCGTGACCTTGTAAAGCCCTGTGCCACATTATGCCTGCATCAGGTATGATGTATGCAGGGTGGGCATTCCCACGCAACAAAGCCTCATAGGAGTGGCACAGGGAAATCCATCAGATTTCACTGCAACAATTGTAGGATGCCCCTGCGTCAGTACCTTACACCTGCCTCATGGCAGGCGTAAGGGTGACGCAGTGCCACAGGGATAGGCTAGCCCCATGCATTGCTGGAGTTGCGTCATGCTTGTGACACAATTTCAGCAATGCGTGACATTAGCGCTGACAGATACGTCAGGATTCCAGATGTATCTGTCATTAAGTGCGACATGGAGCGCTGTACAGTGAATACAGCGCATCGATAGTGTCGCAAGAAGGGCGTAGTGAAAAGTGTTGCAACGCTGTTTTGTCGCACCGATGCAACACTTTTCATGAATGAGGCCCAGGAATGCGCCCTATCTTATTGATGGTGCACATTCCTGCCCTGTAGTTTTGTCGCAGGGCAGCGCAGCAACATTCCTTGCAGCGCTGTCCAGAACCAAAACCTTCTAAAATGAGGCCCCAAGTGCTTGCACCATTTTTAAGACCAGCTATTTTCTGGTCTTAAAAACTGCCTCTAACTGGAGTTAGAGGCAGTTTTTTTGGTTTTGGACCATACAAGGAATTCCTTGTAAATATCGCAAAGTGGGGTTTACAGCAGTTTTTGCACGGGAACGCCTACCTTGCATCTCATTTTCGGTAAGTCCCGCTAACAGAAGTGGCGGTCCTAAAAATTCACGTTTATGCAGGAAAAATGCTGCTAACTGCGGTTAGCGGCAACTTGTAAATACAGCGATAAAAAAAAGCCGCTGTAACTCCTTGTATATATGCCACTATGTATTGACATCCTTTTATGTGTATTACTGTGTGATCAAGACCGCTGGCCGGTTGAAACGCATTACAGATTTTTGATGCAATAAATCAATTTCTGCATTTGAAATTCTCGCCTGAGTGCGCGCTTTATTGTTAGTACAGAAAAATTTGGGGGGCCACGTGCCCCCTGCTGCCCCGGAGACCACCACCTCCATGGGGCTGTTTTAAAAATGGGAGGGGGGCCGCGGGCCCCACTCCTGGAGTTGTAAATGGCCCTGGGGACTGCCAGCCCCCAGGGCCGGCTCCAGCAATGTCTCAGGGTGCCCACCCCGAGACATTGAAGTTTGCTATGGGATGGCGGGAGCAGTGCTCCCACCATCCCATAGCAAACAAGTATGCTTGCTTTGACCAAGGGAAAGCACTTTGCTCTTGATCGGTCAAAGCGAGCACACTTAACTTTTTACACCGAGGGAGCTGCAGCTTAACAGCTCGCTGGGGGTAAAAAGCAATGCCGGCTCCCGCATGAGGCAGGAGACGGCCAGGACCACTGGGGCCTTCAGGCACCCCCCTCGGTCCCCAAGGAGATGGACATGCCCTGGGGGATGGGGTCCCCGGGGCCAAAAATGGCCCGGGAGGGAGGCTGTGTGGCTCCCCTCCTCTTTAAAAATAAAATGTAAAGATAGGCCTTGCATCAGGGGATGGGGTCCAAGGGGCTGAAATCAGCCTCGGGAGGGGGGCCGCATGACCCCCTTCCCTTTTTTTTTTTTTTTTTTTTAAACTGGGTCAGGGCCGTGGGGGATGGGGTCCACGGGGCCCAAAAGGATCAAGGGAAGGGGTGCCACACAGCCCTACTGTCTAAAATAAATAAAAAAAGGAAGACAGCAACTCCCCAGAGGCCCCACCCCCTTTCTCCACTACTCTGCAAACGTACCTCCTAGCACACTCTTGGTTGGGGGATGAAGTCCCCTTCACTGGTGAGGGTCCTTAGGGGCCAACTAGCCCACCTGTTACCTCCAGTAAGCCCCATACAGTGGGACTGCTGAGAGGTGATCGGAGGCCACGCCTATTTTTCCACCACTCTGCAAACGTGCCTCTCGGCACACTGCTGGTGGGGCGATGAGGTCCCCTTGCCTCCTGAGGGCCTCAGGACAAAAGTGGACTTCATCCCAAGCAGCAGTGCGCCAAGAGGCGCGTTTGCAGAGTGATGGAGAAAGGGGGCATGGCCTCTGACGACCTCTCAGCAATCCAGCTGTGTGAGGCTTACTGGAGGTAACAGGAGGGCTAGTTGGCCCCCGGGGACCCTCAAGAGCCAATGGGACTTTATCCCCCAAATAGTAGTGCGCCAGGAGGCGCGTTTGCAGAGTGGTGGAGTAAGGAGCATGGCCTGCTACCACCTCTCAGCAATCCCACTGTGTGGAGCTTACTGGGGGTAACAGGTGGGCTAGTTGGCCCCTAAGGACCCTCAACAGTGAAGGGAACTTCATCCCCCAACCATGAGCGCACCAGGAGGCACGTTTGCAGAGTGGTGGAGAATGGGGGCATGACCTGCTATCAGAACTCAGCAATCCTGATGTATGGGACTTACTGGAGGTAATAGGGGGGTAGTTGGCCCCCAAGGCCATCCTTGGGGGCCAACTACTCCTCCTGTTACCTCCAGTAAGTCCCAGTGGTGTAGCAAGGGGGGGTGAACCGCCCCAGGTAACATGAGTTTTGGGGGTGGGGGCCTCCCCTCACCCCCGCTCCTACCTGTGGCTGTCGTGGGGCGGTAGCCATGCACGAATCGCCAGCACCCCCTGGCCGTCGGGGAATACGTCAGCACCACCCGCCACTCTTCAAGTACCACAGCGGGCGGCAAACACCAGGGCCACACCAGGTGGCCAAAGGTCTAGCTACGCCACTGGTAAGTCCCACACAGCAGGATTGCTGAGAAGTTGTCAGAGGCTACGCCCCCTTTCTCCACCACTCTGCGAACATGCCTCCCGGCACACTACTAGTTGGGGGATAAAGTCCCCTTGGCTCCAGAGGGACCTTGGGCAGCCCTCCTGATACCTCCTGTAAGTCCTACGCAGCGGAATTCCTGAGAGCTGGTCGGAGGCCCAGCCCCCTTTCTCCACCACTCTGGAAATGCAACTGCTAGTTAAAAAAACTTAGAAATTCACAAAAAAAAACCAAAGGTTACAGGGACGTTATAGTTAGGAATTAGCATTTAAGAAACCTTAGAAATTCACTGAAAAAACCAAAAGCTACAAGGACGTTATAGTTAGTCTAATTGAATTTAAAAAAACCTTAGAAATTCACTAAAAAAAACAAAGGTTACAGAGATGTTATAGTTAGGGTCAAATTTTAGTCATACAAAACCAGAGAAATTCAGCCGTTATTGTTACCTGAGTTAACAATAACTCGCACCCGCAATGAACTGCTTATGACCTCACATACTACATCACTCATGACACGGTCAGTGACATCACAGATGACTTCTCAAATGACATCACTGATGACATCAGTGATGACATCATCCACAGCATCTCTGACGAACCCACTCACACCCCTATAGAATCTTTTCTACACCCACTGCCACTCCCACACAACCATTCACAAACCCATTCACAGAGCCATACCAGTACTTACTCACCCATTCACTGATTCATAGATCTACGCACACATCCTCTCGCTCACCCATACAGCCACTCATATACCCACTCACTCATATGTATATATATATACCAACAGAAAAGCTCCTTCCGGACTGTCGGGGACCCAAGGAGAGTGGCGCACACGCCGGCGGAGCACACCGGCAATTCAATCACTAACAAGCTGCAACAGGTTCGCGCGCTCTCAGGAATGAAAACTCTGCACCAATATAGTTCCACTGCAGTGTTTAATTTCACAACGCGTTTCGATTTCCCCAGAAACCTTGATCACGTGAAACGTGCAACACAAAGAAGGTAACTATTATAGCCTGGTGGTAATAGTGGAAAACAAAGAAGGACCACCGTTATAGTATTGGCAGACATGTTAGAGTGGTTACATATGATGTTGACATGATTCAGATATAACTTGACTGTGTAGGTACAATAAATGACAAATCAAAACATATGCAATGCAAATTCATAAATGCGTACTCAGTTCTGAATAACATGGTAATAGCTCATGTGAATCTGAGCTCGAGTGTCTGTACGAGTGCGCATGCGGTTGAGTTCAAGAAACAAGGTTCAACAATATCGAACTTTATCAATGTCTTGAATCACGGACAACAACATGCAGATGCATACTATATGTCACAGCGAGGCCACAATGGTTTATATATATATATTAATATTTATATCATTACATTTGAAAAAATTCTTACATTATAATATAAATTAGTTTAATAATATTTTTAATTAGATATTTGTAACCATATATATATATATATATATATATATATATTGATATATATGTGTGTTTTACTTTTTGGAAATAATTATAATGGTATATTTTTTTAAACCATTACATATACTTTATTTTTTATTACATTAGTGTTATTATTTAATATATTTAATGTTTACTATTTAAATTTATATATATTTTAAAAACTATTTTATACAACGATATTAAAGACAACAATATTTTTTTCTGATATTTTTGTAATTTACATGATAAGTATAGCATGACGATATTTTTGACATCGATATTTATGTCACGGTATATTTGTAAGGGGATATTTTGGGGGTCGATATTTTGTCAGTGAACCACACAGAGGTGGAGCTCAGTCATTGTGGTTCCTGAAGGCAGCCCTCTGGCTGGAGGTCCCATGGACCCCCAGACATTCTCCTGCAAGGGGGTTTAAGCACTCTCACTGCACCTGCCTGCAGTGGGATCTCTGGCCCCTCTTTGAAGAGTAGGCAGGTGTCGTCTGCACAGGAAAAGACAGAGCAGCTTATTCAAATAGCCCGTTTTCCTTTCAATAATGCGATACTTTGAGGGCAGTGTATGTTTGTGGCTGACCTCAGGACAGCGTATGATTTGTAACAGTTGCACTATCCCTGTTTGTGCACAGCGCACCTCTTTAAAGGTGTGCCATGATGCAAATAGGGAAGTGCTCCTTCTCTATAATATGGGCCCAGGCAAACAAATGTTTGGAAGTTAAGATGGTGACTCAACTTCATTGAAAAGTGTCACCTCCATCATAGCAATTATGTTAAAAGGTTTTCTTTCCTATCACTGTTGATTTGGCCTTCCCCACACTTGTCTTATAATATTTTTCTCACAAATTAACATCTACAAGCTGGTGAGGCTTAAAACTATTACTATGATAACCAGATAGTGGCAGGAGAACTAAATGTGGCCAGTTACAATATAGGCTAGAGGTCTTTCAAACTGTGTGAGCACCTGTGTTCTGGCTGCATCCACAGGGGACATTGGGAGACTTTCAACTAGCTTTACACTATGGTAGGCTTCAATAAGGTAACATCAGTACTTGTCAACTGGATATAGCCGAGTTGACATACCCTTTGTAGGAGTTAGAACGCTGGCACTGAGGTTTGATTAGCAGGCTTCAGTGCACTCTCAGAGTCGAAAAACAAGCAGCATCAGTCCAAACATGTGGGGGTGACCATGCAAAAAGAGGCATTTCCTTACAGGGGTAGTGAGAGTTCAGTGAATTAAACGCATCCAAACTTATTGTTTCATGGTGTAAAAGAATGAAACCCAAAATAATGGCCCCTGATGTAACAAATTGAAATAAATAACTTCAACAAAAATGTTTCTGAAATTAAGACCTGCAGCCATTTCATTTTCACCTTAAAAATAAGTATGCCAAAGTCAATTTAAAAAACAAATATATTCCATGAAATGGTCTTGATGAAATGGTGAATGGAATTCATCCTGAAAATTTCCATTTAACCATTTAGATGAAATGGTTTCTCAGTAATGGAATTCCACTAAATTATTTTTCTATTAAATCACATGCAACTGTGAAAAAAACATCCAGCGGCCCTACATTAAGGTTTTGCCCCATTCCTCACAAAAATGCCTGAAAAACCTGACTATGTCCCTTGAAGGGCGCAGATATTTGGGACTGGTGTTTGGTCCCACAGGAGGGATGCTGTGCATTGTGAGAAGTACTTGGAAGAAGCTGTTATTTGCAGGGCAGTGTGAATACGTTTCCAGAGCAGTGTGGATAGGACTGGCAACGTGGTTGTGGTAACTGGAGGCACAGCAGTATTTAAATAGCAATTCATTTCACAAGTCTTCGGGCTATCTATTAGATAGGCGAAACCAACATTCGCAGATCTCAGCAAATGGTCTAATCTGGGCTGGATTTTCACACCAATAAATGAAAGGACATTTGGCTTCACTCATCCCAAAATGGTGAATTGGCAATGGCGGCTTATGGCAGGCGTAAGTGTAGGGGCACAAAAATCAGTCATTTTTACACACTAACAGGCATTGAGACATTGAGAATGCGTTAGGGTAAATGCCAAAGCTCTCAATCATGGCTTGTTATAAACAGTGTTTATAATAGACCATGACTGAGAGCTCTAGAGTTGACTGAAGGCAGTGCAAGTTTCTCACAGTGCCTGTCAGTGGGTCATAACATTAAAATTGTAATATGTACTTACCCACTGGCTCGCATCCTCCTGTGCTCCTCTCCTTGGTGTTCTTCAGTCTGGCAGGGAGCACGTGGTTTCAGAGTCAACACCCTTAACCACTCCAGATGCTGCTCTCATGCTGCTGATAATGTGAAGCAGCATGAGAGTGTTAGTGCGTGAGGATTTTACTCTCAGGACCTTAACATCAACACTCTTACTGGGCCCATGGAGTAGGATTTTCACCAAGTTTAGTACTTCACCTCAGAGGAGATGGTCCTCCAATGGACCTTTCTCTGGCATAGTGAACGGTGAGGAATAGGATGTCCAACTGCCAGCTGCTCAATGAGGCCCATTAATTGGTAGCCAAGTTTGTAATCAGGTTCAGGTAAATTACTCTCAAGACCGTGCTATAGAAATAAAGTATGCCAATTGGTAGACAGAACCTCCTGAAGAAGTTTTGTCTAATAAGAATCATGCAAACTAAAAGCTCTGCTGTGGCTACACAGAACAAGAGCAAAATAACCTGACGTTCTGAAAAAGATCTTTGACTGTCTCTATTATAAATTTAGAAATGTGCACAGTTTCTGTAAAATAACATTAGACACAATAAGACTCAGAAAACTTTAGAGAATTTGGTTACTGTATTAAAGATCCAAAATCAATGCATATCAGTGACATTTTAAGAAGTTCATCAATAAATCTAACAGTTCAAAATATAAAATCACACACCTAGTTAAAATAATCTATCTCTGAATAAATGAAACCATAAGAAGACAGTTTTTGGTCAGCAATACAATCTCTATCACCAACAAAGTAAGAAGTTGGTTCTCAAAGGTTCTCGAAGCACTGGCAAAGGAATCAAGCTAAAGTTCACTGGGGGCAAAGTCCATTGGCAAGGGGGAATGAAGCCTAAATCAGGAAAATTCAAGTCTGGTTTCTCACCAAACTGCTCCAAATAGTCCAACAGGCAAATTCCTTAGTAAGGGTAGAAAGCAAAGGGGCGTAACAGAAATAGTTTGGCATGCAGATTGGAGGCAAGGAAAATTGTCATGGGGCAGCCTGAGCTTAGACGTAAGCTCTCATCAAAAGGCACAAAAAGCATCTCTCTTCTCCTCCTCCTGAACGGTGCAGTTTTATAGCACATAATTGTCATCATGACATCAATGGTTGGTCCACAATGGTCTGATCGTCATGTGATCGTCTTTCCAGGTACAAATTGTTACTCCAACATATTTTCTCACATAAGTCATGAGAAACGATTGTTCTTCCATCTACACAGGTTAATAGATAAAGAGCTTGTTCATTTTGTTACATTTTATGGATATGGGGAAAAATTCAGCTTCTCACCATTCACACACAAGGGGTAAAGAGCTGGCTTTGTTATAAAGAATGTTGAATGAACCAAGAACAAGTAAAGAAACATTTAAGAATGTATCAAGTCTATTGCACAAGGCTATGAAATAATGTAGCTTAAGGAGAAAATCATCTTAACATGTTTAAATTCAACATTTCATCTTTTAGTATAGCAACCTCCTAATTAAGATTAGGCTTAGTGAAATAAATCACATTTATAATATATAAAACGTTTGCAATGTTGTCAGTAATTGGTGCACAGAAATATTCAACTTCAAGTATGGCAACTATTTCAGGAAAGTAGCAACATGTAAATTAATTCTAAAAGTCATTAAAATAAAATAGTTATTGAACACAAATGATCTTTATAGTGTTAAGCACTTACACTGAAAATCTCAAACATCTACTGAGTTTCATTTAGGAAATGTACCAAAGTCAAGTTTGTTAGGACACACTGCAAAGAAGTCAAATTGCAATGCTAAGTTGTCATCAACTTTCATGAAATTTCTTGTTAACATCTTAAATTCAGTAAATGAGTAATCCTATTGTTTCTACCTAATCAAGCACACTTTTACGGTGCTGGCTCAACATTTTTCTATGTTTCTGTGTTGTTTTTCTAGACTGGTGCAAAGTGCACATTTATTCTCATTGTCATAATTCAGTGTGTGTGTTGTGTAAAGGCAAGATCAGCTTTTACGCTTCATCAAGAGAAGCACCAGGACTAGTTGGAGTGTGCTGGCATGATGCTCGCTCAGGCCCTAGAGGGGCCTGTGCCTGCTCCACCCAGTTGTCTAAGACAGCTCGGGTTGGAGAAGTTAAAAATGCGCATGTCAGGCTGGCTGTCTCAAGACAGCCGGCCAAAGTGACATGTGCAGTTTAAACTGAAGTGCCCACGACTTCTCCCTGCTGCTGCCACTCAGCAGCAATGGGCCCATCCCACCCTAATGCTCAGCAATGGAGTAGTGAAAAATAAAATGGTAATGAATTAACTTTATAACCATTTAAATGTTGGACTTTGAAGCATTTTAGTTAGTGGGGCGGTGCTCTTCCACCCTAGTGGAGGAGCCCTGGCTGGATGGGTGACCTGGGAACTTCAAATTTGAGGGCAGGGTCAGGTGAGAGATTTGCACAAAGTCAGGAGAAGTCAGATTGGTGAATTTGTCACCTCTGCCTAATTTAAGGCAGTGTTTGCAGGTGGGGCCCACCAACACTCATTTTTGGGAGCCAGCACTTATTTTTCCTCATCATCATTTACGCAGAGCAAGAGGGGGAAAAACACACAAGGAGAAAGAAAAAAGAAGAGAAAAAAAAAACATAGCAAATAGAGAAAGCTAGAATTTACAAGAGACAGATAAAGAGACAGGGGGTGTCTGGTGGAGAATTAAAGAGGCATGAGTCACAATCAAGTGTATACAGCTTAGGTATTGGGTACTCCAACCTTAAACAGTTCTGGCTGTGGGCTACTGAGCAAACCTTTGTGCCCCAGTACTTATTATTTTACAAACTGAGCACCGGTCATCGGGTTGGGGGACTTAGTCCACATGATTCATGTTATTTAACTTGCACGCCATCTGAAGCTATGGAAAGGGAAAGTCAAAGGGGACGTATTGCACATGTGACATTTTTCATGACAGCACACGTATCAGTGACCAAATGCTTCTCTTATACAAGCAATTTCAGTGGCAAAATGTTCAGGTCAAACAATCAAAATGATCAGGTAAAAAGCGAGCGTTTCCCAGCAGAGAATCATTAAGCATCACTGCATCCAAGTGTTTGTGTAGGTGGGGTGTGGAGAGGTGCAGACGGCAAAAAAACAAAACTCCACCTTTAATACATAGTGGAAGGACAAATCTCTGGTAAAATCTGTCTGCACGTTTCCTAATTAAATAATGTGTGGTGCACGAATCAAATTACATATGCAAAGACACCCAGCACTACCTACAACAGTAACAACGAAATGCTTATTCAGGAAACGTACTCGTGAATAAAGTGTCCTCTGTAACACAAAAACTAGTATAAGACTTATATGAGAGTTCCCAGCAGGGAATTTAACAGACATGGTGCAATTTAATTACAGATTTAGGAATATGACGAAGTGACTTCCATCAGGGCATATTCTGCAGACAAAGCAGAACAGCAAGTGAAGTGCCTGCTCTGTGTTGCATGAAAAGGAGAGAGCAGAACAGCACCATATTTTCAAAGATACTCCGCAGTCTGCTCTCTCCTAGCGCTGGTGCCCTTGGGCTGCAAGCACCAAAGCAGGCACCCTTGCGGCATGGCACAATGGTGCCTGTGTTGTGGACAGGATAGTTTTTGTTCAGGGTGGAATACCTTCCTGCACAAAATCTAGCCTTTGAGTCTTATTCCTCTTTGCTGCAGAACCCTTTTGGCACCAACACTTTTTTACAAGTCTTTGTAAATATGTATTTGCATAAAAATACATGGGCGCATGGGAACAACCATGCTCCACACATTTAACGCCTACCTGATGCATGGTAGCTCAAGGCAGCACTAAGACCTGCCTGTGCTATTTTTGCTTAGAAAGGCATGCACATTGGGGTTTGAAATGCATCATAAATCCCAAAATAGATTTTGTGTCAAGGCTGTGCCAAAAAGTGGCATAATGCGATGCAGAATCTTAGCAAATCTGGGCCTAAATAGCTAAACTATGGGCCACATGTATGACCGTTTTTAGGTGTCGCAAATGGCTAATTGGGCCATTTGCGACTGCTAAATAGGTCTGTGGCATGTACAAACCATATTTTGCGAGTCAGGAACCTTTTACCGACTCACAAAATAGGGTTTGCGGCTCACTATCAGGAAGGTGCGTGGCAAGGGTGTCCCTTCCTAATAGCTTTGAAATGCATTCAGTGTTCCTTTAAGGAAAAGGGGCTGCATTTAAAAAAACTGCTTTATTAAACAAGCATTTGCAATGCAATAGGTCTCGCATTTGTAGGAGTTAGAGCGATTGGCATTGTAAATGACAGTGTCTTTTACCTATGTGTTTTGGTTTGGAGTGTAGTGGGTGTATGTTGTGTGGAGTGGAATTATATGGGTTGTGTTGGAATTGTTAGTTGTGGAATTGTGCGGTGTGAAGTGTATTTGCGTAGTGGAATTAGGTGGCACGGTGAATAGATAAGGGTGAGAGCTGCATAGAATAGATAGAAAGGAGGATAGAGATGGATAGGTAGTTTGTGCAGGAAGTGGTGAATGAACTATGGACAGAGGAGCAGAAAGTGTGCGAGAAAGAAGGGAACAGCAGGCTACAGACTTATAAAGTGTACGCAGAAGACACGCTAATAAGAGGAGGATAGCATGGGCCTGAGGTTTGGAAACTTTGAAAAGGTACGGGAAAGATACTGTGCTTGGAGATCTGAAGGCAACCATATGAGAGAGTCTTATTGTTTGTTGT
Source organism: Calotriton arnoldi (assembly GCA_963921515.1). NCBI lineage: Eukaryota > Metazoa > Chordata > Amphibia > Caudata > Salamandridae > Calotriton > Calotriton arnoldi. The sequence continues at coordinate 5,522,026 of CAWUFW010000065.1, forward strand.
GGAATTGTCTTTAACACAATACTTCTCGGGTCTATTATAAAGTGAAAAAGTGTCTCTCAGCAAAGCTCCATTAGGGAGCAATCCCTTTCAGGACGAATGCCCTCACCCACCATAGGTGGCATGCTTCATCATATGGGCTTCTCCTCCCAGTGAGAGAACCTAGTCTCACTGAGGGCTACAACTCCCTCAATGTGAGGTAGGAGCTCTGGGATGTTTTCATAAGGGTAATAAAAGCCCCATCTGTGAATGCTAGGCGTTGTGAGGGTGCAGCGCTGGGTGTAATTGTGATACTAAATGTGAAACTAAAACTACCTAGAGAGGACAAAATATGTTTATTGGCTTGTCCAAACTGGCAGGGTTAAAAAGCAGTGCAAAGCAGTATCAATTAAACTGCTAGGTTGGTCAGGTAGGTCGACATGTTTCAGCCTAATTGGTCTAACGTAGTGTCCAGGCTTTCTTCAGGACCATGAAAAAATAATAATAATGCTGCTGCATATGTGAAAAAAATAATAACAAAATACAGTGATATCAAACCAGTAATCCAAATGTTTTAGGCTCGGTACTACTGGAACTTATCTGTAAATGTGAGACACAAAAACACAATACAACCAATCAGAATACTTAGTCAAACAATTCAGTTATTCATCAATGTATTATTAGACATGAGATGAAACCATGTCCATAGAGTACTAACATAATATTCATTTAAATTCTACTCACCCGAATTGATGGATAAGTAGACCCGCCTCTACCTGGTAACAACTCAGGGAAGGGGGCCCCGCTCTATGAAAAATATATACAAAAAGATCATGTATCACTCATTCTTAATTATTTAGTGTGAATACATGTCTAGATAGAAAAACAGTAAGTGCTGGTGGTAAAACCCTCCATTGAATAAAATAAAATAAAATAAAACAAGATAAAACAAGAGGACTCTCCTGATTTGTCTTATAACCATAGTGCAAAGAACACTACCAGATGTAACTCATCAACGATGTTAGAAATCTTCGAGTTTAGATAAAATTATGTGCATGATCTCTAAAGCAAACTAATGTAAATAGTCTTAGGTACATAACACATAGCAATATATCCATGGGTGCATCATGATTAATATCTCCATAAGACTCTCATGAGCAAAGCATTTGACTCCAAAAGCGTATTGTGTTCAAATCCATATTGCCACACTAACGCTCTCAAATGCACTCTCCGTATCTGCAAAAATTGCATCAACCCACATGTAGGCCACAGGCAGATACTAATATAGAATTGTTTTTGGCATAAAGCACACAACGAAAAAGAGCCTCATTGGTAGGGGCACACTAACATTCTTACATGCAAAGTGTATAACAGAAATGCATGTAGGCCACAAAGGGATATACAAAAGTGCATTACATACAACGTCTATATATGTTTCTGTCGAGTTAGCTGACGTTTTAGTTCTTGTCAAACGATGTTCAAAAATATATTCTTTACTATTATTACATGCGGAAATGGCATACTACATGTATTCAGAGGATCTAGAGTGTGGAAAAGAATTACGAATAAATGCCATTATCCCAAAAGCAAAACGATAAAAGTCTATCCAAGGAACCTATCGTATCACCTCACATAGTAACACTCTTCATAGTGCCCAACTTACCTCTCCGTCGGTACCCCGTTGTGGTACACGAGCTGCAACCGGAGGCACCGACGGGAGGTTTTTTCTCATTTAAATACTGGGATAAATGCCCAGTCACCGTTGTGCAAGACCCCAAGTTGTCTACGAAATATGCCCGATAACGTGAGTGCGCATGCTCGGGGATAGTGTCTCCTGTTAACGCACTAGCAGGCCAATTCTTCTATAGCCCGCTCGATTGAGCATGGGCGCATGCGTGATAGATAGTGTTAATTTCACACGCATGCGCACTATAATACTTAACTCGGTGCACTTTTAGGGAAAATATCACTCAGCCTTATATTTCGAAAGAGAACTAGGCAATTGTACAAACGCAATTGATTGGGTGTGAACGAGAGAGATACATCAAAAATCAATGTTATTACAGAGGTGTTCCATTAATTTGTAACACTCTTTTAACTCCTTGTACTGCTCACTGATATAAGCACACTATATTCGTATTGAAAGCTGCTTTCATTTCTGTAATATAGAATCATCAATGGCACTATGCACACCATTTAATACCTAAATGTCAAAGGGTTATGTTATTAATTTGGGGTCATTTACTAACTCATATTCTGTTTGTGTACTTCAGGCATATGTGAGTTCATCCAATAAACCTCTTATGGTATCCCTGCCTATCAACCCCATAAAGTCTGGGAATGTGTGATATTTTCTTTACGTACTCAGGTCAATCTCCTATGTGCTATATGCCTTAAACTTGATCACAAGGATAGCCACGGAATCTCTTCATTCAAACCTAAGCTATCTGTCTTAAGTCTATGTACCCAACGCTGTTCTTTGCGGAGTAGAAACTTGGATATGTCCGTGATATGAGTTGGGATGAAAGGTTGCTCAAGGACTGTCCAACGCAAGTCATTAGCCTGATGGTTCATATCTAGGAAGTGATTGGTCATTTTTGTAGACCTCTTCTTGCAACGAATGGTGCTTTTATGCTCCAATATTCTTGTTTTTATCTTGCGTGTAGTCATTCCCACGTAGCGCATACCACACGGACAGGTGATCAGGTAAATAACCTTTTCGCTGTTGCAATTAGTGTGTTTAAGCAACAACCAGGGTTTATTTGTGCCTATGTCCACTTCTGTCACATGCGATGTTTGTGGACAGGCTGCGCAGACTCCACACAGAAAGTGTCCTTTTACTGGTGGAAGCCCCCACAAAGATTCTTGGTCCGAGGATTTTGGTTTGCTAAGGGGCCTTGTGTGTACCACTTGATCTTTAATGTTTGTACTCCTTTTGAAAGCAAACAAAGGAGGAGGTATTGGTGCTCTTCCAACATTCAAGATCTTCCAATGTTTAAGTATGCTCCTTTTAATTTGATTTGAATGGCTACAAAATGTATTCACATAAGTAAGCCGGGGTACCACATCTTTAGGTAGTGCCACTTCAATCAGTGACTCCCTATTATTGTTGGCAGCTCTTTTCCGTGATCTGCGAATTGTGTTTTTCGGATATTTCTTCTCTTTAAGGTGGGTACTCAGAGTACTAGCATGTTCATTGTATTTGTCCATGGATGTACAATTTCTTCGTATCCGAAGAAATTGTCCGAAGGGCAAATTCTCACGGAGAGCCTTCGGATGATAGCTGTCAAACGATAGTAAAGAATTCTGTGCCACCGTTTTTGTAAAGTTCAGTACTGAGTCCTTCACCTTCTGGGTAAATCCGAATATCTAGAAAAGGCAAACTGGTCTTCGAGAATTCAACTGTAAACTTCAAAAATTATTTTTGTATTTAGCCACTGATGGAACGATGTGATGGTGTCCGGGTGCCCGCCAAATCACAAACACATTGTCAATATAACGTTTCCAGACCCTTATATGTTTATCAAAGGGATTGCTGTCTTGTAAGATGATGGTTTGTTCAAACTGATGTACATAAAGATTAGCCAGGCTAGGGGCAAAAATACCGCCCATGGAAGTCCCGGACGTTTGCAAATAGAAGTCTTCCTCGAACTTGAAAAAGTTCTCTTTCATCGCCAGGCGAGCGCATTTGTATCCCGTATATAGGTCGGCATTTTTAGCACGAGTGGTTGCAGGAAGAAATCTACAAAGGTGGAAAGAGGCTCAAGTAGAGACCCAATCCCCGAAATGATGGGTCTCCCTGGCGGCGGCAGTATTCCCTTATGTACTTTTGGAAGCACATAGAAATACGATATTACTGGATGAGATGTAACCAGAAAGGCTGCTTCATGATCAGTGATCCAGCCTTCATCTTTCGCTTCATCCACTATTGTTCTAATTTCAGTAGATAGTCGTTTCGTTGGATCCATCTTCAAGGGCCGATAAGCTTCTCTATTACCAAGTCGGCGTAAACATTCTGCTCTGTACATGGAAGTGTCCAGAATCACTATCGCACCCCCCTTGTCGGCAGGTTTGATCACAATGCTAGCATCTGGTGACAGCTGTTGTAGTGCTAATCGTTCCTGTTTTGGTAGGTTTTGATACTGTTTTGTCTCCTTACCCAACAAGTTATTCACATCATACAGCACTGCCTTCTCAAAGGTGGCCACCTGTGCTGGAATCAAATGGGCTGGTGGATTAAATGTGGACTTAGGTCTTAAGCCTGTATTCTTTGTTCGTCCATTGGTTTGTCTTAAAAAAATGAATGTAAACGAATCTTACGGAAGAAAATAGCCATTTCTTGTCTAATCTGAAAGGAGTCTCCTCCGTATGTCGGGACAAAGCCTAAGCCCTTCTCAAGGACTGATGACTCTGCCTCCGTCAGTACTCGTGTACTCAAGTTCATGATCAAGTCGCTTCGCGACTGCTCCCTGGTTGAACAGGCGGCTGGGCCATGCTGCGAGTGGTCCTGGACGTCACTGGTGAGGCCCAATGTACAAAAGCTCGCTGATTTCTTCTGCGGCCCCTTGATCGACCTGGGCCAAATCCTAAAAAGGCTGCGCAGGTATCATGTTGTTGTATGGTGGAAAGGGGTATATCGGTTGTGGGAAAGGGGGTTGTGGATAACCATACGGACCAGAGGGCCACCACTGTGTTGGTCCTTGGTCATACTGCCCTCCTCTCCTCTGGCCCCTGCCTCGTCTATTCGAACCCCTCCAACCTCTCTCTTCATGTGTGGAGGAGTCTGAATCATTTGATTCATCCTCACTTGCTGATGTCGAATAGTTGGACCCATATTGCCTACCTCTACGATTGATTTGAGGAGGTACATAGGTATCACTCGTATAGGGGTATACTTTGTCGAGTGCGAACTTTGCAAGGTCCTTCTTGAATTTCACTATTTTGGTTGCTAGTACTGAGTCTTTAAACTCTTTATTACTTTTATTTGTTTCCTCTGCTTGTTTCTTATATACTGAGGTCACTAGCACTGATTTGATCTGAGTTTGAAGTGCTTGTATCTCTATTAAGATGGTATCTGCTATGCGTTTGGCAGTACTGATAATCAGTATAAGCCAGTCCCTCGTGCACCGCCAGGCGATGAGGGACCAGTCTTTCAAAAATAATTTGTCCTCCAAAAATAACCGAGGTGCGTTGGTAACAATCAAACCAGTGGGTGCACAATTGGCTCTTAAGTACTCGGTCATTATCGCACCATGTATATATGTGCGTGAATGGGAGCGCTTCAATATCAATAGTTTTGCCCAGTCATCATTAGGAGTGGTACTAGTACTGGGGGTACTATCTAATGTACTTGGTGCTAGAAGTATATCACGAGCAGTGTTTTCATCAAACGCCAGGCCTAAAAATTCAGCCATTGTCATAAAGTAGAGGCCAAATAATATTACTTATCAACAAAAAAGGGGGTAACAACTTCCAGCACTTATCTGATAGAGCGAACAGTCCCCTTTATTCAGGGACTCACACTAAAATATACAAACGGACCCACGGCCGTAGCCGTACAATAATTGAAACACAAAGAGAGTGAAGAGAGGGTCCAAGGGAAAAAGTTTAAAGACCTGCGAGAAGTGATTCCCCTTAGAATAATAATCTTTAACACAATACTTCTCGGGTCTATTATAAAGTGAAAAAGTGTCTCTCAGCAAAGCTCCATTAGGGAGCAATCCCTTTCAGGACGAATGCCCTCACCCACCATAGGTGGCATGCTTCATCATATGGGCTTCTCCTCCCAGTGAGAGAACCTAGTCTCACTGAGGGCTACAACTCCCTCAATGTGAGGTAGGAGCTCTGGGATGTTTTCATAAGGGTAATAAAAGCCCCATCTGTGAATGCTAGGCGTTGTGAGGGTGCAGCGCTGGGTGTAATTGTGATATTAAATGTGAAACTAAAACTACCTAGAGAGGACAAAATATGTTTATTGGCTTGTCCAAACTGGCAGGGTTAAAAAGCAGTGCAAAGCAGTATCAATTAAACTGCTAGGTTGGTCAGGTAGGTCGACGTGTTTCAGCCTAATTGGTCTAACGTAGTGTCCAGGCTTTCTTCAGGACCATGAAAAATAATAATAATGCTGCTGCATATGTGAAAAAATAATAACAAAATACAGTGATATCAAACCAGTAATCCAAATGTTTTAGGCTCGGTACTACTGGAACTTATCTGTAAATGTGAGACACAAAAACACAATACAACCAATCAGAATACTTAGTCAAACAATTCAGTTATTCATCAATGTATTATTAGACATGAGATGAAACCATGTCCATAGAGTACTAACATAATATTCATTTAAATTCTACTCACCCGAATTGATGGATAAGTAGACCCGCCTCTACCTGGTAACAACTCAGGGAAGGGGGCCCCGCTCTATGAAAAATATATACAAAAAGATCATGTATCACTCATTCTTAATTATTTAGTGTGAATACATGTCTAGATAGAAAAACAGTAAGTGCTGGTGGTAAAACCCTCCATTGAAGAAAATAAAATAAAATAAAACAAGATAAAACAAGAGGACTCTCCTGATTTGTCTTATAACCATAGTGCAAAGAACACTACCAGATGTAACTCATCAACGATGTTAGAAATCTTCGAGTTTAGATAAAATTATGTGCATGATCTCTAAAGCAAACTAATGTAAATAGTCTTAGGTACATAACACATAGCAATATATCCATGGGTGCATCATGATTAATATCTCCATAAGACTCTCATGAGCAAAGCATTTGACTCCAAAAGCGTATTGTGTTCAAATCCATATTGCCACACTAACGCTCTCAAATGCACTCTCCGTATCTGCAAAAATTGCATCAACCCACATGTAGGCCACAGGCAGATACTAATATAGAATCGTTTTTGGCATAAAGCACACAACGAAAAAGAGCCTCATTGGTAGGGGCACACTAACATTCTTACATGCAAAGTGTATAACAGAAATGCATGTAGGCCACAAAGGGATATACAAAAGTGCATTACATACAACGTCTATATATGTTTCTGTCGAGTTAGCTGACGTTTTAGTTCTTGTCAGCGCCACAAACGATGTTCAAAAATATATTCTTTACTATTATTACATGCGGAAATGGCATACTACATGTATTCAGAGGATCTAGAGTGTGGAAAAGAATTACGAGAATAAATGCCATTATCCCAAAAGCAAAACGATAAAAGTCTATCCAAGGAACCTATCGTATCACCTCACATAGTAACACTCTTCATAGTGCCCAACTTACCTCTCCGTCGGTACCCCGTTGTGGTACACGAGCTGCAACCGGAGGCACCGACGGGAGGTTTTTTCTCATTTAAATACTGGGATAAATGCCCAGTCACCGTTGTGCAAGACCCCAAGTTGTCTACGAAATATGCCCGATAACGTGAGTGCGCATGCACGGGGATAGTGTCTCCTGTTAACGCACTAGCAGGCCAATTCTTCTATAGCCCGCTCGATTGAGCATGGGCGCATGCGTGATAGATAGTGTTAATTTCACACGCATGCGCACTATAATACTTAACTCGGTGCACTTTTAGGGAAAATATCACTCAGCCTTATATTTCGAAAGAGAACTAGGCAATTGTACAAACGCAATTGATTGGGTGTGAACGAGAGAGATACATCAAAAATCAATGTTATTACAGAGGTGTTCCATTAATTTGTAACTCTCTTTTAACTCCTTGTACTGCTCACTGATATAAGCACACTATATTCGTATTGAAAGCTGCTTTCATTTCTGTAATATAGAATCATCAATGGCACTATGCACACCATTTAATACCTAAATGTCAAAGGGTTATGTTATTAATTTGGGGTCATTTACTAACTCATATTCTGTTTGTGTACTTCAGGCATATGTGAGTTCATCCAATAAACCTCTTATGGTATCCCTGCCTATCAACCCCATAAAGTCTGGGAATGTGTGATATTTTCTTTATGAACTCAGTACAATCTCCTATGTGCTATATGCCTTAAACTTGATCACAAGGATAGCCACGGAATCTCTTCATTCAAACCTAAGCTATCTGTCTTAAGTCTGTGTACCCAACGCTGTTCTTTGCGGAGTAGAAACTTGGATATGTCCGTGATATGAGTTGGGATGAAAGGTTGCTCAAGGACTGTCCAACGCAAGTCATTAGCCTGATGGTTCATATCTAGGAAGTGATTGGTCATTTTTGTAGACCTCTTCTTGCAACGAATGGTGCTTTTATGCTCCAATATTCTTGTTTTTATCTTGCGTGTAGTCATTCCCACGTAGCGCATACCACACGGACAGGTGATCAGGTAAATAACCTTTTCGCTGTTGCAATTAGTGTGTTTAAGCAACGACCAGGGTTTATTTGTGCCTATGTCCACTTCTGTCACATGCGATGTTTGTGGACCGGCTGCGCAGACGCCACACAGAAAGTGTCCTTTTACTGGTGGAAGCCCTCACAAAGATTCTTGGTCCGAGGATTTTGGTTTGCTAAGGGGCCTTGTGTGTACCACTTGATCTTTAATGTTTGTACTCCTTTTGAAAGCAAACAAAGGAGGAGGTATTGGTGCTCTTCCAACATTCAAGATCTTCCAATGTTTAAGTATGCTCCTTTTAATTTGATTTGAATGGCTACAAAATGTATTCACATAAGTAAGCCGGGGTACCACATCTTTAGGTAGTGCCACTTCAATCAGTGACTCCCTATTATTGTTGGCAGCTCTTTTCCGTGATCTGCGAATTGTGTTTTTCGGATATTTCTTCTCCTTAAGGTGGGTACTCAGAGTACTAGCATGTTCATTGTATTTGTCCATGGATGTACAATTTCTTCGTATCCGAAGAAATTGTCCGAAGGGCAAATTCTCACGGAGAGCCTTCGGATGATAGCTGTCAAACGATAGTAAAGAATTCCGTGCCACCGGTTTTTTGTAAAGTTCAGTACTGAGTCCTTCACCTTCTGGGTAAATCCGAATATCTAGAAAAGGCAAACTGGTCTTCGAGAATTCAACTGTAAACTTCAAAAAATTATTTTTTGTATTTAGCCACTGATGGAACGATGTGATGGTGTCCGGGGTGCCCCGCCAAATCACAAACACATCGTCAATATAACGTTTCCAGACCCTTATATGTTTATCAAAGGGATTGCTGTCTTGTAAGACGATGGTTTGTTCAAACTGATGTACATAAAGATTAGCCAGGCTAGGGGCAAAAATACTGCCCATGGAAGTCCCGGACGTTTGCAAATAGAAGTCTTCCTCGAACTTGAAAAAGTTCTCTTTCATCGCTAGGCGAGCGCATTTCATGATGAAATGTACCGGAGTGATGCTCTCCAAGGTACTTGAATTCAATATAGATTCAACGGTGGCCAATGTTTCGTCTTGGGGTATCGACGTGTACAAAGACTCGACATCAAAAGAAACCAGATAGTCTAGTTCCGAGTCGAAGGCAGTCTGATCCAAGAGTCGTAGCAGATCCTTTGTATCCCGTATATAGGTCGGCATTTTTAGCACGAGTGGTTGCAGGAAGAAATCTACAAAGGTGGAAAGAGGCTCAAGTAGAGACCCAATCCCCGAAATGATGGGTCTCCCTGGCGGCGGCAGTATTCCCTTATGTACTTTTGGAAGCACATAGAAATACGGTATTACTGGATGAGATGTAACCAGAAAGGCTGCTTCATGATCAGTGATCCAGCCTTCATCTTTCGCTTCATCCACTATTGTTCTAATTTCAGTAGATAGTCGTTTCGTTGGATCCATCTTCAAGGGCCGATAAGCTTCTCTATTACCAAGTTGGCGTAAACATTCTGCTCTGTACATGGAAGTCTCCAGAATCACTATCGCACCCCCCTTGTCGGCAGGTTTGATCACAATGCTAGCATCTGTTGACAGCTGTTGTAGTGCTAATCGTTCTTGTTTTGGTAGGTTTTGATACTGTTTTGTCTCCTTACCCAACAAGTTATTCACATCATACAGCACTGCCTTCTCAAAGGTGGCCACCTGCGCTGGAATCAAATGGGCTGGTGGATTAAATGTGGACTTAGGTCTTAAGCCTGTATTCTTTTTATCTTCTCCTGTTCGTCCATTGGTTTGTCTTCAAAAAATGAATGTAAACGAATCTTACGGAAGAAAATAGCCAATTCTTGTCTAATCTGAAAGGAGTCTCTTCCGTACGTCGGGACAAAGCCTAAGCCCTTCTCAGGGACTGATGACTCTGCCTCCGTCAGTACTCGTGTACTCAAGTTCATGATCAAGTCGCTTCGCGACTGCTCCCTGGTTGAACAGGCGGCTGGGCCATGCTGCGAGTGGTCCTGGACGTCACTGGTGAGGCCCAATGTACAAAAGCTTGCTGATTTCTTCTGCGGCCCCTTGATCGACCTGGGCCAAATCCTAAAAAAGGCTGCGCAGGTATCATGTTGTTGTATGGTGGAAAGGGGTATATCGGTTGTGGGAAAGGGGGTTGTGGATAACCATACGGACCAGAGGGCCACCACTGTGTTGGTCCTTGGTCATACTGCCCTCCTCTCCTCTGGCCCCTGCCTCGTCTATTCGAACCCCTCCAACCTCTCTCTTCATGTGTGGAGGAGTCTGAATCATTTGATTCATCCTCACTTGCTGATGTCGAATAGTTGGACCCATATTGCCTACCTCTACGATTGATTTGAGGAGGTACATAGGTATCACTCGTATAGGGGTATACTTTGTCGAGTGCAAACTTTGCAAGGTCCTTCTTGAATTTCACTATTTTGGTTCCTAGTACTGAGTCTTTAAACTCTTTATTACTTTTATTTGTTTCCTCTGCTTGTTTCTTATATACTGAGGTCACTAGCACTGATTTGATCTGAGTTTCAAGTGCTTGTATCTCTATTAAGATGGTATCTGCTATGCGTTTGGCAGTACTGATAATCAGTATAAGCCAGTCCCTCGTGCACCGCCAGGCGATGAGGGACCAGTCTTTCAAAAATAATTTGTCCTCCAAAAATAACCGAGGTGCGTTGGTAACAATCAAACCAGTGGGTGCACAATTGGCTCTTAAGTACTCGGTCATTATCGCACCATGTATATATGTGCGTGAATGGGAGCGCTTCAATATCAATAGTTTTGCCCAGTCATCATTAGGAGTGGTACTAGTACTGGGGGTACTATCTAATATACTTGGTGCTAGAAGTATATCATGAGCAGTGTTTTCATCAAACGCCAGGCCTAAAAATTCAGCCATTGTCATAAAGTAGAGGCCAAATAATATTACTTATCAACAAAAAAGGGGGTAACAACTTCCAGCACTTATCTGATAGAGCGAACAGTCCCCTTTATTCAGGGACTCACACTAAAATATACAAACGGACCCACGGCCGTAGCCGTACAATAATTGAAACACAAAGAGAGTGAAGAGAGGGTCCAAGGGAAAAGTTTAAAGACCTGCGAGAAGTGATTCCCCTTAGAATAATAATCTTTAACACAATACTTCTCGGGTCTATTATAAAGTGAAAAAGTGTCTCTCAGCAAAGCTCCATTAGGGAGCAATCCCTTTCAGGACGAATGCCCTCACCCACCATAGGTGGCATGCTTCATCATATGGGCTTCTCCTCCCAGTGAGAGAACCTAGTCTCACTGAGGGCTACAACTCCCTCAATGTGAGGTAGGAGCTCTGGGATGTTTTCATAAGGGTAATAAAAGCCCCATCTGTGAATGCTAGGCGTTGTGAGGGTGCAGCGCTGGGTGTAATTGTGATACTAAATGTGAAACTAAAACTACCTAGAGAGGACAAAATATGTTTATTGGCTTGTCCAAACTGGCAGGGTTAAAAAGCAGTGCAAAGCAGTATCAATTAAACTGCTAGGTTGGTCAGGTAGGTCGACATGTTTCAGCCTAATTGGTCTAACGTAGTGTCCAGGCTTTCTTCAGGACCTTGAAAAAATAATAATAATGCTGCTGCATATGTGAAAAAATAATAACAAAATACAGTGATATCAAACCAGTAATCCAAATGTTTTAGGCTCGGTACTACTGGAACTTATCTGTAAATGTGAGACACAAAAACACAATACAACCAATCAGAATACTTAGTCAAACAATTCAGTTATTCATCAATGTATTATTAGACATGAGATGAAACCATGTCCTTAGAGTACTAACATAATACTCATTTAAATTCTACTCACCCGAATTGATGGATAAGTAGACCCGCCTCTACCTGGTAACAACTCAGGGAAGGGGGCCCGCTCTATGAAAAATATATACAAAAAGATCATGTATCACTCATTCTTAATTATTTAGTGTGAATACATGTCTAGATAGAAAAACAGTAAGTGCTGGTGGTAAAACCCTCCATTGAATAAAATAAAATAAAATAAAACAAGATAAAACAAGAGGACTCTCCTGATTTGTCTTATAACCATAGTGCAAAGAACACTACCAGATGTAACTCATCAACGATGTTAGAAATCTTCGAGTTTAGATAAAATTATGTGCATGATCTCTAAAGCAAACTAATGTAAATAGTCTTAGGTACATAACACATAGCAATATATCCATGGGTGCATCATGATTAATATCTCCATAAGACTCTCATGAGCAAAGCATTTGACTCCAAAAGCGTATTGTGTTCAAATCCATATTGCCACACTAACGCTCTCAAATGCACTCTCCGTATCTGCAAAAATTGCATCAACCCACATGTAGGCCACAGGCAGATACTAATATAATAATATCGTGATATACTTCTAGCACCAAGTATATTAGATAGTACCCCCAGTACTAGTACCACTCCTAATGATGACTGGGCAAAACTATTGATATTGAAGCGCTCCCATTCACGCACATATATACATGGTGCGATAATGACCGAGTACTTAAGAGCCAATTGTGCACCCACTGGTTTGATTGTTACCAACGCACCTCAGTTATTTTTGGAGGACAAATTATCTTTGAAAGACTGGTCCCTCATCGCCTGGCGGTGCACGAGGGACTGGCTTATACTGATTATCAGTACTGCCAAACGCAGAGCAGATACCATCTTAATAGAGATACAAGCACTTGAAACTCAGATCAAATCAGTGCTAGTGACCTCAGTATATAAGAAACAAGCAGAGGAAACAAATAAAAGTAATAAAGAGTTTAAAGACTCAGTACTAGCAACCAAAATAGTGAAATTCAAGAAGGACCTTGCAAAGTTCGCACTCGACAAAGTATACCCCTATACGAGTGATACCTATGTACCTCCTCAAATCAATCGTAGAGGTAGGCAATATGGGTCCAACTATTCGACATCAGCAAGTGAGGATGAATCAAATGATTCAGACTCCTCCACACATGAAGAGAGAGGTTGGAGGGGTTCGAATAGACGAGGCAGGGGCCAGAGAAGAGGAGGGCAGTATGACCAAGGACCAACACAGTGGTGGCCCCCTGGTCCGTATGGTTATCCACAACCCCCTTTCCCACAACCGATATACCCCTTTCCACCATACAACAACATGATACCTGCGCAGCCTTTTTTAGGATTTGGCCCAGGTCGATCAAGGGGCCGCAGAAGAAATCAGCAAGCTTTTGTACATTGGGCCTCACCAGTGACGTCCAGGACCACTCGCAGCATGGCCCAGCCGCCTGTTCAACCAGGGAGCAGTCGCGAAGCGACTTGATCATGAACTTGAGTACACGAGTACTGACGGAGGCAGAGTCATCAGTCCTTGAGAAGGGCTTAGGCTTTGTCCCGACGTACGGAAGAGACTCCTTTCAGATTAGACAAGAATTGGCTATTTTCTTCCGTAAGATTAGTTTACATTCATTTTTTGAAGACAAACCAATGGACGAACAAGGAGAAGATAAAAAGAATACAGGCTTAAGACCTAAGTCCACATTTAATCCACCAGCCCATTTGATTCCAGCGCAGGTGGCCACCTTTGAGAAGGCAGTGCTGTATGATGTGAATAACTTGTTGGGTAAGGAGACAAAACAGTATCAAAACCTACCAAAACAAGAACGATTAGCACTACAACAGCTGTCAACAGATGCTAGCATTGTGATCAAACCTGCCGACAAGGGGGGTGCGATAGTGATTCTGGACACTTCCATGTACAGAGCAGAATGTTTACGCCAACTTGGTAATAGAGAAGCTTATCGGCCCTTGAAGATGGATCCAACGAAACGACTATCTACTGAAATTAGAACAATAGTGGATGAAGCGAAAGATGAAGGCTGGATCACTGATCATGAAGCAGCCTTTCTGGTTACATCTCATCCAGTAATACCGTATTTCTATGTGCTTCCAAAAGTACATAAGGGAATACTGCCGCCGCCAGGAGACCCATCATTTTGGGGATTGGGTCTCTACTTGAGCCTCTTTCCACCTTTGTAGATTTCTTCCTGCAACCACTCGTGCTAAAAATGCCGACCTATATACGGGATACAAAGGATCTGCTACGACTCTTGGATCAGACTGCCTACGACTCGGAACTAGACTATCTGGTTTCTTTTGATGTCGAGTCTTTGTACACGTCGATACCCCAAGACGAAACATTGGCCACAGTTGAATCTATATTGAATTCAAGTACCTTGGAGAGCATCACTCCGGTACATTTCATCATGAAATGCGCTCGCCTAGCGATGAAAGAGAACTTTTTCAAGTTCGAGGAAGACTTCTATTTGCAAACGTCCGGGACTTCCATGGGCGGTATTTTTGCCCCTAGCCTGGCTAATCTTTATGTACATCAGTTTGAACAAACCATCGTCTTACAAGACAGCAATCCCTTTGATAAACATATAAGGGTCTGGAAACGTTATATTGACAATGTGTTTGTGATTTGGAGGGACACCATCACATCGTTCCATCAGTGGCTAAATACAAAAAATAATTTTTTGAAGTTTACAGTTGAATTCTCGAAGACCAGTTTGCCTTTTCTAGATATTCGGATTTACCCAGAAGGTGAAGGACTCAGTACTGAACTTTACAAAAAACCGGTGGCACGGAATTCTTTACTATCGTTTGACAGCTATCATCCGAAGGCTCTCCGTGAGAATTTGCCCTTCGGACAATTTCTTCGGATACGAAGAAATTGTACATCCATGGACAAATACAATGAACATGCTAGTACTCTGAGTACCCACCTTAAAGAGAAGAAATATCCGAAAAACACAATTCGCAGATCACGGAAAAGAGCTGCCAACAATAATAGGGAGTCACTGATTGAAGTGGCACTACCTAAAGATGTGGTACCTCGGCTTACTTATGTGAATACATTTTGTAGCCATTCAAATCAAATTAAAAGGAGCATACTTAAACATTGGAAGATCTTGAATGTTGGAAGAGCACCAATACCTCCTCCTTTGTTTGCTTTCAAAAGGAGTACAAACATTAAAGATCAAGTGGTACACACAAGGCCCCTTAGCAAACCAAAATCCTCGGACCAAGAATCTTTGTGGGGGCTTCCACCAGTAAAAGGACACTTTCCGTGTGGAGTCTGCGCAGCCTGTCCACAAACATCGCATGTGACAGAAGTGGACATAGGCACAAATAAACCCTGGTCGTTGCTTAAACACACTAATTGCAACAGCGAAAAGGTTATTTACCTGATCACCTGTCCGTGTGGTATGCGCTACGTGGGAATGACTACACGCAAGATAAAAACAAGAATATTGGAGCATAAAAGCAACATTCGTTGCAAGAAGAGGTCTACAAAAATGACCAATCACTTCCTAGATATGAACCATCAGGCTAATGACTTGCGTTGGACAGTCCTTGAGCAACCTTTCATCCCAACTCATATCACGGACATATCCAAGTTTCTACTCCGCAAAGAACAGCGTTGGGTACACAGACTTAAGACAGATAGCTTAGGTTTGAATGAAGAGATTCCGTGGCTATCCTTGTGATCAAGTTTAAGGCATATAGCACATAGGAGATTGTACTGAGTATGTAAAGAAAATATCACACATTCCCAGACTTTATGGGGTTGATAGGCAGGGATACCATAAGAGGTTTATTGGATGAACTCACATATGCCTGAAGTACACAAACAGAATATGAGTTAGTAAATGACCCCAAATTAATAACATAACCCTTTGACATTTAGGTATTAAATGGTGTGCATAGTGCCATTGATGATTCTATATTACAGAAATGAAAGCAGCTTTCAATACGAATATAGTGTGCTTATATCAGTGAGCAGTACAAGGAGTTAAAAGAGTGTTACAAATTAATGGAACACCTCTGTAATAACATTGATTTTTGATGTATCTCTCTCGCTCACACCCAATCAATTGCGTTTGTACAATTGCCTAGTTCTCTTTCGAAATATAAGGCTGAGTGATATTTTCCCTAAAAGTGCACCGAGTTAAGTATTATAGTGCGCATGCGTGTGAAATTACTATATATCACGCATGCGCCCATGCTCAATCGAGCGGGCTATAGAAGAATTGGCCTGCTAGTGCGTTAACAGGAGACACTATCCCCGTGCATGCGCACTCACGTTATCGGGCATATTTCGTAGACAACTTGGGGTCTTGCACAACGGTGACTGGGCATTTATCCCAGTATTTAAATGAGAAAAAACCTCCCGTCGGTGCCTCCGGTTGCAGCTCGTGTACCACAACGGGGTACCGACGGAGAGGTAAGTTGGGCACTATGAAGAGTGTTACTATGTGAGGTGATACGATAGGTTCCTTGGATAGACTTTTATCGTTTTGCTTTTGGGATAATGGCATTTATTCGTAATTCTTTTCCACACTCTAGATCCTCTGAATACATGTAGTATGCCATTTCCGCATGTAATAATAGTAAAGAATATATTTTTGAACATCGTTTGCGGCGCTGACAAGAACTAAAACGTGAGCTAACTCGACAGAAACATATATAGACGTTGTATGTAATGCACTTTTGTATATCCCTTTGTGGCCTACATGCATTTCTGTTATACACTTTGCATGTAAGAATGTTAGTGTGCCCCTACCAATGAGGCTCTTTTCGTTGTGTGCTTTATGCCAAAAACGATTCTATATTAGTATCTGCCTGTGGCCTACATGTGGGTTGATGCAATTTTTGCAGATACGGAGAGTGCATTTGAGAGCGTTAGTGTGGCAATATGGATTTGAACACAATACGCTTTTGGAGTAAAATGCTTTGCTCATGAGAGTCTTATGGAGATATTAATCATGATGCACCCATGGATATATTGCTATGTGTTATGTACCTAAGACTATTTACATTAGTTTGCTTTAGAGATCATGCACATAATTTTATCTAAACTCGAAGATTTCTAACATCGTTGATGAGTTACATCTGGTAGTGTTCTTTGCACTATGGTTATAAGACAAATCAGGAGAGTCCTCTTGTTTTATCTTGTTTTATTTTATTTTATTTTCTTCAATGGAGGGTTTTACCACCAGCACTTACTGTTTTTCTATCTAGACATGTATTCACACTAAATAATTAAGAATGAGTGATACATGATCTTTTTGTATATATTTTTCATAGAGCGGGGCCCCCTTCCCTGAGTTGTTACCAGGTAGAGGCGGGTCTACTTATCCATCAATTCGGGTGAGTAGAATTTAAATGAGTATTATGTTAGTACTCTATGGACATGGTTTCATCTCATGTCTAATAATACATTGATGAATAACTGAATTGTTTGACTAAGTATTCTGATTGGTTGTATTGTGTTTTTGTGTCTCACATTTACAGATAAGTTCCAGTAGTACCGAGCCTAAAACATTTGGATTACTGGTTTGATATCACTGTATTTTGTTATTATTTTTTTCACATATGCAGCAGCATTATTATTATTTTTCATGGTCCTGAAGAAAGCCTGGACACTACGTTAGACCAATTAGGCTGAAACATGTCGACCTACCTGACCAACCTAGCAGTTTAATTGATACTGCTTTGCACTGCTTTTTAACCCTGCCAGTTTGGACAAGCCAATAAACATATTTTGTCCTCTCTAGGTAGTTTTAGTTTCACATTTAGTATCACAATTACACCCAGCGCTGCACCCTCACAACGCCTAGCATTCACAGATGGGGCTTTTATTACCCTTATGAAAACACCCCAGAGCTCCTACCTCACATTGAGGGAGTTGTAGCCCTCAGTGAGACTAGGTTCTCTCACTGGGAGGAGAAGCCCATATGATGAAGCATGCCACCTATGGTGGGTGAGGGCATTCGTCCTGAAAGGGATTGCTCCCTAATGGAGCTTTGCTGAGAGACACTTTTTCACTTTATAATAGACCCGAGAAGTATTGTGTTAAAGATTATTATTCTAAGGGGAATCACTTCTCGCAGGTCTTTAAACTTTTTCCCTTGGACCCTCTCTTCACTCTCTTTGTGTTTCAATTGTTGTGGAATTGTGTCATGTGGAGTGGATGTATGTAGTGGAATTATGTGGCATGGTGTGCAGTGAAATTATGTGGATAGTAATTATGTGGTTTTGAGTGTAGTTGAAATTATATTGAGTGAGATTGTGTTTTGTGGAGTGTAAATATGTGTAATGGTATTTTGTGTTGTGTAGTGGTATGTTGCAGAATTTAATTATGTGGTGTGTTGTTGAATTTTGTGGTATGGATTGGATGCATGTGGTGTGTTGGGTTAAAGTGTTGTTGAGTTGCATTATGTCATTTTTCTTCCGTATTATGTGGTGTGGAATGGAAATGTTCGGAGTGGATTTGTGTTGCGCGGAAATGTGTGGTGTTCAGTGAAATTATGCTGATTGGAATTATGTGGCATGCTGTGGAGTGTATTTGTGTGGATTGTTGCTATGTGGCAGTTGCCAGTGTCCTAAAGTGGAGTGGGAGGAGTAGAGTGTCACAGACAGAATTTGGTGAAGTAGACTGTCATAGGGTGCCGTAGAGATGAGTAGAGTTCAGTGGCAGAGAGTGTTGTAGAGTGCATTGTGAGAGTGAAGTGTTGTAGAGTGGTGTGGGGTTGAATAGGGTGGAGTGGGTTGGAGTGGATTGAGGTAGTGGGTGGAATGGAGGCAGACTAAGTTCTGATACTGCCTTGTTACATATTTAGCATGCATTTTAAAAAGTGCTCTTACTGTTCTATTTAAACTATAACAGAACTTATAGTAATGCTCCACTAAATGCTCCACAAAAACAATAGTAACAATGCTCAGTTGTTTTAAAACCCTCTCTTTATAGAATGGCATGCCTGCTGGGAAGAGCTGCAACTGTCCCACTGAAAGTACAGCGATCCTATTGAGGAGTGCAGATTAAGCCCATTAAATACACAATAGCCATGCTGACAAGTGCTCTTACGGATACATTTACAACACAACACTGTAAAAATAAGTGTCCCATTATCTCAAGTAAAATATGACTGCCCAGCTGAGAAGTGGAAATACTGCCCATTCGACCACTAGCCATTCTGCTGAGATGAGCTTGTTCTGTCTGATATAAAGAGTTGCCCCCCTGCTTCAGTGTGCCCTACTAGTAGTTAATGCCTATTCTTATGACACTTATGATTTGATTATGCAGGTGGCAAATAGCATTAAATGCTCTGTACAGAAAGACAGAGTTTAACATTTCACTGTGCAACATAACAGACAATAGGGTGGTTACTGGACTACTGCACTGTTAAACAGCATTTAATTAATAAGTTAGAAGGTGGCACATAAGCATTGGAAACTGTCCGTGAAGACAATAGCAAATGTATTTCCAAAGCAAGTGGATGCACTTTCAATTTACTGTCATTTAAACTTATTATTTACTCCGAAATATAACTCAGTCACATAATTTTGACGCAAGCAGTTTACATTCCTGGTCTCTTTATGAATGAACGTGTGGTTTGGAAGGGGGCTGAAGCAAGACATCATATACATGGAAATATGACCTTTGCTAAGTGCAGCTTGTTCTGAAACTGTTAATCTGGACTGATTGTGTACAGGTTTGGGGCTGTTTGTCCCAAAGTGCAGAGATATAGGACATGTTTTTACGGCTGAGCTTGTGGTAAACTACAGCTACAAAAGTAACACCTCTAATGTATCCCAGTTTTATCTGAGGGCATAATGAATGTAATTAATGCTATCAGGTCTCCCAGGATCATTTTCTAATAGCCTATTAGGAAAGCGTAACTTATTCGTCAGTAACATTTACATTATTACAAACACATCGGATCACTTTTGTACTTCATACTTAAACCTTGCTTCTGCTTGGATAAAAACACAACGTCAGACTAATGACTTTCTTTGTTGCGTTAAGTAGAAAGATTGCAAAATATCATCAGATCCAAAGTGGTTAGAGAGCATCCTGTTAGTCAAATGTCTTTAAATCTGCACGCCAAAACCAGATTTCGTCGTGCAATTGCTACTGTTAACAATAGTAGCAATATCGCTTCCTGATGAAAAGAGACCCGATCCTAATATTTTCAAAATAAAAATGTCCTACAGTCATGTACCTGAACGAAATATGATACGGACATTACACTAGAAAAAAAAGTCATCTATAGCAGTGGGATTCGAACCCACGCCTCCGGAGAGACTGGAGCTTTAATCCTGCGGCTTAGACCGCTCAGCCACACTCCCTTGTGTCTACCCTATCTGAAATGCTAAAATACAGACTTCAAAATGGAGGCGCTTCTGTGCCTGGCATCGGATGAAGTTGACACAGGACCTGCAGATATGCATTTTGCAATGGAGTCTGCCTCTTTTAATCTCCAGCAGCACTTCCAAAAGGGACCAATTTACCACAATCTTTCACATTGTATTTGCTGTACGTGATTTAGGATTTAAATGGGGCACATACAATCTGATTTCTTCTGTCGGAGCAGCAGCGACTTGCGGGAGGTGGTTGGGTATGCCACGGGGAGATGAGGTGATTTATGGCAAACATGAAGCGCGGCGGCCGGAGCCTCGGTAAAGAGAGAAAACCAGGAACGGTGAGTGAATAAAAACGAAACAGCAACAAAGTTTAATGAAACACACTCTGCCCCTCACACTCTCCTACCGCAGGTGAACATGTCTCCTCACCTCTCAAACGGTCTCCTGCCCACCAGCCCTGTGCACTGCTCGATTTTAATGGCTGAGGCCTCTGGAGCTGTCCGGGGAAGGGACACACCAGGGAACAGAGGACTGCTCCGGAAGATAGTGCCTGATGTGAGCTGTTATAAGCAGATCTACAGCAGCAGCGCTGGCTCTGTGCGTGGCCCTTTCACCAGTGCGGCACGGTTGTAGAGGTGTAGCATGAACAAACAAGTTAGCGTCTGAGAGGGTGTGGCATAACCTATAGAGTGGCAGACTTTGGGATTGGCGAACCGGGTTCGAGTCTAGGCGTTGGCTCTCCGACGTACAAAAACAAATACCAATTGGGAGAAATAAAACAAGCAGCATGCGCTGCCCGCCCCTCGCGCACACCGGCTCCTGCCGCAGCCTTGCGCATACGCCGCTGCCATGTTTACATCAGGCAGAGATGCGCGACAAAAAAACAAAGGTGCGATCTGGCGGACAAAAACTGTAGTTAGTAGCCGCTGCTTCCGGACTACACGGAAGTCAGTTTGACATCAACAGCCAGTAAAAAGCCAGCTAACCGGAGCTGTGCCAACATTCACCAAATGGCAAGCGGCAGGAGAAACTACCGGCTGCTTGCCAACACATACAGATTACTTGATGCCTCGTAGAGGCAGCGCATGCGCTGCCTATGCGAGACCTAAAAAGCAGTCACAGCCATGGTGGTCTTCTGACCCCAGCAGGCCACCATCCCTGTGAGTGCCGGCCATTCCCAATGGGTTGCAAATTGAGACCTGCCTCATGAATATTAATGAGGCAGGTCCCTTGAGACCCATTTGGGAATCGCAAACAGTGTGTGAGACACTGTTGTACATTCCATTTTGCGAGGTGCAAAAAATTACAAATTGTGACTCACAAAATCGAATGGGCTTACATCAGGCCCTATGTGTGTTACCCGCCAGGAAAAAAAAGGGATTTGCAATTCAGCTAAAAAAAAGTGAGCATAATTTTTAATTGTTACTTTTTGCATGCATTTCTTTATTTTGTACAAATTTGTCTCTAGATCACAAGACAAGGACAAAATTTGTTATCTTTGCATGTTACACATATACCGGAATATTCTTCAAGTCAATAACTTAGGGGTCTATTACGATGGCGGGCAGATGTCCACTGCCGGGCCGGTAGTGGCGCCCGCCGGATAGGCGGTGGACATCCCACCGCGATCGCAACCAAGAAAATCGCCGGTCAAATTAGGATGGCGGTGGTGAGAAATTTCGACCGCCGCTTTTCCGCCGGTTGCCATCCGCACTCCTGCCTGGCGGACGGAGCAGGACCGGGATAATGGTGGTGGTGCAGAGCAGGCTCCACCAGCAGGATTATGATGCTGGCAGTAGCCAGCCTTTCCTCAGCGGTAAACCGCCATGGAAAGGCATGCAGAGATTGTCTTCCGGGGGCCCATTGCGGGCCCCCAATGTTTTGGGGGGTATGTGGGTGCACTGGGGGGGTACCCATGGTCCCCCCTACATTTCCCTGTACCATGTGGCAGGCACTGTGCAGTGCCTGCCACACAGTGCAGGGAAATGCAGGACATGCTCCTTTGAACAGCACGGCGGTGCTGGGGGCAGCAGCAACCGCTGCAATGTTAAGGCCCGCGATCCGACCGCCACGGTCAGATTTCGACCGTGGGTCATCGTAATTCGACCGGTGGTGATGTCGCGGTCCATGCGGGCGGTCTTTTCCCGCTATCATGGCGGTCGGGGAGGTTTTCCGACCGCCATCATAATAGGCCCCTTAGTTATTAACTACATTTCATAAATAGTCTGCAATTAAAATGACTTTGCAATAAACTTATTGAACATTACCACTGATGTATGCATTTTACAGTGACATAAATGATATTTCAGGTGAAATTATTAGACATCAATATAAAACTTGATTGGATATTTCAAACTACATTTGCAGGTCTATATATGCTGTGAGGAGTACCTGAACGCTGTACAACAAATATTAGATTTAAAAAAAACAAAAAGGCAGACTTAAAGGGGCTATCTAATTTTGAGAAGAGCACAGTTCTCTTTACCCTGTCCTGCATTGCTTGAAATTTCCAACAATAAGCATTCTATAATGTTGCTTTGTCTGATGTCAGCTCAGGTTTTGAGATGTATTTTGGCTTCATTCACTAGATGGCCCCTTTAACACCTGTACTACTATAAACATTATTACTGCACATGAAAAGTTATGTGTTATTTATCTGCCCAGCATTGCTATTGTGTTGACGAAAATGGATGAGACCAATATGCCACCACTATCTATTCTTTCGGCCTCAGCACTAATTGAATCTCTTTCTGATCCATCAAATGAAATGTTTTGTCATAGATTTTTTAACTTTCTTATGTATTTTTTACCTTGTATTAAGGTTCATTAGATATGTAGGGAGTAGCTGCTAATACTTACCCTGTGTGTGCGATTTTATTCTTTATCTTGTGATGGTATTTCTATTATCTTATGTTATTTACCACCTAAACTTTAGCACTAAGGGCACGAAGGACACATTAATCATTTTGTACTGTACGTTATATTGCTATGTTATTAATCTGAAGACTTTTTTTACACTGGATTCCACTTAGGAGTCCCTGATCTCTTGTTGGGGAGGAATATCTTTCTTCGTTATTTTATCATCAAAATAGAATCTTTTTTATTGTGTTGTTGGTTTCCTAGTTTATGTGGCTCTCGTCGGAGTTCCGTAATCATAAACAAAATACATTTAATTGTTGTCTCTAGATCACAAGACAGGGACAAAATTTGTTATCCTTGCTAGTATATCTGGCATCTTACAAATATACTGGAATATTCTTCAAGTCGATAATTTAGTTATTAACTACATTTCATTAATAGGATGCAATTTAAATGACTTTGCAATAAACTTATTGAATGTACCATTGATGTATGCATTTTACAGTGACATAAATGATATTTCAGTCGAAATTATTAGACATCAATATAAAATTTGATTGGATATTTTAAACTACGTTTGCAGGTCTATATATGCTGTGTGCAGTACCTGAACGCTGTACAACAAATATTAGATTAAAAAAACAAAAAGGCAGACTTAAGGGGGCTATCTAATTTTGAGAAGAACACAGTTCTCTTTACCCTGTCCTGCATCGCTTGGAATACCCAATAAGCATTCTATAATGTTGCTTTGCTTGATGTCAGCTGAGGTTTTGAGATGTATTTTGGCTTCATTCACTAGATGGCCCCTTTAACACCTGTACTACTATAAACATTATTACTGCACATGAAAAGTTATGTATATTCAAAATAATCCAAAAATTCCTTTCAGTCTCTTCAGTTGTGGGAGCCGAGCAATGTCTGAAATCAAAGAATAGAAAACAGTGATGAACAATGCACCACAGACGCATCTTGGCACCAAGAGCGCAAAAGAAGAAAAGGAGCAAAATAATAGCAGTGTCTTACCGGTTATTCAGAACTGATCTGAACTCGTAGGTCACAAGAGTCTTTCTATTTACACAAAAATATAGCTTTCTGAATGTTTGCAAAAGACCCCATAATCCACAATTGCTTAGAGGGCACTTGGTAGTCATTTCCATGCCTTAGAGCATTGGTACTCACAAACATTTTCCCAGGGGCCACAAACTATGGTCTCTTGTGTGCCCGAAGGCCACATTGATGCCAGTATGGTGGAGTGGGGTCTTGTGTGTGGGGGAGGGAAAGGGGGCAGGGTTTAGGTGTCATAGGGAAAGCAAATCATGTTGTAGTCAGTGAGTCATTGGGTTAATTTGAGTGTTGCATTCCATACTGTCCTCTAAATGAAGCCTTTAATCTCTAATATGTCATAGATTTGACAATACTGTGTTATGCTGTCTCTGAATCACTTCCCCTTTATCACACATTGGGTTAATCCTTTGCAGAGTCAAGTGTAAAAAGAAGTAACTTGATTTTTGCATTGGAATGAAATAGAATTGCATAATGTGAAACCAAAAACCGAGTATCAACCCTGGCTCGCCCACTTGACTAAATTATGTGATTCTAGGCAATTGTCTCATTTCATTTTGCCTCCTTTTTCTTCATTATGACATCTAAGAGCACCATGAAATACATGAGTTCAGGATATGAACTGTACAAAATTTTATGTTGATGTATTGAACTATAATGTTGTACATATGTAATAACTCAGACTACCCAGAGGGTTTCATGTGACAACAGATTAGCCTCTTAGTTCAATATTGTTGTTGTCCAGGTGGGAAGAGGCATGAATGTTTCTACATTCATTTTGGAAACCTATCAGTTTTAAAAAAAATATTCTGAATGCACTGATATAATCTGACTCATTGTCAGTGAAATTGCTCTTCCACCCTCGCAGCTCCACCATCAAGTGAGGCCCTCCTGAGCCCCTGCACTCTTGAGTGTTGGAGTTTGAGGCCCTCCTCCACCCACAGGCTATACCTGCACCTCATCCCTGGTGGTCCAGTGGACCTCTCACCCCTTCTCTCGCTCCGTTTATTCTGCCTGCTTCATTCTTTAGCCTCTTTACTCTCACCTTCTTTAGCCTCTTTACTTTCACCTTCGTTTTTTACCCTCTTACTCTCTTCCAATCACTGTTATCACTTTTCTATCACTCCCCATTTTTCTTTTTCAACTTTTGCGCTGTTTTCGCTCCTTTTTCTGGGCACCTCTCTCCCGTTTTTCCCGCCGCTGCTGCCCCCGCGGCCCCTCCCCCCCAGCATGACCAGGCCGAGCCAGTTTCCCCTCCCCGCTCCCGCCTCCCAGCTGTCCAGCCCTCCCCGACCCCTACTTAATGGCGGCCGCTGCGGGGACAGGCAAACAAGACCACTGACTCATTGTCAGTGAAATTGCTCTACCACCCTCGCAGCTCCACCATCAAGTGAGACCCTCCTGAGCCCCTGCACTCTCAAGTGTTGGTGTTCGAGGCCCTCCTCCACCCGCAGGCTATACCTGCGCCTCATCCCTGGTGGTCCAGTGGACCTCTCACCCCTTCTCTCGCTCCGTTTATTCTGCCTACTTCATTCTTTAACCTCTTTACTTTCACCTTCTTTAGCCGCTTTACTTTCACCTTCGTTTTTTACTCTCTTCCTATCACTGTTAACACTTTTCTATCACTTTCCATTTTTCTTTTTCAACTTTTGCGCTGTTTTCGCTCCTGTTTCTGGGCACCTCTCGCCCGTTTTTCCTGCCGCTGCTGTCCCCGCGGCCCCTCCCCCCAGCGTGACCAGCCCAAGCCAGTTTCTCCTCCCCGCTCCCGCCTTCCAGCTGTCCAGCCGTCCCCGACCCCTACTTAATGGCGACCGCGCGGCTGGTGCGACAAAGGTGCCCCAAAGGCAAGCCCATCTGCACCCGTCCGCGTCCTGAATGCAACCAGCGCCAGAAACCCTGGACCTCCGAACCGGCAATGCTACAACCCAGGGGCACTCTACGCACTCAACCCAGGTCGCAACAACAACTGCAAGCTAGCATCACCAGCCGACACCCACGGACGCTTCAGCTGTCACCGCTGCCGCCACTCCTGCAGCACCGCCAAGACCACAGATCCAGCACAACCCGCCCGCAAGAATGCAACCGCACCAAAGACCCTGCAATGCATCCTCCTCAACGTCTGATCCCTCCACAAACACGCCACCGAAATCTGGGACCTCCTCGACAGCACCACCCTGGATGTCGCATTCTTCACTGAAACTTGGACCAACACCACCTCGGGACCTGACATCGCCATCGCCATTCCCCAAGGATACAAGATCTCCCGGAAGGACCGCCCCACCCGCCCTGGGGAGGAATCGCCATCGTCCACAAATCCACCCTCCGGCTGAGCACACTTCCCGACGAGCCCACAGACCTGATGGAACACTTACACTTCAAGATACAGGCCCGCCCTACCACCACCCTCTGGGGAACCCCCATCTACCGACCCCGCGGACCATTCACCAACTCCATCACGGACAACATCACCCCGCAGGCCATCGCGTCCACCAACTACACCTTGCTGGGACACCTCAACTTCCACCTCGACAACCAACAAGACCCCAGCACCACATCCCTCCTGGACAACCTCCACAACATAGGACTCCGCCAGATCGTGACCAAACCCACGCACTCAGCAGGACACACCCTTGACCCCATCTTCACAACAGGAAACTCCATCACTTTCAGCCACACCACCGAACTCCTGTGGACAGACCATCGCTGCATCCACTTCACCTTCAGAACACCCAACATCCACA
This sequence comes from Calotriton arnoldi, assembly GCA_963921515.1. NCBI lineage: Eukaryota > Metazoa > Chordata > Amphibia > Caudata > Salamandridae > Calotriton > Calotriton arnoldi. The sequence continues at coordinate 5,549,207 of CAWUFW010000065.1, forward strand.
GAACCCAGCACCTGCTCCCACGAAGAAATTGGACCAAAATCACTGATGACCAGCTCACCTCCTCACTCGGCAAATCCACCCCAACCATCGCGGACAACGACGACCCCAACACTGCAGCCCGAACATTGCACAGATGGATCTCCGACAGCGCCAACACCATAGCCCCCCTCAAGAAGAACAACAACACACATGCCAGGAAAGCCAGCTGGTTTACCACCGAACTCCGAGAGTCCAGACGCACATGCCACCGCCTCGAAAAGGCCTGGAGGAACTCCAAATCTACAGAAGCCCACAACAACTTCAGAGCCTCCACCAACACCCACCACCAACTCATCAGAAATACAAGAAAGAAAGTTATCAAGACAGAATCTTCACGCACGCGCACAACAGCAAAGAACTCTTCAGCATCATCAAGGTGTTCGCCCAACCCATCAGCAAGTCTACAGGCATCCCCCCCTCACAAGACCTCTGTGACAAACTCAGCACCTTCTTCCACCACAAAATCAAGAACATTTATGACAATTTTGACAAAGACAGCCAACACACAGAACACTCACCAACCACCCCGACACCTTGAAGCCAATGATTAACAGCTGGACAGCCCTCACCACCGAAGACACAGTGAAGACGATGAAGTCTATCCATTCCAGGGCCCCCACGGACCCCTGCCCCCACCACATCTTCAACAGAGCCGCCAACACCATCGCACCCATGCTTCGCCACACCATCAACCGCTCCCTCGCGAACGCCTACTTACCCTACGACTGGAGGAACGTCGAGATCAACCACCTCCTGAAGAAACCCTTGGCGGACCCCACCGACATCAAGAACTACAGACCCATCTCCCTGCTCCCGTTCCCAGCCAAAGTCATTGAGAAAGCCATCAACAGCCAACTCGCCACCTTCATCGAAGAGCACAACATCCTCCGCTCGCCCCCATCGTCAGAACCCACGAACTCAACATTGTTTCATACGCAGACGACACTCAACTCATCCTCTCCCTATCCAACGAACCCAACGCAGCCAAGCACAACTTTCAAGAAGGCATGGAAGCAGTCACCAAATGGATGAAGAGCAGCTGTCTACAACTCAACACGGGCAAAACAGAAGTACTCATCATGGGCCCACACCCGACGCCTGGAACGACACATGGTGGCCCCCCGCCCTCGGAAGCCTGCCCACCCGCACAGACCACGCACGCAACCTCGGAATCATCCTGGACTCCGAACTCAAAATGGACCGCCAGATCAACCCCGACGCATCCTCCTGCTTCCACACCCTCCGCCTCCTACGCAAGACCCTCAAATGGATCCCCTCGAACACAGAAAGACCGTCACTCACGCCCTCATCACCAGCAGACTTGACTTCGGCAACACACTCTATGCCGGAATCAACAAAAACCTCACCCGCCAGCTACAAAACATCCAGAACGCCGCCACCAGACTAATCCTCAACCTGCCATGACACTGCCACATCGCCCAGCACCTGAGCACACTCCCCTGGCTCCCCATCGAGGCAAGAATCACCTTCAAGATTCTCTCCCATGCACACAAAGCCCTCCACAACACCGGACCAGCATACCTGAACAGCCGACTCAAATTCCACGCACCCCAAAGGACCCTACGATCAGCCCAGCTCTCCCACGCCGTGGTCCCCTGCACCAGGAAGTCCAGATAAGGAGGCCGCTCCTGCTCCTTCCTCGCGGCCAGAGCCTGGAACGCCTTCCCGCTCCACCTCAGACAGACGACATCACTCCCCATCTTCACGAGGGACCTCAAAACATGGCTCTTCGATAGACCTCCTCCTTGATGGACAGGATCCTGCACCACCCCTCCACCCCAGCGCCTTGAGACCCCTACGGGTGAGTAGTCGCGCTTAACAAACACATGATTGATTGATCTGATGAACTGAGGTGAAACATGTCTGCATGTTAATAAAATACACTTTTTTCAATTCTGAAGAAATTGCATTATATTTTTGCACATTTGTTTCAAGATTTCTTTAAAAAATAATGGGGCATATTTACAAGAACTTAACGTCGCCGTAGCGTCAATTTTTTGACGATTCGCCGTCTTTTTCTTATCACCTTATTTACAAAGTGCCGCTAACTGCAGTTAGCGGCACTTTTCCAGCATAAACGTGAAATTTCAGGATTGCCACTTCTGTTAGCAGGACTTAACGAAAATGAGATGCAAGGTAGGCGTTCCTGTGAAAAAACTGCCGCTAACTACACTTCACGATATTTACAATGAAATTCCCATACGTCAACAACTCCCAAAACTGCCGCTAAGTACAGTTAGAGGCAGTTTTTTAAGACCAAAAAATAGCTGGTCTTAAAATTGGTGCAAACACTTGGGTCCACATATAAGATGTTTGGGTGCTGGACAGTGCTGCAAGGAATATTGCTGTGCTGCCCTGCGCCAAAACATTCATGAAAAGTGTTGCATCGCTGCTGGGCCCGAACCAGCTCCCGTGACCCCGGCACCCGCTGCCAACAATGCCCGATCTCAGCAACCTGAGCCAGTTAGTGGAGTCCCCCACCAGTCTTGTGCGGTGTCCTCGGCAATGTGCGTCCTCCTCTGTGCAGGGATTGCTCAGGGCACAGTGTGCGCCACCCACAAGTGCTATGCCTGGGCCCGACATGACCCCCAGGCCGCCTCCACTTCCTGTCCCACCTTCTCCTCACCTGGACATCGACACCTGTGCTCAATCCACCGCTCTCTCTCAAAATCAGCAGAAGCTTCAGCCAGGCGGGATTTCACGAGCCTGGTTACAGCAGTCGCCGTCAAGTCCGCTGGGGAACTTCCTGATGCAGGTGATGCAACAGGGCACCCTTAGGCATGAAGTTGCAGCACTTCCGCCACACAAGTCTGGCGCAGCTCAGGGGCCTCACCCACCACAGCATCCGGGCAGCGCCACATCCGCCAGCCTGTGGTGCAGAGAGGCATGGCTCACCTTCGGCAATCTCCTGCATGCACCCCGGTGTAGTGGTGGCGTGTGTTATGTGATGCAGACCTCCCTACGTTGGTGCGCAGGAACGCCTCTTCCGATCACAGCTCCAAGGGGCGCCAGGCGGTCTTCTCACACAGGTCAGCAACGTGTCTCCATGCGACCTGCCAGACTTCACCACCAGGTATGGGCGATCGCCAATGCCTCAATGTCTACGGCCACGGCCCAAGGGCTTGGTCCCGACATGGTCCGCCTCCACCGTCAGGCCGCAACAACTCCACAGTACCTCTGCCTCCCACTCCAGGTCTCAGACGCAAGCCCAGCAAGGCCTCCGGGCCCAGGGGACTGTCCACGCTTACAGGATTCGGCTGCCATGGTGTCGCAAGGAAAGCGCTATGTAAAGTGATGCATTACTGGTTTTCTCCAGCGATGCGCCTCTTTACATAAATGGAGCCGTCAATCTGGGACCCTGGGACCCTGGCTGGTCATCATGGCTGGTGTGGGGTTTGGGGGGGTTGTTTACCTGTATTGAACTTGGCACTGGCTGCTTCATTCTGCATTCCATTGTTTTTACTTTCTTTTTCATCATTGGTGGTGGACTTATAGACTATTTTTGCCTCTGGAGGCAGAAAAGGGATGTTGGGCTGACTAACAAGAGTTTTTTTGCCTCTAATTGGCCTTTCGTCACTTTTCTCTCACTAGCGGCAAAAGTTTTATCACCTTGACGCTAGTGTTAGCGGCAGTTTTCACCGCTGGTAGCTGATACTATCACCCTGTAGTGACGTATTGTACATACGTCGGTAACAGGGCGATAGTTTTCGGCAATAGTCAGCGTTACGAAAATTGCTAAATAGCTAAAAACACTAGTTAGCGGCACTTCTTGTAAATATACCCCAATGTGTTCTTAAAGTTAAATGGTGCACGGCTCCTTATTTGCTTCTTCTCTTTTACTTTTGTTAACGGACTGCAGGCGAAGCTCAGGAGGGCTGCCTGCGCCCCAGGCCGTACTTTGGGGCATATTTACAAGCCCCTATTGCCACCATAACATCACTTTTAGTGACGTTGTGGTGGCAATAGGGGCTTTACCTTATTTACAAGGCAGCGTTAAGCCACTTAACGAGGCTTAACGCTGCCTTGTAAATAAGGCACCCGTCCACACAGTAATAGCGTGAAAGGGGAGGGCAATGCGAGTTGTGGTGGGGGTTTCACCGCAACACCCATTGATTTTGACGCTGCCCTCTATTTACAAGAGTAGCGTAAATAGGAGGCAGCGCCAAAATTAAGACCAGGAAAAACCTGGTCTTTAACAGGCGAAACGAGGAGAAATGCTTTATTTCTCCTCATTGATGCTGTTTCCATGTGTGCTGTGTTGTGCAGCACACATAGAAACAGCAAAACGCCAATGATTGTTTATATGCAGGAAAGTCCCCCTTCCTGCACAAAAACAATCATTTTAAGAAAATGCCGTTTTGCAACTTCTATGTGTGCTGGAAAGATTGTTTATGTGCAGGAAGGGGGACCTTCCTGGACATAAACAATCTTCCCCTCAACACAGGCACCCTTGCACTATGGTGCACGGGTGCCTGCATTGGCGGTAGGCAGCTAAAGTTAGCGCCAGCGCAGGGGGAAACGCAGGGCTGCACCATATTCTGGTAAATATGGTGCAGCCCTGCATTTCTAAAGTGACAAAGCGTGCCTCCTTGGCTTACCGACATGCTTCACCACTTTATTGTAAATATGCCCTTTTGAATATCACTGCCTTAAAGCAGCTGTTCTTAACCTGTGGTCCACAGACCCATGGGAGTCAGCAGCGCCTACAGGGGGTCTGCAGATCCATCTAACCTCTAATCATTGTTTTCTGTCAATAATCATAAGCTTTTTGTGACTTGTAGAGCGCTTAATACCGGCAGGTAGGAGCTGCATAACTATTGTAAGGTGATTCCTTCCTGTCGTCATTCCTGAAAAAAAGAAGGGAAAGAAAGATGAGTGAAAGGAGGAGAGAAAAAGGAGAAGAGAAGATCTAGAAGGGAATAGGTTCCAAACCAAGGCTTTTTATGTGAATAAAACGCGGTGACCCTTAATTCCTTTATTGAACATATGGTGCTCCACAGTTGAGAAAAGGAACAAGCAGAACAGTGTTTGTGAAAATGCAAAGCTCCGCTTTGCTTGAAGAGGAGAAACTGCCCAGTATCATCTTTACTAAGAGTCACAAATCATTGATATCGCAGGTCATGCTTGTGGATAATATACCAGAAAATCTGCTAAAGAATCACGCAATGGCACAAACCTGAGTCTTGCATACAATCGCCTAAGGGTAACCCAACGTAAAATGTATAATTCCCCAGAAAATACAATTTATGCGTGGAAATCTCATGAGGTAGATACTGAGCATGCACATTGTTTACATGAACACCCAGACTAGAGTGTAGCAAACCTGGGCCAGCGTCTCTTTCAAACACTCCTGAGTGACATTTTAACCACCATTGGCAATCTCCTGCATGCACCCCCGTGTAGTGGTGGCGTGTGTTATGAAACCGAATTTTGCTTGCAGTGCGGTCAATGACCACAAAGGCACCGAGATTTGCCAACTCCCACTATTTCCATCACATTTTATTCAATTGTGAACCAATGCCCTCTGCCTCCAAGGGCGCCTCTGCAGCCACGGCTCTCATCCTCATCAAACATGTTGCATGCATCCCTTAATCCAGTCATGTGGCTCGAGTTGCACCTTTTTGTGTGAACCATATCTTGGCTCTGGTGCAGTGACTTGCTCAACCTAGCTATGACTAATGGTGACTCCGACCATCAACCGCTAGCATGGCGCCAGTTAGGTCCAGATACTTGTGCATTAATGCTTAAACTGTACATTGCTAATGTAGATATCCAGTAAGTAAAGCTGCGGATGCTGCAGAAGAGGAGTCCCTTAGCAGTCCTTGATGACTAATGATCTACTTTTCCCTGCAGAAGTCAGTTCCTCTGACACTCCTGGCGCTAATGAGCTGACACCAGAAACGCAGGAAATAGTTTTGTGAATATTCTCTGTAGCAATTTTGACATCCAATAACTTTTTAACATCAGTTTAAGTGTCCTTCATTCCAGTCATGCAGGTTTGTTTTGGTTAATGGTGGCAATTCAATTTTTTCCACACCGGCTGGATTTTCCAGGTTTTTTAGATTTTTGCAGCAGGTTGCTGTAGATTCTGTTTTGCATCCGCTCCTAAGCTGGTAGGTGTGAGTAATGGAGTGGGTTAGGAGGTTACAAGTGGCCCCCTGAACAAAGCACCATTCTATCACAAGTAACCATCTACATACACATGGATTTTATGTAAATTAATGGACTGATGCATAGAATGTTCTTTCTTTATCCCAATGATAGGATGCTTTCCAATAACTAAGGGGCATATCATCAACGAGCAGCGATAAATATCGCCGAGCTCGCTTAAGCGCGATTTTGATTAACGCGGCTATCGCCGGATTTGATCGCCGAGATATCGCGTTATTTACAACGCTATCTCCACGGCGTTGAGAAATCCGGCGATAGCGGGAAGTCTGCAGGTTTATCGCTGTGAATCCAGCGATAAACCTGCAGCGTTAGGGGAATCCTTAGTGATAGGGAGATGTGGATTTAGCTGTACAATCCACCTCCCATGTAACAGATAGTGAAGTCAGGAATTTAGCAGACGTACAATACCGGCGATAACCGCGGTTAGCGCGTTTTAATATCGCTATGGGTGTCCTGGGCGGGCTTGTTAATACCGTGAAGGACACATAGCGATATTTGTAAGGTTGTTTTTCATGGGAACGCCTACTTTGCATCTCATTAGAGATGCGATGCAGGGCGTTCGGAAAAACGGTGCTGAGACAAGGAAACACGCGCTAGCGTGTCCTTGCAAATAGTGCGATGCCATTATCGCCGCTTTTCGGCCGAAAACGGCCGCTAAAGCGGCGATAATGGGCTTGATAATATGCCCCTTAGTTTCTATATGGTGCTGCATGTTACAAATGGCCTCACAGCAGGAAGAAAATAAGCATTTACATTTGCTTTCTTTGGAAAGGCAGAATCATTTGCAGAACATTTATGTCATATCTCTGCTTTCCACTCCTAAGTACCTTGGATTGGGAGCCATCATCCTCTTTTGTTACAGTGAAAGTGTTCAGGATACCCATTTACCGATATTCCTATGCGCATGATTGTAGTTACCATCTCTGCTGACTTAAAACATGTCCCTAGGCCTGAAAGTAGCCCAAGTCAACGGTAGTAATCATTAAAGTTGCACGATAGGGCAGCGGCTGCGGAGCTGCAGGTCTCTTTGAAACCTTAAAAAACAAGCATTTGCAATGCAATAGGTCTCGCATTTGAGAGGGTTTCAGCTATTGGCATTGTAAATGGCAATGCATTTTATTTATGTGTTAGTTTTTTAAAACAGATAAATTAAAGGCATTGTTATTTACAATGCCAATAGCTTAAACTCTCACAAATGCGAGACCTATTAACCAACTTGTATCTGGATTTGCGCCACATGAAGCCTGCAGGCTGTGATGTTGTCAGACAATGGAACGAGTGAAAGTTAAAAGAAAATAAAACTATAGTTATGCACTGCTACAATTAAGACGTTAGTAATGAACATCTTAATTATAGCAATGCATAATCATGTTTTCCTTAACCTACCCGTTTCTCACAAATGCTGCAATGGCGCTGAGAGGAAATCCGATAATTGGCGGGGGGGGGGAGGAGCTCGGAGTCAGGAATGATTTTGCAACACAACCGGTTGTTGCACAGAATTTAACTCGTGTCCCTGCTGTGCTGTTGAGCAGGGCAGTGAAAATGCGTTTGTGCGTGTGCTACATTTTCGCCTTTTCATGTGTATTATTGGTGGCAAAGAAAGCGGGCGCCCGTGTTAATGTGAAAGTCAAAAATGTCATGTCCTGCCCCCTTGCCCTGACCACAGTGCCCTTAGTGCCTTAGTGAGCCGAGCGGCAAGTTAGCTGTCTTGTGGCATTTGCACTCTTTTTCTCCCCACATATTTCTGAAATCCTCTATCTGCATGACCCTCACTCCCACAATTATAATTGGCACATATGCAACCATCGCTTTGTGAGCTTTACCAAGAGGCCAAGAATTGGATGTGCATGTAGTCTGCACACTTTTATGACCCACTGACGGTCACTGTGTGAAACTTGCACTTCCTTCAGCCTCAACATCAGAGCTCTTAATCAGCGCCATTATTAATACCCCCGCCCACAGCCTGAACTCACTCAGACAGGTGGTGGTGACTCATTTCAAAGTATGAGCAACAGAAGAGTAATATGTTACATGAAAACACTACGGAAACATCCGGAAAAAAGGCAAATACTCTTAGGAAATGCAGGACAAAGTAGTAACACACATGATTTGTAAACAGGAGTGTTTCGCTGACCTAGAGCACCTTGTGTTTTTACAGGCATAGTTGGGAAATCGATGAGTGTTTTGCTAGTAAAGTTAAGGACATGAATATCGAACCCAAAAGATGTCCATTTCAGAGTCGGTTTTTAGGTCTCAGCTAGACAGCTCATGGCTGTCTGTTCGAGACATCTTGAAACCTTGGCCTAAAGGTATCCAGAATACCAGCGCCGCAAGGCCATATTAATGGCAATACAGCGCCCCACGCATCCTTGTAAGCATAATTCCTACCTGTATTGTTAAGGTGCAGTTGGAGGGCTGGTTTCCACTACGCCTGTACTCAGGGAGGCTTTCATCCATGCGCCGCTGTCCCTTAATGCCCCCTCGCTTTGCCCCAGAGCGGCACGAGCTTGGATTGGGCATCCTGGTTTGTACACAGCATGCTTTTCAACTGCTCGCAGCCCCTTATTTCGGTCATTTGTAACGTAATTGTTGTAAGTTCTCAGCTGGAGACAGGTTAGCGTAAACTTCCAAGCATTGCGAGAGCAACCTGGTGTAAGAAAGGTGCGGGGTCTGGGGGTTATTTAGCTATCAATCGCAGCCAGCTCTCGGGCGTATAATACCGCTGTTATTAGCAGTAAAACAAAGCGCATATGCACGCCGAGCGGAGAGGAGAACAAGTGTGAACATGAACGGCCCGTGCTAGTAACAGGCAGTGGATTCCTTTTATCTTCATAGTTAACAATGGGGCAGCTGTCTTCCTTGGCATCGCGCAACGGCCTTTCTTTTGTTTGCTTCATAGCAAGCCTTTATTTAATTAAATAAATGCCAGAGAGTTCGAATAATGAAAAGTTAATTGAATTTGGGGTAATGACTGAGAGCATGCTACAAAGTGAACTAAATGTAATTACTGCTGGCATTTTTCTCCACGTCCAACCAGGCGACAAGATGCGGTTTCGTTGCAGGTTGCTAAGTGCCGATGTTATTTGATCTCGCCAGGTAATAGCCGATTGTTGACTGCCATTGCAATGTGGCAAAAACATCTAACAAAACATTGACCTTCACACATACAAATGCGCAGAGGCATGCAGCTGTCAACCAGCTCACAATCACACAGAAAGACGCAGACACACACCCACGAAAACTCAGTGCATAGACAATACAGTCTGTTCTGACTGCTGCTGTTTCCTGCAATGCAATCCTTACCTTAGTCTGTATGCATGGCAGCCTCGCCAGACCGCAGACGTAAATGACCACTGTCTGGCGATAGTATCACGATCAAGATTAGATAACACCGTACTGATCAGGAGGCCGCAGAGAACATGAACGTAGAAAGCACGTGACACAAAAGTAAACTGAGGCTGATGAATCGGCGCTGATAAAGTATGTTCACTGTTATTAAAAATAAATAATCGGAGATCTCGGGGTGGCGAGAGACAAAGCGGCCGTGCACATTAAACGTATGCGTCCAGTGAACCATGCGCTGCCCGCCCCTCGCGCACAAGGCACTTAGACAATGCAGCTGTGCCGCTGCACACACGGCACTTAGACAATGCAGCTGTGCCGCTGCCCACACGGCACTTAGACAATGCAGCTGTGCCGCTCCCATGTTTACACTCAGGCAGAGATGCGCGAGACAAAAAAAGAGTGCCAAAAGCGGACAAAAACAGTAGTTAGCCCCCGCTGCTTCCGGACTAAAAGGAAGTCAGTATCAGATCAAGAGCCTGTAAAAACCAAGATAACAGGAGCTATGGCAACGTTCAACAAATAGCAAGGGGCAGGAGAAACTACCAGCAAGAGGCGGAGTTTCACCCACACATACAGATTACTTGCTGCCTCGTAGAGGCAGCGCATGCGCTGCCTTTGCGAGACCTAAAAAAGAATAAATGCTTGTTTTGCTGCTCTGAATGGCCTTCGGTGGGTCAAGGCTCTTCCTTGGGTGGAACTGGCCCACACTCTAGAACCGGGCCTGGGAAGAAAAGCATCCTTGGCGTTCTGGTTTTCTTGGTTTTTGACAAAAAAACAATGGAGATGAAGGAAAAACATGTGGAAGAGGTCGGTTTACTGGCAGGAAGATATGAAGTTTACTGTGAACAAGAGGAAAGGGTTGTGTGGAGATTTATTTGCAGTGGTGGGATTATGGATAGTGATTTAGTTTGAGGTACGAAAACTTGCTTGAAAGAAAGGTATTTCCAATTAGATGAGACCCAGAGAAAATTGTGAAAATTTGGCATAATTCAATTAAACTTTCAGATGGTGAGATGTGGAATCTTGGTGGTGTTTCAAGAAATAATGGAATATTCGGCAGGAAGAAATTAGCATTTCTTTTTTGGACTAACATCATGGATGGCACTGGTTTACACCTAGCAGTTTGGATGGGAATGATGACTGCTGGGGGAATGCTGCTAGTTATGAAATTATTCCTGGTAGCGAGAGGTCTGTTCAGGGGACTGGGAACTGAAAGCAGCCCTGGCAAACTTTTCCAGACCAGCCCCCGTCTGGCGTGTAGCGAGCGCGCACAGCGCGCTAGCCCGACTACTACTAGGGAGGTTTGGGGGAGTTATCCTCCCAAGAAAATTTTGGAAAAAGACCAAAATGGTGAATTTTACAGCACATTTTTCATTACATATTCAATTTTATCAACTTTCAAAGCACAGTAAATAGTAGATGATGACCTTAAAGAGCACCAGGTTACCCACCCAGTCATATGTACCCATAGACATTCTTTCAGAGAGCACCAAATATAGACACAAGTAGTGAATCAGAGAGAACAAAGTAAAAGTGAGACCAGCCCCCACATGGTGTGTAGCGAGCAAGCGCAGTGAGCAACCACTACTAGGGGGAGTTTGGGGGTTCTCCCCCCAAGAAAATTTTGGAGACAGAAAGGCCAAAACAAAGCATTTTTCAACACATTTTTCATTACATATTAGATAGTATTAACTTTTAAAGCATAGTAAATGATTAACTTATGGAGCACCAGGATACCTAGTCATAAATCACAGACATTCCTACAGAGAACACTAAAAATGAAATGTCGAGACACGAAACATGAATTTAAATATAACCAATTTATTCTTCATATAAAATAGTATAAAGACATTTAAAAACACACTTAACTTCAAACAATTGTGCAAATGTTCAGAGGAACAAATGTACAAGACAATGTGCAAACATTAAATGATCACAACACCCTTCGGGCCACTCTTGTCTTTTCAACAAAAAGTGCTATGCATTTTAGGCTTTTTTTTAAGACTGTTTCAACATCATAACTTTACAGTATAAAAACTACATTCTGATATTCTTTTTTGTATTTTCAATAAATTGTCACTCACGTTGTCACACATTAAGCACTGACATGTGATGTCACACATGAGCACACAGGCCACTGAGGCCAGAAACTGTGGAAATGTCACACATTAAGCACCTAGGCACTGAGGGCAGAAACTGTGGAAATGTCACACATAAGCATCTGATAACTAGCACCTAGGGCACAGAGGCCAGGAACTAGGAGAGAGAGAGACACGCCATAGCTCTCAAGGCGGTCCTGGTCCTCATGGCATGCTAACAGTTGGTCTTGGGAAATACTGTTTTAAGCATTTTTACTGGTTTTTAAGTGTTACCCTGCTGCTAATTAAACTTGTGTGAAATTGAAACTGCTTTTAAAAATTTGAATTGCTCTAGTTTTTAAAGCTGAATTTGCACTCGTTTTTTTTCAACTTAATCTCACCTGTTCCCCGCCGGTACTGCCCTCCCAGGTCTCAGCACTTCCGCTCTGCTAACACGGTCTAGTGCTCAGGGGGAGAACAGCTGCTGCAACGCAGAGCTGATTGGTTGGTGGGCGGAAGGGAAAAGCTCAATTGCCACGCTGGAGCGGACGCGCAGCGAGCGAGAGAGACACGCCATAGCTCTCAAGGCGGTCCTCATGGCATGCTAACAGCTGGTCTTGGGAAATACTGTTTTAAGCATTTTTACTGGTTTTTAAACGTTACCCTGCTGCTAATTAAAATTGAAACTGCTTTTAAAAATTTGAATTGCACTCGTTTTTAAAGCTGAATTTGCACTCGTTTTTTTAAACTTAATCTCACCTGTTCCTCACCGGTACTGCCCTCCCAGGTCTCAGCACTTCCGCTCTGCTAACGCGGTCTAGTGCTCAGGGGGTGAACAGCTGCTGCAATGTAGAGCTGATTGGTTGGTGGGCAGAAGGGAAAAGCTCAATAGCCCCGCTGGAGCGGACGCGCCACTGGCGCGCCAAAGGCGCGCCTAAGGCAAGCCCGTCTGCGCCCGTCCGCGTCCGACCGGAGCTAGGGGCCATAACCCCTGGGCAAGCGCGGATTTACTCAGCGGCACAATTACAGACCCTAGCCACAGGGAGCTACGCCCTAGGTGGAAATGTAGTAGACAAGCTGAGAGCCGAAAAAATCCTGGGAAACAATGGAGCGGGCAGACTTATGACCCCGCATCCAGCACTCCACAAAAATACTGCACTAGGTAACCCACCAGGTCTGAAGGTGGCAGTTCTTAATACGCGTTCTTTACAGAAGCACCGCCTTGAAATCTTCTCACTCCTCCAGGACGGAGACATAGATATCTTGGCACTCACAGAAACCTGGCTGGGCGATACCTCGGTCCCAGACATCATTGCAGCCCTCCCAGGGGATTTTGACGCCCTCTGGCATAACAGACAAGAAAAGACGGGAGTAGGGGGTGTGGCCATCCTCTTTAACACTCGAATAATGGTTACCAAGATAGTGGCAGAGAGCATTGAAAACGCAGTTATATTAGGGGTCAAAATCTCACTTAACCCCTTTGGTGCTTGCGTCGGCCAATGGCCGACGCAAGCACTACCTCCCTGGTGCGGCGCACGTCCATTGGCCGTCACCAGGGAGGGCCCCCTTTAAACCTCCGGTGCACGAGAGTTTTTTTATTCGCCTGGGAGACGTGAAGGCTTTCCGCGTCTCCCCCGCCCCCTCCCGCCTATCTGTGACGCTCAGCGCGCCGCGAGGCGCTCTGACGTCACTGATTTCCCCACCGGAGCCGAGGACAGCCTCAGGTAAGGCCGCGCTCGACTCCGATGGGGAAATCCGGCCGAAAACGGCCTCCCCAGCTTCAGGAGGCCTCGCTTGAAAGGAGAGTCTCCCTTTCAAACGAGGCCTTCCTGAAAGGGTTTCCTGGCCGTGGATCGCGGCAGCGCTGCGATCCACGGCCAGGAAACCCACTAGACACCAGGGATGTCTATGGGGGTCGGCCCTCGTGGTAATGGGTCGGCCCCCGGGGCATATTTTTAAAATTGTAGAAAGTTGGCTTTGTTTGGGGTGCGCGATCGCACTCTAAAAATGAAAAAAATGAAATTTTTTTTTTTAAATGGCGAGCGATTGGCAGGGGGTCGGTCCTCCTGCTCAGTGGCCGACTCCCTGTGGGGGCATATTTTTATGTAGAAATGTTGGCTTTTCTTGGGGGCACGATCGCCCCCAAAAAGTACAATGGTGGCAATATTGGCAGGGGGTCGGTCCTCCTGCTCAGTGGCCGACCCCTGTGGGGGCAATTTTTTTATAGCTATGTGCTTTCCGTGGGGGCCACAATCGTCCCCAGGGAAGCCATAGCTATAAAAAAAATTAGAGAAAGAGAGAGATCTTTCTATATATATATATATATATATATATATATATATATATATATATATATATATATATATATAGAGAGAGTCTCTTTCTCTCTGTAGATGATATATGTATATATATGTATCTATATACATATGTATGTGTATATAGATACATATATATACATAAGTCTAAAGAGTGAATGATATATATATGTATCTATATACATATATATGTATAGATATATGTATATAGATACATATATATAAATATATGTAGAGATAAAATCTATGTATATATATATATGTGTCCGTGTGTGTGTGTGTGTATATGTATATATATATATATATATATATATATATATATATATATATATACATACTCCTTGATGCACAGTGAACGGCGCACTTGCGGACGGGTGCTTCACAAACGCGGGGTGCGCCCGCGATATTTATCCAGGCTCTGTTTCCTTGTTTCCCAAAAGAAAACAGCACTCGCGAGGCAGTTGCTAGAGTTTATTGGCCCCGCGAGTGCTGTTTTTCGTTTTGGGAAACAAGGAAACGGAGCTTGGATATATATATATATATATCTATATATATATATTCAGAAACACAAAGGATGCCGCACTCCAGAGATTGGTTTCAGAGTTGCTTTATTTTCACCACGACTGGTGGTAGTGGTGGTGAAAATAAAGCAACTCTGAAACCGGTCTTGGAGTGCGGCATCCTTTGTGTTTCTGAATTTAAATATCGGGTAAGGATTCTACCCGTTGCTGCCTGCACCAGGTATTGAGCGCTCTGACATTGGGAATTAATTGTTATATATATATATAAATATTTATTTACAGAGATATTTCTCAGTGCTGAAATTATGAGACTGTGAAAGAACTATAATGAGTCTCTTTGAAGTTACCTGAAAGGCAGTAAAGTGTGGTACTGCTGCAGAGTACAAAAAAAATTCTGCTAGATAGAGATATCTGACTTTTGTGTAGTGGCAGTTTTGACGTCATAAAGGGTATGCTGAAACGAACAGATCGGTATTATGTAGACAGCTAAGTGGATTAGTAAAGCCACAAAGTAGAAACACTTTGTAACAGACTAAATGTATGTGAGAGAGGGGCTATGGAGAGATGAGGGGCACGTTTGCAAGGATGGTAGTGGGCGCATCAAAGGAGGTCATAGTGTGCAATTGTAAAGCACACGTTCACCCGTAGGCATCTTGGCGCCAAAATGATGGTCGCACTGGCTCCCACCAGCGCTAAAAGGCTGCGATGATGGGTATGTGGCAAGGTAAAGTAATACTGTGTCTTTTTCTCTCTTTCTTAGTCTTTTTGAGAGCGTACAGAGTTCGCAAGGTAAGGTGACTTCGTCATTATTGACTTAAACACTTCACTCACGCACACACCCACCTACACTTTAAAACCAACAACCTATCTGCCTTCTACGTAGGATTGTGTTTTAAAAGGATAGTTTAGGCACTAGCAGAGATGGCATATCGTTGGATGAATGCTGCCCAGGCCCTAAATCTGGTTCTGGAGTCCAGCTCTGAGGCAGGATCAGAGACTGAGACAGCAGATACTGAGACAGCATCTGAGGGAGAGGACAATGGAGCCGAATCTGGGAGTGACTTTTCAGTCGGCGCAGTTCCATCCGATGACTCATCGTCCAGCGATTCTGAAGGAGACGATGTCAGTCGTGCTGTGCCTTTGCCAGCACAGTCTGTGCAGCAGGACACCCGTAACAGGTTAGAGCAACCCAGAGTGCAGGCACGTGCGGCCGCAAGCACAGACGGAGTGCTGTCTTGGCAGCCTCCCAATTTAGTTCAGCCCCAAATTCCGCCTTCACTGGTGACGCTGGATGTAAAGTAGATACGGCAAATTTTTTGCCAATTGACTACTTCCATCTCTTTTTTGGTGTTGACTTCCTAGACGAAATTGTGCAGCAAACAAATTTGCGTGCCGAACAATTTCTGAGGGAGCAAGGAGGCACTCTTGGGCCTCATTCTAGGGCGCGCAAGTGGACTCCCACTTCTCTAGGGGAGTTGAAGATATTTTTGGGCCTCACGCTTAAAATGGGGGTAGTGCATAAACCAACCTTGCTATCCTACTGGTCTACTCGCACGGTTTGGTTAACCCCCATCTTCGCACCATACATGAGCAGAGATCGTTTTTGCTATTGCAGCGCATGCTGCATTTCAATGACAACTCTGCTGCATTGCCCCGGGACCATCCAGACTATGACAGGTTGTTCAAAATTCGGCCTGTCGTGGAACATTTGTCTGCCAGGTTTCCAGAGGTTTATACTCCTGGAAAGAATATAGCCATTGATGAGTCCTTGATCTTGTATAAAGGGCGGCTGCTGTTTAGGCAGTACATTCCGAGCAAACGTGCTCGCTATGGCATCAAGCTGTACATGTTGTGTGAGAGCTCGACTGGCTATGTGTACAGCTTGAGAGTGTATACAGGGAAGGACACAACTCTTAACCCTGTAGGTTGCCCTCCCATGCTAGGGGTCACAGGAAAGATTGTATGGGAGCTTGTCCAGCCACTTCTTCACAAAGGTTATAACCTTTATGTGGACAATTTCTATACAGGAGTAGAGCTGTTCAGTGAGCTCTATAAAGCTGGCACCGTGGCTTGCGGTACAATTCGTTGTCGCCGCAAAGGATTCCCGCAGGAGCTTGTTTGCAAGAAGCTCCAGAAATCCCAGAGCACTGCGTTGCGTTCCAACGAACTGCTCGCAGTTAAGTTCTCAGATAGGCGTGATGTGTACATGCTCACTACAATTCATGCTGAGAGCACTTCCCCTGTCACGGTTTGGGGTCAGATGGCCGAAGTCCACAAGCCCACCTGTATACTTGATTACAACAAGTACATGGGCGGAGTGGACAAGAACGACCAGGTTCTTCAGCCATACAATGCGAGTCGTAACACTCGCACTTGGTATAAGAAACTGTTTACGCACCTGATCCAGATGGCAACATACAATGCGTATGTTGTTTATCGTGAGACCACCACAGGAAGACTCATGTCTTTCCTTGACTTTCAGTTGTCTGTGATTGAAAGTCTTACTGCTACAGAAGCAGAAGCCTCCACTTCATGTGTTCTGGAGGACGTGGCAAGGCTGCAGGAGCGACACTTTGCAGATAAAATTCCTGCAACACCCAAAAAGGAGCGACCATGTCGTCGTTGTAAAGTGTGCTCGATGCAGGGAAAGAGGCAGGAGACTCGTGTTTACTGTCCCCAGTGCCCAAGTAAGCCTGCCTTCTGTTTTCCTACTTGCTTTATGTTGTATCACACTAAAGCAAAATACTGGGAAATTGACTGAGGTGGAGCTGCCAATAGGATAACCTTTCAATTGGTGTGAATGGATACCTACTGTCTGTGGGCCACTCCTTCACTACGCAAGCAGCTGCAGGATATTTCTTCCTCTACTTCATGAAATCATGGACTTCTCAACACCTTTATCTGCTTTCAGAACGTGGTAGTTGTTCTGTTCGCCAATTGACAAGTGCATTATAGTCCCCACGCTGCACATACTGGTGGACAGAACATATGCCACGTTGTCATGGAGTACCCGTGTTTCACATTCAACCGTTCTTCGTAGTTTATGATGTTCTCTTTAGGAAGTTTTTGAAAATTTCCAGCATGTTTGCCTTAGTTTCAAAGGTAGATATGCTTGCTCAGCTCGAGAAATGTTTTTGCGGCATACTCGGGCACCCCCAACTTGCATCCACAAACTGGAAGGAGTTGGATAGAGCATTGTGAGAGCATTGATAGCTCGTGACAGAAATGTTCACTCAAGCTTCAAGTAGCTAGAGATGAAAGGCATTAGTATAGGGTCTCTTAACAATTGGACAGGGTTAGTCAGGACTCTGAGGACAGACACACGAACGGGTTAGAACAGCTTACGGTAGGTACGCTTTCCGAGGAATATTGCAAAGGTAGAAGGCAGATAGTAAAGGTAGTATAGATACACGTCCTGACTTCTTCTTCACCCATGGATTCAAATCCATTGCTGCCACACTCACACTGAATTTACTGTAGTACTTATGGGTCAATGCTGCTTGCCATGTTCATCCTCCGTTAGAACTTAGTAGATGGTCAGTTTGCTGTATGATAAGTGCATTACAGTCACTGCACATAACGGTGGATTGGACATATGCTACGTTGTCACGGACTACCCTTGTTTCACATTCATCCGTTCATAGTTTATGATGTTATCTTTTGAAAATTTCCAGCATGTTTGCCTTAGTTTCAAAGGTAGATATGCTTGCTCAGCTCGAGAAATGTTTTTGCGGCATACTCGAGCACCCCCCAACTTGCATCCACAAACTGGAAGGAGTTGGATTTAGCATAGTGAGTGCACTAAAGGTGCATGAAAGACATGTCTTCCTGAGCCTCATGTGGCTGTCATGGAAGTCATTAGTATAGGTTCACTGGGCATGAGTTCGGTAACGTTCTGGAAGAAGGAGGTGGAGACTTGACAGGTGGTAGAATATAGTCAAAGTCATTATGTCTTGTGGCATATGAATGTGATGGGCCCTTGCATGGCGGCAGTATGTTTGTGTGAGTGCAAGTGATATGGTTGTTTGGGCCCGTGGCTGGCGGTACGGAAGTCTTGTGTGTGGTGTGTGAATGGCGTGTGAATGGACCATAAAGTGGTTGGTGCCGTGATGTGGCTTTATGGCTCCCCTTCAGAAGGCTTGGCTTCAATATTTATATACTTTGATAAGTATTTGTGCTTTGAAGCCAGCGTTTCTGGAGGTGCTAAAACCAACCTGTGTAAGTGGTGGATTAGCTTTATCAAATGAGTGTTAGATTTATATTTGTGTAGGTTTAATGGCCTTTTGTAAGATATTTTTTTTTCACAATGGGTAGCAGGGGACTTTCTGCCCTAGCTCAGTCGTCACCTAGGCAAACCTTTACATTTTTGAGTAGTAGACAAAGGGGAAAGTACAAGGGTGAATGACTTGCGTGGTTCTCACTGTTTTTTTACCCAACATGCCCTGCTAGCCTCATATTTTGTTGAAAAAAATCACTATTTCCACACATTTTTGTGTGGGAAAGTTGTGGCATCGCCGGGCAGACATGCATTTCCTACCACCCAGTGTTCCCCAAGGTCTCCCGATAAAAATGGTACCTCACTCGTGTGGGAGGCCCAAGTACCCGCGACAGGCTAGGGCCCAAAACGTATTGAGGTGACATTAAAATTGCCTATCACAAAACAACCTGGTTTTGCAAGGGGGTCACCTCGGTTTTTGGCCCCGTGCTCGGCGGCCAGCTAGGGAAACCTATCAAACCCACACATTTCTGAAAACTAGACACCCGGGGGTTCCAGGGAGGTATGGCTTGCGTGGATCCCCCAACGTTTTCTTACCCAGAATCCCCTGCAAACCTTGAATTTAGCTGAAAAAATCACTTTTTCCACACATTTTTGTGTGGGAAAGTTATGGCATCGCCGGGCAGACACGCATTTCCTACCACCCAGCGTTCCCCAAGGTCTCCCGATAAAAATGGTACCTCACTCGTGTGGGAGGCCCAAGTACCCGCGACAGGCTAGGGCCCAAAACGTATTGATGTGACATTAAAATTGCCTATCACAAAACAACCTGGTTTTGCAAGGGGGTCACCTCGGTTTTTGGCCCCGTGCTCGGCGGCCAGCTAGGGAAACCTATCAAACCCACACATTTCTGAAAACTAGACACCCGGGGGGTTCCAGGGAGGTATGGCTTGCGTGGATCCCCCAACGTTTTCCTACCCAGAATCCCCTGCAAACCTCGAATTTAGCTGAAAAAATCACTTTTTCCACACATTTTTGTGTGGGAAAGTTGTGGCATCGCCGGGCAGACACACATTTCCTACCACCCAGCGTTCCCCAAGGTCTCCCGATAAAAATGGTACCTCACTCGTGTGGGAGGCCCAAGTACCCGCGACAAGCTAGGGCCCAAAACGTATTGATGTGACATTAAAATTGCCTATCACAAAACAACCTGGTTTTGCAAGGGGGTCACCTCGGTTTTTTGCCCCGTGCTCGGCGGCCAGCTAGGGAAATCTATCAAACCCACACATTTCTGAAAACTAGACACCCGGGGGGTTCCAGGGAGGTATGGCTTGCGTGGATCCCCCAACGTTTTCCTACCCAGAATCCCATGCAAACCTCGAATTTAGCTGAAAAAATCACTTTTTCCAAACATTTTTGTGTGGGAAAGTTGTGGCATCGCCGGGCAGACACGCATTTTCTACCACCCAGCGTTCCCCAAGGTCTCCCGATAAAAATGGTACCTCACTCGTGTGGGAGGCCCAAGTACCCGTGACAGGCTAGGGCCCAAAACGTATTGAGGTGACATTAAAATTGCCTATCACAAAACAACCTGGTTTTGCAAGGGGGGTCACCTCGGTTTTTGGCCCCGTGCTCGGTGGCCAGCTAGGGAAACCTATCAAACCCACACATTTCTCGAAAACTAGACACCCGGGGGTTCCAGGGAGGTATGGCTTGCGTGGATCCCCCAACGTTTTCTTACCCAGAATCCCCTGCAAACCTTGAATTTAGCTGAAAAAATCACTTTTTCCACACATTTTTGTGTGGGAAAGTTGTGGCATCGCCGGGCAGACACGCATTTCCTACCACCCAGCGTTCCCCAAGGTCTCCCGATAAAAATGGTACCTCACTCGTGTGGGAGGCCCAAGTACCCGCGACAGGCTAGGGCCCAAAACGTATTGATGTGACATTAAAATTGCCTATCACAAAACAACCTGGTTTTGCAAGGGGGTCACCTCGGTTTGTGGCCCCGTGCTCGGCGGCCAGCTAGGAAACCTATCAAACCCACACATTTCTGAAAACTAGACACCCGGGGGTTCCAGGGAGGTATGGCTTGCGTGGATCCCCCAACGTTTTCCTACCCAGAATCCCCTGCAAACCTCGAATTTAGCTGAAAAATCACTTTTTCCACACATTTTTGTGTGGGAAAGTTGTGGCATCGCCGGGCAGACACGCATTTCCTACCACCCAGCGTTCCCCAAGGTCTCCCGATAAAAATGGTACCTCACTCGTGTGGGAGGCCCAAGTACCCGCGACAGGCTATGGCCCAAAACGTATTGATGTGACATTAAAATTGCCTATCACAAAACAACCTGGTTTTGCAAGGGGGTCACCTCGGTTTTGGCCCCGTGCTCGGCGGCCAGCTAGGGAAACCTATCAAACCCACACATTTCTGAAAACTAGACACCCGGGGGGTTCCAGGGAGGTATGGCTTGCGTGGATCCCCCAACGTTTTCCTACCCAGTATCCCCTGCAAACCTCGAATTTAGCTGAAAAATCACTTTTTCCACACATTTTTGTGTGGGAAAGTTGTGGCATCGCCGGGCAAACACACATTTCCTACCACCCAGCGTTCCCCAAGGTCTCCCGATAAAAATGGTGCCTCACTCGTGTGGGAGGCCCAAGTACCCGCGACAGGCTAGGGCCCAAAAGGTATTGAAGCAACATTAAAATTGCCTATCACAAAACAACCTGGTTTTGTGAGAGGGTCACCTTGGTTTTGGCCCGTGCTCGGCGGCCAGCTAGGGAAGCCTACCAAACCCACACATTTCTGAAAACTAGACACCCGGGGGTTCCAGGGAGGTATGGCTTGCGTGGATCCCCCAATGTTTCCTACCCAGAATCCCCTGCAAACCTCGAACTTAGCTGAAAAATCACTTTTTCCACACATTTTGTGTGGGAAAGTTGTGGCATCGCTGGGCAGACACGCATTTCCTACCACCCAGCGTTCCTCAAGGTCTCCCGATGAAAATGGTACCTCACTGCGTGGGAGGCCCAAGTACCGCGACAGGCTAGGGCCCAAAACGTATTGAGGCAACATTAAAGTTGCCTATCACAAAACAACCTGGTTTTGTGAGAGGGGTCACCTTGGTTTTGGCCCGTGCTCGGCGGCCAGCTAGGAAGCCTATCAAACCCACACATTTCTGAAAACTAGACACCCAGGGGTTCCAGGGAGGTATGGCTTGCGTGGATCCCCCAACGTTCTCTACCCAGAATCCCCTGCAAACCTCGAATTTAGCTGAAAAAATCACTTTTTCCACACATTTTTGTGTGGGAAGTTGTGGTATCGCCGGGCAGACACGCATTTCCTACCACCCAGCGTTCTCCAAGGTCTCCGATAAATGGTGCCTCACTCGTGTGGGAGGCCCAAGTACCTGCGACAGGCTAGGGCCCAAAGGTATTGAGGCTGACATTAAAATTGCCTATCACAAAACAACCTGGTTTTGTGAGAGGGGTCACCTGGTTTTTGGCCCCGTGCTCGGCGGCCAGCTAGGAAGCCTACCAAACCCACACATTTCTGAAAACTAGACACTCGGGAGTTCCAGGAGGTATGGCTTGCGTGGATCCCCCAACGTTCTCTACCCAGAATCCTCTGCAAACCTCGATTTAGCTGAAAAAATCACTTTTTCCACACATTTTGTGTGGAAAGTTGTAGCATCGCTGGCAGACACGCATTTCCTACCACCCAGCGTTCCCCAAGGTCTCCCGATAAAAATGGTACCTCACTCGTGTGGGAGGCCCAAGTACCCGCGACAGGCTAGGGCCCAAAACACCGAGCACGGGGCCAAAAAGAGAGGTGACCCCCCTTGCAAAACCAGGTTGTTTTGTGATAGGCAGTTTTAATGTCACCTCAATACGTTTTGGGCCCTAGCCTGTCGCGGGTACTTGGGCCTCCCACACGAGTGAGGTACCATTTTTATCGGGAGACCTTGGGGAACGCTGGGTGGTAGGAAATGCGTGTCTGCCCGGCGATGCCACAACTTTCCCACACAAAAATGTGTGAAAAAAGTGATTTTTTCAGCTAAATTTGAGGTTTGCAGGGGATTCTGGGTAAGAAACCGTTGGGGTATCCACGCAAGCCATACCTCCCTGAAACGCCCTGGGTGTCTAGTTTTCAGAAATGTGTGGGTTTGATAGGTTTCCTAGCTGGCCGCGAGCACGGGCCAAAACCGAGGTGACCTCCTTGCAAAACCAGGTTGTTTTGTGATAGGCAATTTTAATGTCACCTCAATACGTTTTGGGCCCTAGCCTGTCGCGGGTACTTGGGCCTCCCACACGAGTGAGGTACCATTTTTATCGGGAGACCTTGGGGAACGCTGGGTGGTAGGAAATGCGTGTCTGCCCGGCGATGCCACAACTTTCCCACACAAAAATGTGTGGAAAAAGTGATTTTTTCAGCTAAATTTGAGGTTTGCAGGGTATTCTGGGTAAGAAAACGTTGGGGGATCCACGCAAGCCATACCTCCCTGAAACCCCCGGGTGTCTAGTTTTCAGAAATGTGTGGGTTTGATAGGTTTCCCTAGCTGGCCGCCGTGCACGGGGCCAAAAACCGAGGTGAACCCCCTTGCAAAACCAGGTTGTTTTGTGAAAGGCAATTTTAATGTCACCTCAATACGTTTTGGGCCCTAGCCTGTCGCGGGTACTTGGGCCTCCCACATGAGTGAGGTACCATTTTTATCGGGAGACCTTGGGAAATGATGGGTGGTAGGTAATGCGTGTCTGCCCGGTGATGCCACAACTTTCCCACACAAAAATGTGTGGAAAAAGTAATTTTTTCAGCTAAATTTGAGGTTTGCAGGGGATTCTGGGTAAGAAAACGTTGGGGGATCCACGCAAGCCATACCTCCCTGAAACCCCCGGGTGTCTAGTTTTCAGAAATGTGTGGGTTTGATAGGTTTCCCTAGCTGGCCGCCGAGCACGGGGCCAAAACCGAGGTGACTCCCTTGCAAAACCAGGTTGTTTTGTGATAGGCAATTTTAATGTCACCTCAATATGTTTTGGGCCCTAGCCTGTCGCGGGTACTTAGTCCTCCCACACAAGTGAGGTACCATTTTTATCGGAAGCCTTTGGGAAACGCGGGGTGGGTGGAATTTTGTGGATCCACGCAGATTCCAGAACTTTCCACCACAGAAATGTGAGGAAAATGTGTTTTTTTTACAATATTTTAGGTTTGCAAGGGATTCTGGGTAGCATAACCTGGTGAGAGCCAGCCAAGTCACCCCATCCTGGAGTCCCCTGGGTGTCTAGTTTTCAAAAATGTATAGGTTGCCTAGGTT
Organism: Calotriton arnoldi; assembly: GCA_963921515.1. Classification (NCBI taxonomy): domain Eukaryota; kingdom Metazoa; phylum Chordata; class Amphibia; order Caudata; family Salamandridae; genus Calotriton; species Calotriton arnoldi. Next base: position 5,573,228 of record CAWUFW010000065.1, read on the forward strand.
TCCCTAGGTGCCGGCAGAGCTATGGTTCAAAATCTACAGCTAGGCACTTTGTTGAAAAAGGGTCCATTTTCACTGTGAAAATGTGGTGTGTCCACGTTGTGTTTTGGGCCATTTCCTGTCGCGGATACTTGGGCCTCCCACACAAGTGAGGTACCATTTTTATCGGAAGACTTTGGGGAACGCGGGGTGGGTGGAAATTTGTGGATTCATGCAGATTCCCAAACTTTCTACCACAGAAATGTGAGGAAAATGTGTTTTTTTGGACAATTTTTTAGGTTTGCAAGGGATTCTGGGTAGCATAACCTGGTGAGAGCCAGCCAAGTCACCCCATCCTGGAGTCCCCTGGGTGTCTAGTTTTCAAAAATGTATAGGTTTGCTAGGTTTCCCTAGGTGCTGGCAGAGCTAGGGTTCAAAAACTACAGCTAGGCACTTTGCCAAATAAGGGTAATTTTTCACAGTGAAATTGAGGTGTGTCCACGTTGCGTTTTGCGCCGTTTCCTGATGCGGACACTAGGCCTACCCACACAAGTGAGGTACCATTTTTCTCGGAAGACTTTGGGGAACGCGGGGTGGGTAGAAATTTGTGGATCCACACAGATTTCACGACTTTCCACCACAGAAATGTAAGGAAAATGTGATTTTTTTGACAATTGTTTAGGTTTGCAAGGGATTCTGGGTAACAGAACCTGGTGAGAGGCAGTAAAGTCACCCCATTCTGGATTCCCCTGGGTGTCTAGTTTTCAAAAATATATAGGTTTGCTAGGTTTCACTAGATGCAGGCAGAGCTAGGATTCAAAAACTACAGCTAGGCACTTTGCCAAAAAAGGGTCATTTTTCACTGTGAAATTGGGGTGTGTCCACGTTGCGTTTTGCGCCATTTCCAGTCGCAGGCTCTAGGCCTACCCACACAAGTGAGGTACCATTTTTCTCGGAAGACTTTGGGGAACGCAGGGTGGGTTGAAATTTGTGTATCCACGCAGATTCCAGAACTTTCCACCACAGAAATGTAGGGAAAATGTGTTTTTTTAACCATTTTTAGGTTTGCAAGGGATTCTGGGTAACAGAACCTGATGAGAAGCAGTCAAGTCACCCCATCCTGGATTCCTCTGGGTGTCTAGTTTTCAAAAATGTATAGGTTTGCTAGGTTTCCCTAGGTGCCGGCAGAGCTAGGGTTCAAAAACTACAGCTAGGCACTTTGCCAAAAAAGGGTCGTTTTTCACTGTGAAATTGTGGTGTGTCCACGTTGCGTTTTGCACCGTTTCCTGTCGCGGGCACTAGGCCTACCCACACAACTGAGGTACCATTTTCTCGGAAGACTTTGGGGAACGTGGGGTGGGTAGAAATTTGTGGATCCGCGCAGATTACAGACCTTTCCACCACAGAAATGTGAGGAAAATGTGTTTTTTTGGACAATTTTTTAGGTTTGCAAGGAATTCTGGGTAACAGAACCTGGTGAGAGGCAGTAAAGTCACCCCATCCTGGATTCCCCTGGGTGTCTAGTTTTCAAAAATGTATAGGTTTGCTAGGTTTCCCTAGATGCAGGCAGAACTAGGATTCAAAAACTACAGCTAGGCACTTTGCCAAAAAAGGGTCATTTTTCACTGTGAAATTGGGGTGTGTCCACGTTGCGTTTTGCGCCATTTCCTGTCGCAGGCTCTAGGCCTACCCACACAAGTGAGGTACCATTTTTCTCGGAAGACTTTGGGGAAAGCATGGTGGGTTGAAATTTGTGTATCCACGCAGATTCCAGAACTTTCCACCACAGAAATGTAGGAAAAATGTGGGTTTTTTTACCATTTTTTAGGTTTGCAAGGGATTCTGGGTAGCAGAACCTGGTGAGAAGCAGTCAAGTCACCCCATCCTGGATTCCCCTGGGTGTCTAGTTTTCAAAAATGTATAGGTTTGCTAGGTTTCCCTGGGTGCCGGCAGAGCAAGGGTTCAAAAACTACAGCTAGGCACTTTGCAAAAAAAGGGTAATTTTTCATTGTAAAAATGTGGTGTGTTCACGTTGCGTTTTGAGCCGTTTCCTGTCGTGGGCACTATGCCTACCCACACAAGTGAGGTACCATTTTTATCGGGACACTTACGGTAATTCAGATTTGTAAAGCAACTGTTATTACCTATTGACTTTCGATGCATTTCTGCCTTCCAAATGAAAGACAATGTGTAAAAAGAAGTTATTTTGAAAAATGACCTATAATTCTCATGCTAGTATGAGTATTACCAATTTCAGAAATGTGCAAATATCTACTGTTTCTAATCTCTATATTGTGTTCCCATTTCAGAAATACATAGGAGTCTTTCATACCGAATATTCCATGTATACATTTTCCCAGAATAATTGCTATATACCCGGTACATAATAAAAAACCATTGCAAGATGCTGCTCAGTTTTTGGCTCTGGGTTCGTCGGGTTCTTGGTGAACCTACAAGTCCTATATATCCCCACAACCAGTAAGGTCCAGTGGATGTAACGGTATATTGCTTTCAAAGAGCAGTCATAATTAGAAGAAGTTACAGGTAAAAACGTTGACACAAAAGGCTGTTTTTTTCAACTAATTTTCAATTTTTCCTATATTTAACTGTTAGTTTCTATAAAGAAACCTTGATGGATTTACACAAATGACCCCTTGCTGAATTCAACATTTTGTCTACTTTTCTAAAATGTATCGATTTCCAGGATCCATTATTGCTTTCATACCCATTTCTACCATTAACTGGAAGGAGGTTGAAAGCACAAAAATAGCAAAAATAGGCTATGTCCCAGAAAAATGCCAAAACTGGGTAAAATGTTTTGGTTTTCTGACAAAAGTCTGTCATTCCCTAAAATCTGGGAAAATGGAGATTTCAGCCCCACAAACCCTTTTTTGATACCATTTGCAGGGAAAAACCCAGACGCTTTCATATGCGGGACTTTTTTCCCATTTTTCCCCAAAAAACAAAATTTAGCTGTATTTTGGCTAAAATCTGGGACCCCTCCAGGTGAATCCACAAACCCTGGGTACCTTTAGAATCCCCATGATGTTGGAAGAAAAGGACGCAAATTTGGCGTGGATACCTTATGTGGTCAAAAAGTTACAGAGGCCTAATCGCGAACTACTACAAATTGCCAAAAAAGGGCTCAGCACTGGGGGGGAAAAGGCCCAGCAGTTAAGGGGTTAAATCCTCCTGCCTCCTACTCCTGGTTGCTTACCGTCCCCCGCGGTCAACCCCTAGATTTAATGATCTCTTTTCAGAGATTATTGCTGAGCTCTGCTCACTGTACCAACGACTCCTAGTGGTTGGCGACCTCAACTATCACTGGGATATCGTACCGAGAGAGCCTCTCATCAGCCAATTTGAGACAGCGATGAGTTTGATGGGGCTCCATCAATTGGTGGATGGCCCCACCCACAATAAAGGTCACATCCTGGACCTTATCTGGACCTCGCAACCACGGGCCAGTCTAATGGATATCAGTACCTGTGCTTGGTCAGACCAACTGTCGCAACCTCCCCCAGGGTGGAGAAGATTGCGAAGTTGGAATAAAATTGAGGCAGACAACCTAGTGGATACCCTACGTAGGCTCCCTCCGCCAATATTTAAGGAAGGGAATCTTGACCAGGAGAGTGAAGCCATCACTAACACCCTACGCGATGCCATAGATCAAGTGGCACCGGAGCGGAGGGAAAGAGTTAGAGACAAGGGCAAGGGGGCCCCCTGGTTTAACGAGACGTTGAGGGAAAGGAAGCAAAGTCTTCGCCAAGCCGAGAGGAGATGGCGTAAATCACATGACCCAACGGAGCTGACAACCTATAAAACCCTACTTACCTCATACAAAAAACCCATCACGACCAGGAAGGCTGAATATTACGAGGCACGAATTATAGACGCGCCAAACAAGCAGAAAGAGACTTTCAGAATACTGAAAGAACTCAGCCAAAAGTCTGAGTTGAAATCTGCAGCCGCGCCCGTAGACTGCAACGTGTTTCAGACCTTCTTTCTCTAGAAAGTCAGGGATATCCTCTCCGAGATTGATAACACCCCTATCAATCAGGGCTCTCTAGTCCAGAATCAGGTACCTCCCCTCCCTTGCAAGCAACTTACCATCTTCCCTAATCTAGATTCTACGTCCCTGACACTACTGACGAATCGCACCAAATCAGGCTCCCCTGCAGACCCCTGCACCACGAAGATCTTCCGAATGGCACTTCCCGGGCTGGAAAGGCAGATCCTCGCTCTACTGAACAACTCTTTGGAGACTGGCTACTTACCCTCCAAACTGAAGGAGGCCAGAGTCACCCCCTTGTTAAAGAAACCTGGAGCAGACGCCGCTAATCTCAAAAACTATAGGCCCATCTCCCAGCTCCCCTTCCTGGCGAAAGTTGTCGAACAACATGTTCTCAAGACACTTTCATCTTTCTTGGAGGAACACCAGCTACTCCGAGCCCGACAGGTGGGTTTTAGAGCCCATCACAGTACTGTGCTAGTGATGCTGTCTGTACTTGATGAGCTCAGAATTATGGCTGACAATAAATAACCGAGCGCCCTGATTTTACGAGATCTATCAGCGGCGTTCGATACGGTCAGCCATACACAACTGCTGGCCCGAATCACTGACTTGGGCATTCGCGGGCAGGCACACCAGTGGCTAGAATCCTTCTTGTCAGGTCGGTCCCAGAGGATCCAGTTGGGTGAGCAGGTATCGGACAGGGGCACCCTCACCTGCGGCGTCCCCCATGGCTCCGCACTGTCCCCGCTCCTCTTCAACATATACCTACAGCCTCTGGTGGCAGCTCTAGCCCGTATGGACTGCTGAGTCTTCAACTACGCGGACGACACTCAACTCGTCCTTCGGATTGATAATTCCACCCATGCCCAAGATCTGGCGCAAAACATCCTCAGATTCTCAGTAAACTGGATGACGGCCAATTCCCTAAAAATTAACCCTGACAAAACAGAAGTCCTTGTCATCTCCCAGAAAAGCAATCCCTGGAGGGACCGCTTCTGGCCCCAAGAGCTGGGTACCACCCCCACACCAGTACCCATCGTAAAATGCCTGGGCATAAAGATCGACTCAGAGCTTTCCATGGCCAATCAAATCACCACGGTGGTCGGAACGTGTATAGGTCTCCTGAGACAGTTGCGGAAACTGGTCCCCCTCCTTTCAACTGCCTCACTACAGCTGATTGTGTCAGCAACAATTGTCTCTAGATTAGACTACGGCAACGCCTTATACATCGGCCTCCCCCAGAAACTTATCAATAAATTGCAGGTGGTACTGAACGAAGCAGCCAGATTGATTTTTAGGCTGCTTAGAAGGACTCACGCCACCACTCTGCTGTGCAAGTTACACTGGCTCCCCATTAAGCAAAGAGCAAAATTTAAGGGTCTCTGCATCGCCCATAAAGCTACGAATGGCCAAGCCCCAGTCTACATTAAAGAACGCCTTGAGAACTACGTCCTGGGTCGCATACTGCGGTCATCCGAGGCCTGCCGCCTGGCCCTTCCACGGTGCATTACCGCATCCAAAGGGGGCAGAGCGTTCTCCGTCCTACTCCCACAACTATGGAACCAATTGCCTGATCACCTTCGCAAGGAACCCGCACTCCTCCCCTTCAGGATACAGCTCAAAACGGTCCTGTTTAGGGAGGCTTTGGACACAGTTTAACCCCCCTGCCCTGCGATGTTATGTAACCGTTCTACAACCTTTGGCCCTCTCTCCAAAGCGCTAAGAGCCCTGCCGGTGATTACGCGCTATACAAAAATCAATTAACATAACATAACATAAGAGAGACCGAGGGACGCACCAGGAGGCGCTTTAAAAAACGCTCAGGGCTCCCGCGGTGCGCGGGACGCGCGCAGGCATGCCAGGGCCAAGGGCGGGCCCGTCTGAGCCAGGAAGAGGCTGGGCTGGGCCACCCCTCCAAGAATCGTGTCCGGATTCACCACAATGGGTAAGCGTAAACAACCTTGCTCACTGGATCAGGGAAATGCCAGGTTGAAGGTCTCCAGGAACTCTGCTTCTATTATTTCCTATCTGACCTCAGCGTTGGGGGCTTTGAACAAGGAAATCCAAAATGCGGAGGTTGAACTGGGATTGAGCCCAGATCCCGTGAGGAGTGTAGTTTTACCTGATAACACCTCGACAATCCCAGTGCCCATTGAGCCAAAGGTACTGATACTCAACCAGGGAGAAGGGGGGGAAGTTCTCCTAATACTGATATCCTGTCTGTGGATTTGAGGGAAGGACGCAAGGAGGAGACACCCGGAGTGTACTTAACCTGGCAAAAGGCCACCTCGAGTCACCGAAGGAAAAAGAGGGGGAAAAAGAGGCTAAGTAAATCCGGGCATCTTACCAAAACAGCTGACACGACCCCTGCCCAGGATAGAGATCTGGATCAACGAGCCCAATCACTTGTTAGGACAACAATGGAGGAATTTATTACCTCCCGATTGGAGACCATATTAACAAACATTGCCAAAGACATTATTGACATGTTGAATACCTGTGTAGAGGGGATATTGCGGAAATTAGAGCGTCTCTCTCATCTAGGGAGCCTGAATATTGTGAGTGAAACTAATAAAAATAGCAGCATTACCCATGTTCAAACACAGCCTTGTGTTACCAACAGAGAGAAGGGTTATTTTAGTCCCCCCAGTCAAATATCAGTAAAGAATAAGTCTGGGTCTATTGCTCTAAACAAGCCAGATGTAATTCTGGGGAGACAGGCAGAGGGCGGTTTTCGCAGCCAAGTTGATTCAGCTCAAAGCCCCTTACCTGACTCTGAGAGTTTGACCAGGAACAGGGGTACTTGTAATCAAATAGAGCCCAACAGTAATAGACTTAACCTGCCCCCAGAAGCCACCCCCCTAGTGGCTATTCTTACAGGGGTTCCCCCACTTTGAAAGAATTGCACGGAATCAACCATGGAGCTGTTCCGGAAAACCAAATATTGGTGTGACCAGCATTGTTAAAACGGAACCGAGGTCTCATCACACATTATAATGGTCAGACGTGTGGGCTGGGTTGGTCGTAGACCAAAACAGGATACAGGCGACTGTATTGTTTTTAATTTCGATAAGGCAGATTTAGCGGGACAGCTATTTAAGGGTGGTACTAATGAGGGCCAGGGGAGAATCAGGGCCTTGCCCCTGGGTTTCTTCTATCCACCATTAAGGGGGCTTGATGCGCCCAAAGAACATCCATGAGGTTTTGACACCGCTGAAGCTAAACGGGGCAGCTCCATTCCTCATCCAAGATCCAGGGAGGAGAATTGCCCTGTTATCTCTAATGGGAGACCAGCAAGTGCCACCCAATTGTCATCTAAGTGTATAGAGAGATCTGACGAAGAAGATGGGCTAGTGCGTCAAAATAGATTCCTCCGGTTGTCACTTTTAGATGAGAATGATTGACTGGAGCAGCCCAGTTGTCATCATAGTACAACTGAGGTTCCCGTTATAGGCAAGGAGTTAGGGGAAATTGAAGTGTCAGACTCTAAGATTATCAGTTGGAACATCGCAAGTCTAAGAAGCAAAAAAGATGACCCTAGGTGGCTGGACCTCTTAAAAAACTATGATATAATTAGCTTACAGGAAACATGGGACTTGGAAAACAATTTCTGGGTGGACGGTTTTAAAACATGTAGTGTTCCTGCACGTCCCTCTGCGGCAGGTAGAGCAGAGGGGGGATTACTAATGTTATTTTCACTTGAACTAGCAGGTGTCAATAGGAGGGTGGATGTAGGATCCCATAATCTTTTGATAATTGAATCTGTTGCGCCAAATTTATCCAAAACATTGTTTATTAACTTTTATAATTCTGGTGACAGCAGTTTCCTAAATGAACATCTATGTAAATTGAAATGTTTTTTAGAGGAGTATAGTACGAAGCAAACCACTTTTTATTCTATCGTACTTATGGGCGATTTTAATATTCATATTTGTGAGATGAGTTGTCAAGTAGAGGATCCTTTAGGGCCGGTAAATCCCCCGACTCCACACTTTGAGCATACACAGTGTGGGGAATGTTTGGAGGAGCTTCTGGCTGCAGCAGACCTTTTTGAACCGAGCTCCACCGATATTATTGAAAGGGTCCCTACTTTTAAAGGTCGTGGGAAAGACACTATTATAGATTTTATATTTATTTCTCCAATTTTGTTATCTCAGGTAACCTTTTAATGCTAGGTGGTCACCTTATAGCGATCATAATCCTGTTATCCTTGTGCTGAAGGGAGGTTGCGGCCTAAAGGGAAACCAAGAGAAGTTACGTAGTGACAACTGTGTGAAAATAACTGACCAGGGACGAAGGTTAAAATGGGCCATGGTAATCCCGGACCACTTTTTTAAAGAACTCTGTGTGAAGGTAGAGGACAAGCTTGAAACTTGCCTTGATAACACTATCCATGGGGTGAGGTGCTCAAAGCCTTTGAAGGTATTTCTGCGCAGGTAGCATCTGATCTTACCATGGCAACCAGTCACAGGGCACACACAGGTGAGAGGTGGTTTGACAGGGACTGCTTTGTGGCGCCCCGTAATTTGGTAACAGCATTGAAAATGGCCCCACGAGATAAAATCCATATAGCTACGGTAAGGAAGCAGTATAAGCTTGCCCTAGCCAAGCGCAAAAAGGACATAAAGGAGGAGGCATGGGAGGAGCTTCAATCAGTGGAGGTTTTAAAAAATAGCTCTAAATTCTGGGCTATTGTTAATAAACCTTTTTTTCAGGTTCAGAGAACACCCCTTTAGAATGCAATATTACCAAAGCCCAATGGCTCTCCCATTTCGAATCCATATATGAGGCCACTTCATCCAAGGCTTTACTTGATAACCAAGAGCACCGTAGGGACCTCCAAAGAACTGTTTTTAATGAAGATGACGTTCAACGGGCTATAATGCAAATGACCAGTAATAAGGCGCCTGGCCCAGATGGCGTACCGGCCGATTTATATAAACAATATCCAGCTTTCTGGGCCAAAATTTTGACAAATGTTTTTAATGTAACTAGTCACCTGGGTTTCCCGTCTTGTTGGTCGCTCTCCACAATTATACCAGTCTTTAAAAAAGGACAAAGAGGGGACCCACGGTGTTATAGGCCTATATCACTAATTGACTCTGTAGTAAATATTTTAGGGAGAGTGATTTTAACAAAGTTAATGGATTGGCTGAATGAGAAGGAGATCATAACTAACTTCCAATACGGTTTTAGAAGAGGTAGGAGCACCTTGGATCAGTGCCTAAATTTACATCTACTAGCTGGTAAATACACAATAGCAAAACATGGGTCATTACATTTGGCCTTTATGGACCTTAGCTCGGCCTTTGACCTGGTTAATAGGTCAAAGTTATGGCTTATCTTGTTAGACATGGGCATTGATTCAAGTTTGGTTCACCTCCTGGCAGATTTGCACATGGACCTTTCTGCTTGCGTAAGGATAAACCAAGAAGGAAAATGCACACAGCACTTTAAATCTGGTAGAGGTGTTCGCCAGGGATGTATTTTAGCGCCATTACTTTTTACCCTATATATCAACAATTTAGCCAAGTCTCTAGAATCGGCCAGCCCAGATATTCCGCGAATAGGGGACAGGGGTATCCCTGTGCTCCTATACGCAGATGATGCCATTCTACTAGCCCGAACGGCTATAGGGCTACAGAGGCTATTGGATTCATTTGGGGCCTTCATGAAATCACTAGATTTAATAGTCAACATATCGAAATCGCACACAATGTCTATGGGTCATAAAAACAAAACATCAAAATCTTTTTATTGTGAAGGTGCTGAGCTGACCAGGGTGACCTCTTTTACCTATTTTGGGGTACTATTTGATGAGAAGGGCTCATGGGCACCCCAAAAGACAGTAAAAAAAAACATGATGGCAAGATCAACGGCTGCTCTTCACGGCTTCGCTCAAAGGTTGGGGGCTAGACCAACTGAAGCCATGCTCAATATTTATAGGTCGAAATGTATGGATATTGCCCTGTATGGTTCAGATCTTTGGGGTTACAAGGCAGTAGAAGGAATACAGATTATTGAAAACAAATTTTTACACTCTCTCCTGTCGGTTCCTTAATCTACATCCACGTTTATAATACATCAAGAGGTTGGGGCAAGATATGTAACAGACCTGGCGAGGGTGGCCCCGGTGACCTGTTGGCTAAAGACCTGGCTTAACTCCGAATTAACACTAAACTACCAGATCATTAGGGACTGCGTGGCCCTGGAGAAAGCCAATAGTATCCCATGGTTACACTACGTAAAGAATACTCTAAATAAATTAGGGCGCCCAGACTTATTTACCTCTCCTGATCAAATAAGAAAAGAGGATGTGACATGGGTCAAAACACAACTCTTGAATCTGATGGCGGCCGAGCGTGAGGAAATGGAGCTAAAGAAATCCTCAGTAAAAGACTATTTTCTACTAAAAACCTCCCTTGTAATTGAACCATATTTGAGATTTGTCACGAAGCCTTTTCATCGGCAGCTTTTAACTAGGTCTCGTTTTAACTTAATCTATACTTTTTTAGGAAACTCGCAAGGATGGAGTAGGGCGTGTGATTTAAGACCTTGTAGTTGTGACAATTTCTCAATTCAGGACACTATGCATTTTATAATGTTTTGCGATCATTATAGTGCTATTCGTAGGAGGTTTTTAGTTCCAATTCTAAGGGGAAAAGGTTTTATACAGGTTAAACCAGCTCTACTGTATTTACAGCTGTTGAATGACCCATGGGAGATTTTTAACATCGCAAGTTTTTTGGTTGCAGCTGTTCGACTCAGGAAAAAACGATACATCACTTCAAACTCCTAATGGAGTGTCTAATTCGTTATTGAGGACCACTGTTTCCATTTCAACATGGTATATATCATGGGAAGCCTGGGTTTTTTATGTACTCTAATGAAATTTGATTCTGCTGTACTATGCCCTTTTTATGTCACCCATATGAATTGAGCCTTTGGATTTTAAAGCATTTTTTATGGTGTAGTATATTGCGATAGGTTTTGTATTGTGATGAGTGCCTATTATGTTATTGAGGTCTATTGTTTTTATTCCGACATTTTATGTATTATTGATAGCCTGGGTTTTTATGTACTCAAATGAAATTTGATTCGGTAGTACCACGTCCTTTTTTAAGTCGCCCATTTGTATTGAGCCTTCGGATTAAATCACTTTTATGGTGTAGTGTATTGAGATATATGTCTTGTATTGTGATGATCTTTAATGTCTTATCGTGCTATATGTTATGTACTTTTATGGTTTTTATTAACCGAATAAAGTGGTTTTGACTGATTGACACTGAGGCCAGAAACTATGGAAATAGCACACATAAGCACCCCGGACAGAAAGCATGGAAACGTCACACATAAGCACCCAGGCAGCCAGAAAGCATGGAAATGTCTCACATGGCAGCCTGGCCAGAAAGCATGAAAAATTCACACAAAGGCACCCAGGTCAGTGGCACTGGAACCCTTTTCAGAGTGGGGGTGCTGCCATCAATGTTGCCTGTACATCACACTAAAGTCATGGGATTGTGAAAAATTCAAGAATCACACAAAGAACAAGGGTAGCAATTGATCCTCGCCTATTCCGGGACATATAAAACTTAAAAGTATATGCCAAACCATTTAAATACACTGCACTCTGCATACTGCACCCTACCTTATGGACAGGGCTTGTGCTAGTGGTGACATCCTGGTGACATATGTAGTAAAAGGGAATATTTTTAGGCCTGGAAAAAGGTTCCTTTTGCCAGGTCAAAATGGCAGTTTTACAACTGCACAGGCAGACTGCAATGGCAGGCCCTGGCCTTGACACATCTTTAAATAGGCTACTTAAGTGGGTGGCACAATAAGTGTTGCAGGCCCAGTAGCAGCATTTAATTTGCAGTCCCTGGGTACATGTAGAACCACATTTCTAGGGACTTACAAGTAAATTAAATTTTCCAATTCGGTGTAAGCCAATTTTACCATGTTTAAAGGAAAGAGCGCAAGCACTTTAGCACTGGTTGGCGGTGGTAAAGTGCACTGAGCCCCAAGAGCCAACAAAAATGGCCTAGTGCTACAGCTCACCATCCTTGAAGAGCATCTCCCCATGAAGTCCCAGTATCATTTTGCATGTTTAACACAGGAGAGAGTTTACGGATGCATATTCTTTAAAGCGCTGCGAGTGCAACTACTTTTGTCAGTGTATGGATAGTGTATCACTATTCATTGTCATACTTTTCTGAGCATAGCTATTTCCACTGGGATTAAGAGTGCTAGCCCCGCTGGCATGGGCCCCATTGCTCCACACCTTATTGTCAGTGTGTGTGCTTGTTTTCGGAGCAAATTCTTTTGCGCTATTAGAATTTTCAGTGATCAAGTCTGCACACGGTATTTGTCTTTCTTTCGTGTTCAGATTCCCAAATTTGATATTGCTCAAATTTCCACCCATTTGCTGCCACTGTGTAAAACTTTCTGTTTGCACCACCTAAATTGCTTTGCACGGGTCAGATCTGCTGTGGCTCGAGCAAGCGTTAGCACAGCAAACAGCATGTGCGTGCTTTGAGGTCTCACTAAAGCGTGCCCCAGACAGTCATCACGAGCCAGGTGTGAGTTCACGTTACCACGGTGCTCATAGCATTCATTCTACCTATTGGGGATTCTGATTAGTCAGATATCTGCCGATAAAAATCTTACTATAGATCAACATCCAGACTCCACTTGCTCATGACATGCACAGATCAATAGTCCAAGATTTGCACTCCACTGCACGATGTGCATACACCTACAGTAGATGACACGTACACACGTATAGTGCGCAAGCTGCACATACCTATATTGGACGAAATGTACATATCTACAGTGCACGACGTGAACACACCTACAGTTCATGACATGCACATACCTACAGTGCACAACATGCACACACCTATAGTGCACAACATGCACACTCATATAGTGCACAACATGCAGACACCAACCATACATGACATGCAATCACCTACCATACATAACATGCACATACCTACAGTGCACAACATTCACATACCTACAATGCACGAAATGCACACACCTATAGTACCCAACATGCACACACCTACCATACATGACATGCACACACCTACAGTGCGCAACATGCACACACCTATCCTGCACGACAGGCAGACACCTATATTGCACAACATTCATACACATACCGCACATGAGATGCACACACATACAATGCACAACATGCACACACCTATACTACACAACAGGCAGACACCTATATACATGTGTTAGACCTGGCATCCTTGGCGTGGGTCTCCCTTCCATTTTTTGCGCTAAGCCTCCTCTGTTACTGACCTGTTTTTGCTGGATTAGATACTTTGGGCACTTTGCCACTGCTATTCAGTGCCAAAGTGCAAGTGCTCCCTATGATAAATTGATGTATGAATTAGTGACTCCATGTTTGGCCTATTTGATTCACTGTCAGACCCTAGTACAGTGCACTGGTTGTGCCCAGGGCCTGTGAATCAAATGCTGCTGGTGGGCTTGCAGCACTGGTTGTGCCACCCACAGGAGCAGCTTGTAAAGTGTGTCTCAGGCCTGCCATTGCAGAGCCTGTGTGCAGTCTGGTACTGCCATGTCGACTTGGTAAGTACACCCACTTACCAGTCCCCAAACCATCCCTTTTCTGCATGTTAGTCACCCCTAAGGTAGGCCTGCGGGCAGGGTGCATTGTATGTAAGAGGTAGGACATGCCCTGGTGTGTGTGGCATGTCCTGATAGTGAATTACAGCCAATTTCGTTTTTCACTATTGCAAGGCTACCTGTCCCCATAGGCCAGAATGGGCAGTTTGATTATAACACCTTATAATCCTAACTGACCCAGGGAACATGGTAGAAAAACGAATTTAGTATGCCTGAACTCAGAATGATAAAATACATCTTTTAGTGAAGTTGGTTTTAACATTCTGTGTTTGAAAATACCACTTTTAGAAAGTAGGTATTTTCTTGACTAAACCATCCAGCCTGCCTCTGCTAGCTTGTGTATTGTGTGTCTGAGTTTGTGAGTGACAGGGGCTGGGGGACTCCAGGAGACAGGATGAGTCAGCACAGGGCTGAATAGACCTTACTGCATGTAGAGTGGTGGGAGGAGTGGCACCTGGGTCTGAATAGGGCTGTGCCTGCCTTCCACAATGCTGGCTCCACCTCCTGTGGTGTGTCTGATGACCCTGGCCCACACTGACAAAGAGAGAAGGTGTGCACTGGCAGAATGCCCCCAGAACTGGTTTGGACTAGGTACAGGACCCTCAGCCTTCAGAGGACAAAGGATTTATGGGTATTAATACTGGGGCCCTGACCCCAAGACTTTAGATCACTTCTGGAACAAACAAGACGAACCTTTGCTGAGGAGAGAACCAGAGAAGCTGAAGGAGGAGACTATCCCTATGCTGTGTGCTGTTTGAGGGATTGGCCTGCAGTGGTTGCCTGATTGCCAAAGAAAGGAGAAAGGAACATTGTGCTACTTTCATCATCTTGCAGAACATCTCCAAGGGCTTGAAGATTGAGCTTGCCTCCTGCTGAAGTCTCAGGGACACAAGACTTCACCAACCAGCTCCCCTGAAATTCCCTTGCTGGGAATTTGAAGTGCCTGCTGCTGTGTTGGGCCTTCTGAGAGACTGCGTGTCGCTGGGAGCTGGAAGCGCGACTCAAGAGGGAGATGAATGTCGCCGCCGCAGCCGCCGCATCGCCGAGAAAGCGTGCCGCCGCTACCGCTGTCGCCATCGCATCGCCGAAGCGCCTCGCATCACCGGAGAAGAGTGTCACCGTCGCATCAGATGCCGTCGCATCATCGGAGAAGCGTGTCGCAGGGCCTGTCACGGCTCAGAAGATTCACCGAGTCGCTGCACGGCCGTCGGGCGTGCACGCATCGCCCCCTGAGTGTCACATCGAGAGGAAGACGCCATTTTTGTTTCATTGCACCGGGTCGTCATCGCATTGCGGCGCTGCGGGTCGCATCGCCACAGAAGCGCAGTAAGAAACTGACGCATCACCTCCCCACACGGTGAAGAACCGACACATCACCTCCTCTCCGGTAAGGAACCGACGCATCACCGTCCCCTACGCAGCCGTAGGGATCGATGCATCACCTCCCCCGGAGCAAGGAACCGACGCATCACAGTTCTTGCGTGTAAGGAACCGATGCATCACCTTCCCTGCAACTCTTTTGTTTGTATCGCGTTACGCATCCAAAGGTACGTTGAGTGTCGCCTTTACCATCTTTATTGAACTGAACTATTTTCTACCATTGACCGTCATATTTTTCATAGTGTATTGTGGATTTTTGTCGTTTTGGGTCTTGTGTTAAAGTCTATATAAAAATACTTCTTTTTATAATACAACCTGTGTGGTGTCCATCTGTAGTGTTGTCACTGTGTTACTGTATGTGTTCACAAATGCTTTACACACTGCCTCTGAGATAAGCTTGCCTGCTCGTGCCAGGCTACCAAGGGGGTGAGCAGGGGTTATTTTAGTAGTGTCTGACTAGAAGCAAGGGTCCCTATTTGGACAAAGGTACCTACCTCTGCCAACTAGAGACCCCCAGTTCTAACAACATGCATCCAGATATCTATATTGCACGACCTCTAAAGCATGGCATGCAGACACTTGAGGAGGCTCATCCGTGCACACTGTTGTGTTGGTGCACAGCTGACACGCTGCCTGGCGCTCACAGCCCAGGTCTGTTTAGCGGAGCTGAGGAGCACATATAGTTGGGCCGCAGAATAAGTGGGACACAGACACGGTGTATTAAGTTATCAGCATCGCTCCCTGACCCCGCCTGCTCAGCCATCACTTTTCAATTTTTATTACTCGAGTATTATGAGAACTTTTTAAGGAGACCCTAGGAATCAAGGGTTAATTTCATAATTCCAGTGGCCGTGTCTGTAATCACTTTTCTACCAACACTGTACAGCCTGGGGAGATGCCAGCAGTCACTCTATTAGGAAAGTGAGGTGCACTTGGTGTGCCCTCTTAACTACAAAGGCCTGCTCTGGGTCTCACTCCAGATCATGGATAGCCCTTAGTGCACATACATGATCATTGTATATGCTGAGGCGAGGGACAAAAACATTACATCTTCCTATGGGACTTCGAGACAGGGTTGTGCGTTCTCCGGAGCCATGCAGGGGACTTTCTCCAGCCCAGCAAGCAAAAAACTCACCTTTTTGTGCAAGCCTGATTTTTTTAGTTACTCATTGTACGAGTAAGTCTTTTTTTTTTTTTACATTACTGCGACTGTGTAACCTCGATTCTAGTGAGATCATGTGGTTTATCAAGAAAATGTCTTGAGGAAACTGTCAAACTAGATGTGTGCCAAACTATGGCTACACGTGCTGCGACATTCATTGCACAATTATAGAAACTGGTTGCACACAATGTACCTGGAAAGCGGATGGTGGAAATGAGGCCCTTGCAATAAAAATGCATCGAAAAAGCCACGATTTTCATGTATATGACCAGCAGGCTCCTGCTCCCGCACCTCACATGACGCACGAGACTCGTCAATTTCACATGCATTGCACATATTAAATGTAGGTGATTACGCCCACCCCTCTTCTTTAAAGTGTTTCAGCTTTTAACAAATAAACTAAGTTTCAATTGAAATGCCTGGACATGGCTTACCACAGCCAGTGCCGAGCCCTCGTTTTATTGCCGCCGCCCGCACCATGCAGTTGCGCTGCGCGCACCAAGTCAAAAGTTTTAATCATGATGATTGTCACGGTCCCCGACGGTGACAATCATCATGATTAAAATTTTTGATTTATTGCCGCGACAGTGCGCAACTCAAGCAGGCCTGAACTCAGCCACCTGACCTTGCTACTCCCTGCTCACAATCAAATCCACACTGCGCAGATTAGAACTGGGCCAGGGCCTATACCTTTTGCTTTGTTTTAATCCCGGCCCGGTCGCGACGTCCGCCTAGTGCCCACTGCCCATGATGATTGCGACAGGGAGTACGGACAAACTCACCTGCTGCGGGCGGCAGGCAGGGCCCAGGCCAGGGGGCTAGAAATAATTAAATTATGGCCGCAACGGTGTCTCCCTCCAGCCTCTCTGTCTCAGTCATCTCTGGGATGCCAGGCAGTCACGCGCACTTGTGCGATCCCCAATGAGCATGCGGCATGCAGGGACCCACCAGCCCCACCCTAAGGGTGAACTGAAGAGTGGCGCGCAGACGCTGCGGCAGAGGAGACATCTGCGCACCACGCACCGGCACCTCCTCCTGATTATTAAATTCACCTGGCTGCTGCTGCACCGGGTCACGGACGGTGTGCACCACTGCAGTTGCCGCGGTGCGGAGACAGGTAGGAGTAGACAGTCTGTCTGAGTCTGACCTCCGCTGCTCCACAGCGGGGGTCAGAGACTGTCAGACTACTGTGACTCTCTCACTCTGACTCACTCATGGACCGAAAACAAAACCGGCCCCCAGTGAAAAAACCGGCCCCCACCCCATCCAGCCTACCGGGGGATTGCCCGGTGCCCGGAATTACCAGTCCGGCCCTGGGTCTGTTCTTGGCAATTTTAACCTTATGCTACTGTTACAGGGCTATGGATATGGAAATCCAGTAGGGTGTTTGAAGTTACTGTCTAGATTACAATCTAATTGTTTGCTGTGTGTGTTTTCGGTTGTACATTTTTGCATCATCTTTCCTCAACCATATGGTTGTCGTGTTTTGTTGATCTTTGTGTGCTGCCAGGTGTAGGTGTGTCGCATCTTTCAATTTGCATTGCATGAAAGGGCAGATAACAGGTGTTATCTGCCGTTGCTTTACAAAGCATTGTATTTCATGTTCCTACACCCGTTGCTATGTTCTGTTATTGATTTGAGGTTCTGAATTTGTCAATTGCTGTGGCCGTTGTAGCAGCAGGATGTGAACTGGTATTTTGATATTCAGATATATCTTTAACCAACCTTACACTTGTTCACCTCTTTATTCCATAGGCACAGGAATAGTGGAGTGTGGGGTGCTACAGCACCCCCAATATAAACATGTTGATGTTAAGAATGTGATTGTGCAATAAAGATGGCTTTAAATTTAGTTTTTATCTTGTCACATTTGCTACGCCTTCAAAGAAAGAGGAGAAATATCAGATTATGTCTTCTGAAAAATTGCTGCGTTTTCTTTTACCATGTGGAATGCTATTTACATTTCTTTCTCTGACTGCAAAGTTAGAGAATTTTGTAAAACAACCTATTTGATAATCTTGCTAGGATATAGGGAGTGTGAAAGGAAAGGCTGTAGGATTTCAGTTTTTATAACACACAACATTAAAATACCTGTAAATGTACTGTACAAATATTTAAAAATGTATCAGCAGTTAGGAAATTACAAATGAATTACATTTTGCTGTAATTCTGAATTGTGATGGAAACAAAGATTTTAATAGGATCACAACCAATCAAGACACTTTACTTGGTGATGTGCAAATGATAACTATTTGCTGAAGCCCGATTTTCACACATTATCGTTTGTGTGCTATATAGTTGTATCCATAAAACTGCATGTCAGTGCAAATTTTGTTTCCATTTAAATGGAAAATGTGCTTTCTGTAAATGACAATGAGCTACCATACCATGCTTTAATAACATATTTGGCACATTTATCTCCAAAATGCACCACTGACCAGTGTACCACACACTTACCACTCTCCTGTCGATTGGGCGTGGCTCATTTGCTTCATTTTTTCTTTGTGTGAAGCTTGGATTTTTCACAATCCCATGACTTCAGTGATGTAACACTGATGGCAGCACCTCCACTCTGAAAAGTGTTTCAGCACCATTGGATCAAAACATCCTGTGGTGTCTCGAGTCCATAGGCCCTGGAAGTAGGTTGTGGGCAGTGCTGCAGCACCCCCAGAATAACCATGCTGGAGCTCAGAAGGTGAATGAGCAATAAAGATGCCTTTACATTTTTTTTATCTTGAACATTTGTGGTGCATTCAAAGACATATATCAAATGGCAAGCTATGTCTTCTGACAAATTGCTGCCTATTCATTTAACATGGAGATTGATGTTTACTTTTCTTTCTCTAACTGCAAAGTTAAAGCATTTTGTAAGGTGAACTATCTGACAACCTTGCTGGGGTACAAGGAGTGTGTAACGAAAGGCTATACGATGTCATTTTTTTCCTATCACACAACAACATTTAAATACCTGTAAATGAACTGTACAAATATTTCAAAATTTTCAGCAGTTAGGAAAGCACAAATGAAGCAAATTTTTTGTAATTCTGAAGTGTGTGATGAAAAGATTTTAAAAGGATCAAAACAAATCGAGACACTTT
Source organism: Calotriton arnoldi (assembly GCA_963921515.1). Taxonomy (NCBI): domain Eukaryota; kingdom Metazoa; phylum Chordata; class Amphibia; order Caudata; family Salamandridae; genus Calotriton; species Calotriton arnoldi. The sequence continues at coordinate 5,592,522 of CAWUFW010000065.1, forward strand.
ACTTGGTGATGTGCAAACAATAAATATTTGCTGAAGCCTGATTTTCACAAATTATTGTTTGTGCTCTATGGTTTTAATAGTAAAACTGCAGGTCAGTGCGAATGTTGTGACCATTTCAATGGAAAACGTGCTGTCTGTAAAAGTAATATATTTGCAACAGTATGCTCCAAAATGGACCACCAGCTACATACCAATCTCCTACTGAATTGATGTGGCTCATTTGCTTCTCTTATTCTTCATGTGAAGCCTGGATTTTTCACAATTCCTATGACTTTGTGAAGTACCACTGACGGCAGCACTCCCAGTTTGAAAATTGTTCCAGCACCACTCCCTTATTCTACCTATCCTTCCTAACGGATTGAAAAAAGCTTAACAAGAATGTTTGATGCTTATTCTCATGTCTCTCGCTGCAAACGTGTGAGCTGTCTCTTCCATCTTCATTGATTATGAGCACTGTTTGGTGGCTGTGCTATCTTCTTGTTATCTGGGCACACTGTCAGCTTTCAAATAGTTATTGTTTTGCTTGCCGCTTAATGTCATGCCACTGTTTTTGAGCTCATCATTAATTTTCTTTGTTGGTGTAATGTTGCTTTCTTTGCTGTAATATTATTTGAACTCACAAACAGATGATGGTTCTTTTTACATCGAAGTCTAGCAGACAGCGTAGCTGTCTGGTTGCTAAACACTTCTTGGGGACATTCAGTAAGCTTCCCTAGGAATGAAATTTCGCCCACTGCTTACCACTGGCTTTCTGGTTTTTAACTCACATTTGCGTACTTTCTATTTGCTGGTTTTATTTGTTTTAGGCTGTCCTGCATGTCTTTGCCACTCCCCTAGAGCATAGCCTGTTTACTGTATTTTTCCATGAATGTTCACTTTCTGTAAACAGGCCTTTAAATTTTGTTCTTATCTTGTCACATTTGCTGTGCATTCAAAGACAAAGGTCCTATGTCAGGCCTTGTCTTCCAAGGGAACATGGTGTTTACTTTTCTCTGACTTCAAATTGAGAGGATTTATCTGATAATCTGAGGGGGAGGGGGTGACAGAAAAGGGATTTTTCCAGTACACAAAAACATTTAAATGTCTGTAAATGAACTGAGCAAATATTTCAGAATGTATCAGAAGTAGGAAAGCACAAATAAAGCAAAATTTTTGTAATTCTAAAATGTGGCTGACCAATGTTTTTAATATGATCAAAACAAATCAATACACTAGGAGATGCCATTTCCACAACTTATCGTTTGTCCAATGTATAGTTATATCAGTAAAACTGTGTGTCTGTGCAAATGTGATAGCCATTTCAATTGAAAATGTGTTGTCTGTAATGGCAGTTCACTACCACACCATGCATACCACACTGTACGCACCTCCACTCTTCCTCCCTACACTCTACACCCCTCCACTCTACACCACTACACTCTACTCTATGGCAATCTACACCACTCTACAGTACTCTACTACACATCACTCTATATCATTTTACTCTACTCCACTCTACGCAACTCTACTCCACTCTAGGCCACTCTACTCCGCTCTCCTCCACTCTATGCCACTCCACTTTATGCCACTCCTATCTATGCCACCCTATGACACTCCTCTCAGAAACATCTCAAAAAAGATCTCATGCCTACTTATCAACTGCCGCTCAGCAATGAAACATGCCACTGACATTGCCGACCTAATCATGAATCAAGAAACTGACGTGGCTATTCTAACGGAAACATGGCTATCTGAATCATCCTCCCCATGCCTAGACGTGCTGGTGCCACCAAACTATAACATAAGACTAGATAGGCTAAACAAAACGGGAGGAGGAGTGGCCTGCATCCACAGATCAAACATCACCATCTCCAAAGTTCTCTCAGACCCTATAGACTCATGTGAATACCTGGGGCTCACAGCTCGATTCACAGACAACCAAGTGTACAAACTACACACAGTCTATCACCCCCCAGGCAAAAACCTAACCTTCATAGACCATCTAATGGAAATTATTACAACCAACTCAGAACCCCACTCCATTGATATTTTCCTAGGAGACTTCAATCTTCACTGGAACGACACCCAACATTCTGAAAGAATTCCTGGCAGACCACTCACTAGTACAAGCATGTGCCCTACCAACACACTCCAAAGGAGCCACACTAGACTGGATCATCTCCAAAGAAAATACGATCCAAGCAATCTCAATCGTACCTTGTGACTGGTCAGATCACCACCTCATAACTTTCCAAATACCAGCCAAAAAAAGTAAACAATCTCGCAACCTATCAAACCCAAACATTGGGTGAGAGACACTAGAGACCTGAACTCGGAGACTCTAACATTGCAAGGCGAGAAAGAATTGCAACCCCCTTCTGAACTAACGGACGTTAGAGAGCTCACAGACCACTACAATCGTACGATATCTAAAATAATCGACGACATTGCACCCCTAAAACTGAAAAAAATTCAGATCAAAGATAAAAACCCATGGTTCAACGGATCACTTAATGATGAAAGACGTAAACTCAGAACAACTGAACGAATATGGAGACAAACTCCGCCATCCCCCCACTTAAAACAACTAAGAATGACCAGAAAAATCTACAATAAAAGCGTACTTAAATCAAGAAAATAATTTTTCAGCAAGGAACTTGAAAACGCAAAGAACAGACCGAGGAAACTTTTCGATATACTGAAAGAACAATCGAACAGATTAGCCAAATACTCGCTATTAACATCTAAATCAGATCTGAACTGTGAAGATTTCTCACCGTTCTTTACTGATAAAGCCAGCTCATTGGAGAGAGAACTCAAGAATAATGCTGAAAAAGCATCAATCCTAAGGAATGAACTAGGAAGGGACAATACCTTGCCGACACAAATAATGCCCTAAAATAATGCCCATTGGTCAACCTTCAAACTATATGATCAGCAGGACATTACCAAAATATTACTATCTTTGAAACCAAATAATCATTACAATGACCCTCTGCCGTCAAAATGCTGGCCCGCCTGCAACCTCATGGTCATCCCCTTCTGGACTAAGATAATTAATAAATCGCTTGCCCAAGGAACAATTCCAGACTGACTAAAAACAGGCCAGGTTATCCCTCTTCTAAAGAAACCTACAGAGAACCCATCGGACCCAAACAGCTTTCATCCAGTAACAACCATTCCACTACTAGCCAAAGTACTAGAAAAATGTGCTCACAATCACTTAAGTCAACACATTACTAAATTTGATCTACTAAATGACTGCCAATCAGGGTTCAGACCAAACCACAGTACGGAGACAGCAATCCTACACATAGTAGATGACACTCTGCTAGCCCTCGACCGTAATGAAACCGGTCTCCTGATCCTTCTGGACCTACCGTCTGCATTTGACACAGTAAACCACCCCAAATTACTAGAACGACTGGAAAATAGGATGGGCTTATCAGGTACTGTACTTAAATGGTTCTACTCCTTCCTAGAGAACAGATCGCAAAGATTTCTGGTGGACAACAGGCTATCCCCACCATCTCCGATCCAAATTGGGGTGCCACAAGGATCAACCCTATCCCCATCACTATTTAACGTATAAATCAAACCATTAACTGAAGTACTGTATAAAGCTAACATTTCCTTTCACATGTATGCTGACGACACCCAGCTGTATATGAAGATATCATCTCCGGAAGAGATCAACACTATGAACCAAGCTCTCAAGAAAACCGTTGAATGGCTAGCTGACAATCATCTTAAGCTAAACTCACAAAAGACCGAATTCCTTCTGATCTCCCTCCTAAAAGTTCAGCCAAGATTAAAGAATGGACCAAGATGATCACAGCACTAAACGGTACCCCAATGATAGTTGACTCAACCAAATCACTGGGTATCACACTGGATAAAGAGCTAAGCATGCGAGCACACATCAACACAATGGCAAAAAACGCTCGCTTTCATCTGAATTACCTCAGAATAATGAAGCCACTCATCGATCCCATGGATCTGAAAATGGCATTACAGGCACTGGTCATATCAAGAATTGAATATGGATGCGCAACACTATCAGGATTCCCTAAGATATCAACAGCTCCCCTAAAAGCCTGTCTCAATGCAGCAACTAGACTTATAACAGGAACCCAAAAATACGACCACATCTCGCCACATCTGAAAGCGCTCAACTGGCTACCATACGAGGCAAGAATAGAGCTAAAAATTGCATGTATTACACACAAGGCAATACATCACAAAACTCCTCACTCCCTAGCCCTTAAAGTTACGCTGTCCGGAGGCACGAGACCCTCGAGGGGATCGGAGGATTTTCTACTGAAACCAGCATTCTTCTGTAAGAAAAAGACTTACGATAGAGCGTTCACAGGAGCTGCACCAAGGATCTGCAATTCGCTCCCACCGAACATCAGAAGAATCACCTATGCTCCACGATTCAAAAAGGAGACCAAGTCCTTTCTGATGTGTAAATTTCTTCCATAACGATCAATGTGGTGAACATAACAATACTATAACCAGCTTGGATATAGAAGAACTCAGGAATGGTCTTATCCTAAATCTAATGTACGACACGACAATCAGACTGTAATCTAATAACTTATTTTACTCCTCATTACAATTGTTTTATGTATGGATAAATATATGCCAATGTTAGTGGAATACATAGACGTGAAAGAATTGATATCTGCTGATTTAGAAGGTATTTGAAATGTAAAGCGCTCTGACACCCAAACCCTGCGTCTGGTTCGCACTATAGAAAACACTGAATAAATAAAATAACATTCTATGTCATTCTACTCCACTCTATGCCATTTCACTCTACAACACTCTACTCCACTCTATGTCACTCCACTGTACACCACTTTATGACACTCTAGGCCATATTACTCCACTCTACGCCACTCTACTTCGCTCTATGACACTACACTCTATGCCACTCTACAACACTCTGTGCCACTTCACTCTAGGTCACTCTACTCCTCTCTATACTACTCCACTCTAGGCCATGGCACTCTATGACACTCCACGACACTCTACACCACTCCAATCCACTATATGGCATCTATAAAACTCTGTGCCACTCTACAGCACTCCACTCTACTGCAGTCCATGTCACTCTACTTCACTCTATGACACCCCATGCTATGGCACTCCTTGAGACTTAACTTCACTCTACGTACGTCACGCCACTCTACTCTTCTCTACTCCACTCTTCACTTTATTCCGCTCTACATCACTTTATTCTACACTACACTACACCATTCTACAACACTCCACTCTATGCCCCCCAACTCTATGGCACTGCACTCTACTCCACTCTAAGCCACTCCACTGTGGGGATGCAACCCCCTGATAGGGCATGCTAAATGTGGCAATTGTAGTGTATGTGACTTCACTATTGAAGGCAAAGAATTTACATTTAACAATGTTAAGATAAAATCAAAAAGTTTCACCAACTATAATTCTTGTAATGTTATTTATGTAATTCAATGCCCTTGTCAAAAAATCTACATAGGACAAACTACTCAGAAAGCCCGCCTCAGGATCTGCCAGCATCGCAGCAGGATTCGTTGTAAAACGCCTAACGCCCCTCTTGTTCAACATTTTGGCATTGCGGGCCACAATGAAGACGTTATCAAATGGACAATAATCAGTTTGGTCAAGCCACCACCAAGAGGCGCAGATATCGTCAGTCTGCTGAATAAAGAAGAGCTAAAATGGATTTTGCGCACTGAAAGCATAAAAAATGGATTGAACAGAAATGAGGATTGGACAACCCTTTTGTAATTTCTTGACGGTTCACCACCTCGCAAACCCCTTGTAACATTCTTTGCCTTCATGTGCCATCTTTAATCACATTTTTTTTTAAAAAATGTTTAATATACCCTGCCCTACATGTTTTACAAGTGTTGCTATTCATGTTGGCTTTCTTTCTGCCACTTTCCATGCTTTTATATATTCCTTAAAACACTCCTTTAGCTACTCGCTCTTTAAATTATTTCAGCTACACGCGACGGTAACCCTCCAATTCTTTGCATGTAATCATAGTCACGCGCTGTAAAATTCAATTAGTAGGCTCGAACCAGTGGCCACACTGCTATTGTCCTTGATTCACAACCAAAATGGCCGCCAAGATTCCTGGTCTAGTGAACTATCTCCCCTCACTTCTTCCCGCGATATTTAATTGGAAGGCGCGCACTCGGCCCACGTCTACACACTGAGCCACCGAGCTCCACTGAGACGACAAGAGACTGTGCTAATTTGCACCGCTCGCTAATGCCATAATAAGGTAAGCCCACATTCGGTACAATTCCCTGACACTCCTCGTTCCGCCATGGCTACTTATTAATGGCCTTTTCCTTAAGCAGCCCGTTCTCCCGAGGAGTCACCGTTACCAAATTAATCCACAGGTAAGAGACGCTCTAATTGCGTTCTCGTGTCCCTCATTCACACTAATTGTACCAGTAACGCCTAGTACTTGCCGTTACAGATAAACTTGAGCCGGCTTTCAGCATTATATCCTTGCCCAGCCATTGTGCTGCTCTGCTCTCCAGCCAAACTATAGCTCAAAAGAGACCCCCATGTGAATTCTCTGTCACAGAAGCTACCGAGCCTTCTCTGCCCTCGAGCAACTCCTTAGGTAAGAGACGCTCCACATGAGATCGCCTGCTCCTTTCCTCGCCTCCTACTCACCACCACATTTCACCTTTAGGTCCCACTCCGCCGCGATTATCCCACGGATTCCCACAGAGACCTCCATGTGAATTTCTCTGCTACAGAGGCCTCCGTGCTTCTCCCATCCTGATTACATGCCACAATCACTGTGGTAAGTTTAGCCTATTGCTTCTAATTTTTACCGCAACAGGGCATAAATACCGCCGCAGTCCACACGTCCGATACTGTTCACTGCGCCGACTGCACTTTGCGTAAAGGGAGGCTTCCCTATGGATTACCGCATTCTCAATCGTTTGTTTTCTTTCTTCCTTTCTTTATTTTCTCCCCTTTTTTTGATGATGTATATAGTTGTATAGGCTGTATGTCGTTCAGGCAATTATCTGTTCTGTCCTGATGATGATCCCATTATTTGTGTAAACGGGATCGAAACGTCGTCGACTTCCTAGACACCGTGCACACAAACCTATTTCAATGCAATGTGTTAAGGCTGTGTTTATTATCGCGCTTGTTCTACCTTCCATATTCACAAACAAGCATTTGTGTCTTGCCTGATTGTTTGTTCTTTCGTTATTTTGTCCACTTTTATGTTTTTGGATACAGGACTGTGTCCCACTGTAAATTGTGTTTTTGCTTGATCCTTTCAATTGTTACTGATTAAATCTTACTGTCCGGCTGGACAGTAACAATATAGAACTGATTTCATTCTATATTTATTTGATTGGCTACTTTACTCTAAACAAGGACCATTGTTTTCTAAAAATACTCCACTCTATGCAACTTAACTCTAGTCCACTCTACTTCACTCTACACCACTCCACTCTACAACTTTACTCTAAATCACTCCACTCTACGACACTCCACTCTACGACACTCTATGCCACTGCACTGTACACCATTTTGCTCCACTCTATGCCACCCCACTCTTCCCCACTGTACAATACTTTACTCCACTCTACACCCCTCTACTCTACACCCCTGCACTCTATGAACACTTCACTCAACGACACTCCATGACACTTTACTCCACTCTGCGGCACTTTACTCTACTCTATGCTAAGCCACTCCACTCTACTCCTCTCTATGCCACTCCAGTCTATCCAAATCCACTCTATGACACTCCACTCAACTCTACTCCACCCTTTGCCACTCTACACTACTCTACTCCACTCTACGTCACTCTACTCTACTCTACCACACTCTAATCTACTCTACCCCACTCTGCGGTATGCCACTCCACTCCATGACACTCCAGGACACTTGTTTCTGCTCTACGACACTTGACTCCACTCAACTCTATGACACTCCATTCTTTGACACTGTACTCCAGTCTACGTCATGCCATGCCACAACACTCTACTCCACTCCATACCACAACACTCTTTGCACCCTCCACTCTACGATATTCCACTCTACGACACTCCACTCCATGACACTCTACTCCACTCTACTCCATTCTCTGGCACTCTACTCTACTCCACTCTACGCCACTCTACTCAACTCTACTCAACTCTACCTCCACTCCACTCTATGTCACTCTACTCCACTCTATTCCACTCAACACTCTACTCCACCCTACTCCACCCTACTCCACATTAAAACACTCTACTCCATGACACTCTACATCCCTCCTTTGCATCACTCTACACTCTACGAAATTCTACTCTACGACCCTCCACTCTACGACACTCCAGTCTATGACACTACGTAAGTCTATGCCACTCCACTCCACTCGACGCCACTCCACTTTACAACACTCAATGCCACTCCATGAAACAATACTCTACTCTACTCCCTCTACACCACTCCACACCACTTTACTCCCCTCTACACTACTCCACTGTAGTTCACACTACACCACTCCACTCTGCTCCACTCCATGCCACCCTACTCCTAAGCACTCTATGCCACTCCACTCTACAACACTTTACTCTACTCTGTGACCCTACACTCTAAGCCCCTCCACTCTAAGCCTCTAAATGCCACTCTACACCACTTCGCTCCACTCTTCACCAATCAACTCTACTCCAGCCCACTCTACACCATGACACTCCACTCTACTCAAGGGCACTCAACTTCACTCTACAACACTCCACTTCACTGCACTCCACTCAACTCCACGACACTTCACTCTATTCTACAACACTACACTCCATGACAATCCAATCTACGATACTCCACTCCCCACCACTCCACAACCCTCCAGTCCACTCTACGCCACTCCATGACACATTAAGCGACTCCACTCTACAACACTCCACTCCACGCCACTCTCCTCTAAGCAACTAACTTTTAGCCATGCTGAACAGAAGCCACACTGGTGTACAACATGGCTAAAAACACATTGGCAAAGTCACATTGGCGAGAACTATTCACTTTGCCAATGCTTGTTACTTTTATTCACTGCTTCAATAACACTTTCTACAACTGAATCTCATGTTCTATTTCCTCCCATCATTAGTTTATGTTTCTTCGTTCTTGCTTTGGGATATGGATGGAGACTGCCACGCTGTCTTCATATGTCACTTTTCTACAGATCTGTTGCTGGTGTGTCTTTTGACATGGTTGTTTGTGAAGTGACTCATTGTTGCTTTCACTACATAAGCGTACAATGCTCTTGTGTATTGTGTACACTCTAGGTGATGGCAATACCTTGCAATACTCTGCATGGCTGATGCTAAGCATCACATTGTTAAATGTGTGAAACAGGCCCTATTAGAGATGATCCACATTTGTGCTGATAATGGCGAATTTGATCTCTTTTCGTGTCATGTTGAGGTAAAAAATAACGTCTAACAGATAGAGTGTCACAAATATTTCAAGTAAAACCCTACCTTTCTGGGAGGAGCCCACTATGGAAATAGAGTAGTTGAGCACACAGGATTTTCTGTAGGGGGGCTAAAGCGCAAAAGCTAATAGCAAATTTAGAAATAACATTTATAAGATTGAACAGTTAAAAGCGAGAAACCTACAGCTAATGTGATCTCTCACTGCTTCCCTGAGCAAACAGACAAACAGTCCATCTAGCGAGAGCCTTTTGTATTTATTTTAAAATAAGAATATGCCAAGAAAGCTTTCTGAAAATTTGTTTTGTGAGCACTCTGTTCAGCCTCAGTGGATCCCAATACTTGAGCGACGTGTGAACCTATTTCTTCACTACCACTTGTCATCTGTTCTTAGCAGTGAAGTTGCTTCCATTGCCGGCGTCCGAAGACATTCTCACCCTCTTCAGCACACAGTGTCCCCGAGTTATTGAAGAGAGAGGCTCTCCTAACGTGTAAGTTTCAGTTTACTTAAGGTAGCTCCTAAAGTGACAGTATACTTAAAGTATTTTTTTCAGCAAAATAAAAGGGGACCCATCATTAGGAGAAAAAAAAGGTAAGCAGGACATTTTTTGTCCGTAGATGAAGTTCAACATTTTGCATCTTTCAATCACTACAGATAGAATGGAGAGAGAATCGCTAATGTTTACAACTGAGCACGTGCCAATCAGGTAAGATCAAATGATATGGTGCAACTGAAAACAAACACTGCCGAAAATAGGCAAAGCCGTTAAAGAGGCATGATTGAGTTACAACACAAAGCAATAATGTAAAACTTATAGCAGCAAAATATATTTGACACAATATCTGTTCAGCAAAATTCAACATTTTAAAATATACAATAGTAAACTTCCGATTTAAAAGATTATAAGCAAAAACATTCTTTTCATAAGCAAATTGAAGTCAAAGTATTCTCTCTCAGACATACACAAAAGCTTGGTGAGTATGTCAGTGATTACATCAAAATACAGTTTGCATGTTTTGCATTTTTACTCCCATCGATTGCAGTGCCTTCCTTTTTCTTTCCTTATAGACCCTAGTCCTGACGAATTTGTCCATTTCGGCTCAAATGTGTCTTATATCAGTCACTTGAGTTTACCATTTTTTGCTCAACGTCTTGCTCGTTTTGTTGCCTGTCTTGGATATTGTAGGCAGCCATCTTCTTATTAAATGTATTCATCTAGATATCCTTAACTTTGCGCGCAACTAATGAAGTGTGCTTAAGATAGACTGGTTGATCACTCAATAGTAAGTTTATAGTTTTGGGAAGATTCTAAACTTCAGAGTCAGTTGGATACTTTGTGGTACTTGTTTCTTGATTCAGACAGACAAGCTCTGATAGTCGCTGTCCCCAAATATGAGGAACAATGTTGTATCACCTAAATCTTTGGAAGGCAGAAAAGAACTGGTAATCATCAACAGCTAGAGAAATAACACACAAAAATGTGTATATTTTCACTCACTCATCTAGCGCAACTGATACACACTCTCTGCTTTAAGACACATTTTTGTAAATCTAGCATCACGAAACAAGTGTTAAATAGTGTCTAAGTCCAGCCCTTATGTATGTACTCTATTATGTTCTCTTCCTGCAAAGGCCGTCCTGCACACCGACAACCACACCCCACGCAAGGAAAAGAATGGATGCACTAAAAAGTATGGTATTTATATGGAAAATATGCCACTATGTGTTTTTCCTCTTCTCTTTTTATGCATAAATGCAGCAGAATGTTCACTGCTTCAGTCCGGACTGTAGGATCATCACCAGTGACACCAAACCTCTTACCCACAAGCCACATTGCAAATCAGCACTCTACCAGACAAGAACAAGCATTTGCAATGCAATAGGTCTCGCATTAGTTAGTGACAGTTTGAGATATTGGTGTTGCAAATGAAAACCTTTGTTAGATTTATTTTTGTTTCTAAAAATATCCCAGCTGAAGCTTGCTCCTCGGTCCACCTCCACCACCTGTGACCTGACAAAAAGGATGGACTCACCTAGACAAGCCAAGGCTTGAACTGGAAGCTGCTCCTCTAAACGGAAATGCTTTACAATAGTCACGGAAAGTAACATCTCAGCTCCTAAGCTGATCTAGGTGGCGAGAGGCCAAGGCTTTTTTAAGGGTATGTAGGTGTTCTCAGGTTGACTAAGGTTTAATCAGTATGCGGTCCTTCCAGAACCTCTTAGTAAAAGTCTGTTACAGCTCGCTGATGTATCTTGAAAATAAAACAATCAATGCCTGTCAAAAGACCATTTAACATCAGCAAATCATCATTTATGCTTGCACTGACAACTTCAGCGCTGTGTTGCTCTTTGAAATTGCACGGAGTGGTCGGATCTGCTTGTTCCCCACTAGATAGAAAACATGCCCCTTACCAGAAACCTATGTCGTTTTCGGTTTCTAATAATTCTGGACTCAATGAAACTAAAGATGTAGCTGGTGAACGATATACAAAATTACCCACAGGACAGTTCTTTGTGTCACCAAGGGATCTCCAATGCAAACAACTTCTTCCATATTTATATGTAACATAGTCTAACAAGTAACACTTCCAGTTTGTAAGATTTTTGTGTCCTGTGGCCCATGAGACTTTACACAACAAGGATCTTGCGGTGGCGAGTATCAGATGGTGTTGAGCAAACAGGTTCCACTCCTAAATAATGTTGATGTTAACACTGAGGGGAAGCATCGCCTTTCTGATGCACTGCTGATCCAGAGAGCACCTGCAATTGGGTACCGTTGTTGAGAGTCTAATTAATGCACCTCCTACACCTTGGCAGAAGTCATCGCCGCTGGGCTAAGCTCCATTCGCGCTCAAAAGGTGCACTCTCATCTTATGTGGATGATGCCCCGGGCCTCAGTCAGCCTCTGCCCAAAGCCCTACCGTAAATCAAGCAACACCCCCGGCTCCCCACTGCAGCAGCCTGCCCGGTTTCCATCAAGTAACGCTGGCACCGCCGTGCTTAAACGCGCACTGCTATGCAAACCCATAGCGCTGCGACGGCCCTGTTGCCACCCATGTTGATGAAGAAGCACACCAAAACGGACCGAGCCATCACACCCTCTCCCCTCCAGATCCTGGATGACGGTGCTGCACAAGATGTTGACGCCATGACCGCAGCACAAAGCAGGCTGCTTTGCCCGGTTCCGCACAGAACTAACTACAACAAACGGTTAGACCGGTTGCTCAGAGGCAGGACGCCAGTCCTGCGTCACTCCAAACGCCACACCAGATCGAAACAGTGTGGCTGTTTATAACCAAGCCAAAGGCTGGGGGGGTGGGTGAGGGTGGGCTGATGTCAGGGCAACTCACCTCAAATCACGTTGCACACTGCCTCCGGATCCAAATTTCTCTGCTGCTGGCCAGTAAAGACACGTTATGCGCGCAGCTAAATAAATAAATAAATGCGGGCGCCATGATAAATATAAAGCGCGGCACCCAAAGATATTAAAATAAACAAAATTAAAAGCGTGCGCCGCCATACAAGTTATGCGTGCAATTAAATAAATAAAAGCTGGCACTGTGCTAAATATAAAGCGTGGCGCCCGAAGACTTAAAAAAAAAAAAAAAAGAACGGGTGCCATGCTAAATATAAAGCACGGCGCCGGAAGACATAAACAGCCCAACGATCACTAGTAGGAAATTAATTAAACAAGTAGTCCCCAAAGAACACATAATACTTACAAGTGAAAGTAAATAGTAGTTGGCCGGTGCTCCTCACTTAAAACTTGAAGTGATGTATCTGAGTGCTAACCAATAGGGAGCCAGTTAAGGTAAGCAACACAGGACTGAACCAATTGCAAGCAGCGGGTGGTATTACACTCCGTATTGTGATGACAGCAGGTCCTGCAGAAGCGCATGGGCGCTGATACTCGACCTAAAAACAAATGGAGCCACCTCTCATTTGTTCACCTTGATGCAATTTGGGGTCTCATCAGGGGAATGAGGCAATAAACAAATGCTACTATAATCTATAATAGACTATAATACACCATAATGTAAACTCAACAAACACTGGCGAAGTCAATAGGTGTGGCATTGGCTACAAGCTTCTTGGCTTTGCCAATGTTTTTGTAAAGCTTTCTAACAAAAGCATAAAAAATGTCCACCCATGGATGCACACACGTGCAGATGACTAGGTGGGAGTCTTTGAATGTTTTTTTAAATACAATTTTACAAAAACATTCAAAGATGACCGCCTGTTGTGCGTGTGCATGTATCTGCACGCACAGATTGACATCTTTGAATGCTTTTTCAATAAGATTTTGCAAAAAAATTCAAAGATTGACAACCTTGCTTGTGAATACCATGTATGCAAACACACGAGTGGCCATTTTGGAGTGGGCTGAAAGTCTATTTAGAGATGGCTGCCTGTGTTTGCACATGCAAAGCCAATATTGACCATTGTGGAATGGGTTAAAAGTCCATTTGAAAACATGGTGGCCACAAGCAGTGGATATAGGTCTCAATCCATTGTAAAATGCAGCAGGGCCTGAGGGTAGTATCTGGGGAGGTACTGGGCCCTTGCAATCTTGAAAACAAGGGATTTAAAAATGAAATGCATACAATGGCCCTAAAGTCCCTGAAACTAAAAGAACTGCCCATCAGCAAGCAGGGCTAGAAATACTGCTTACTCTCAAGCGCATGGAAGCAATACTCATTAACCGCTCATGCTCCGTTTCTTTCAGGGAAAGAACAATTGGCAGTCATCAATGAATGTCCGTGATGTATACGCTGAGGCTGCTTGCATCCAGAGAAAGCGGTACCCATCAGTATTCTGTCTGACAATACCTTCTCTTGAGGCTCACAGTGTCTTTGCTAGGCAATCATGATACCATTTTGCTACAGCTAGGAACTTGCTACATGGATCTCAGATTTCCTTGCCAAGACCTATTGCTTTCTATGGATTTGTATTGATTGACATTGGGAATACAGAGAAGTATTCAGAAAGTCATGTTGGTGCTGAAAATGAGCTTTGAACTATTTCTTGAACATTTTTGTTAACTCTTAAGACTGAAGTTATTGTATTTGACTAAGTTTATCCTGTGACTGAACCAGAAGGATTCTTAGACTGCACCGTGTTTTGTATGTATACATAAATGTCACACATAAAATATTGGAGTTCCACTATGAAGAGATTGAATGATTGTCACTCGTGGGTCCCATGCTTGCTATGCTACTGGATTCAAGCTAGCCTAGCTGATTAATGTATTTATTTATTTGAAAAGTTTTATATAGCACGAACTTGACCCATGCGGGTATCAGAGCGCTTTACAAGATGATGAGACAATGACAGACAACTCAATTAAGCACATTAAAAGTACATACAGTGTTGAAGAAACAAATAGCTCAAGGGGCATAGAACTGATGATCTATACCAAGAATGTGTTCATTAACAGGAGTTTGACTTTTTTCTTGTAGGAGGTAATGGAGGGAGTCAGTCTCAGGGAGAGAGAGTTCCAAATTCTGGGAGCGGTGACCGAGAAAGATGTGTTGTAGGTTTTCTTCTTATTGAAACGTTTTGGCTTTAGCAGAAGGGTGGAGGAGCTTCTGGTGGATCTAGCACCTCCAGATAGCTCAAGCTGATAGGCGAAATAAGTTGGGGTGTTGAAATGAAGAGCTTTGTACACCAAGCATGCAATTTGCTATGGAATTCTTGCTTCGTAAGGGAGCCAGTTGAGGGATTTCAGGTCAGGGGAGATATGATTGAAACTTTTTGACACCGTGATAAGTCTTGCCGCCGAGTTGATTGAGGCCCCTAATGGGGCTGTAGGAGGCTCTAGGCAGGCCAGTCAGAGTAGCGCTTCCATATTCTAATCTGGGGATTATGAGTGCTTGCACGGCCAGCTTGAAGTCAGATTCAGGGAGGAAAGGTTTTAGTTTTCGTAGTCTACTCAGTTGTAGGTTTACTCCTTTAGTGGTGGCACATATATGCTCCCGCATATTAAGGATTTTGTCCAGGATTATTCCTAGTGATTTGGCAGACTGAATGATTTCTGGTGTGCAATTGAAAGCTGTTAAATGCTTCATCCAATTGCTCTTAAAGTGTATATGGTTGGGTGGAGCGATAAGGAGAAATTCCATTTTTTTAGTGTTAAGTTTGAGGTGGTTGCATGAGAGCCAATTTTGGGTGTTTTGAAGAATAGAATTGAGGGATTGGATGTCTTCAGGAGATGAAATTTTCAAGTACAGTTGGATGTCGTCGGCGTAAAGATGATAGTGAATATTGGAAGCCCTTATTATTTCTGTTAGTGGTTCCATGAATAGGTTGAAGATAGTGGGGGAAGAGAGGAGCCTAGTGGAACCCCAAGTGTGACCGGCGCAGTGTTAAAAGAGGATTGATTTACCTTGAATTTTTGTGTTCTGTTTTGCAGAAACGAGGTGAACCAATTTAAGACAGACCCTGATATTCCCATCCTATGTTCTAGTAAGTCGAGAAGGTAATCATGTTTACCGAGTCAAAGGCCGAGGAGAGGTCCAAGAGGATTAGTAGGCATGATTCGTTTAAATCCAGCATTTTTAGGGCGTTGTCCACTATATGTGCAAGGCCGATTCAGTGCTGTGACCCGAGTAGAAACTAGATTGGTGTTGGTCAAAGAGGTTGATTGGTCAATATGATTGCAAAGTTGGACATGAACACATTTTTCAAGACCTTTGGCCAGTGTCGGGATGTTGGGAATGGGGCGAAAATTGTCAAGGTTGGTTAGATCAGCCATAGGTTTTTTTAAAATAGGGGTGACCTGTCCGGCTTTTAGGCAGTCTGGTATTTTACCCTGACTTAGTGAAGCATTTACAATTCTCGTCCAGAGTGGGAGAATCGACATTTTGATATTATTGAAGAGGATGGAGGGAAGGGGATCACTAAAAGGATTTGAGGGTTTCAAGTCTGAAAGCATACTAAGAATTGTGTTTTGCTCAATTGTTTCGAACAATCTCCAGGAGGCATTGATTTTGAGGATGCAAGCCGGATGGTGCGTGAGATCAACTGTATAGTAGAGGAGATTCTGGAGTTTGGTGATTGATGAATTTGCTGTCGTGGAATCTGAAGGTCAGCTATCAGGTTATTAGTCTTTTCCAGGAAGAAGAACGTAAATTCTTCACTATTGGGCAGTAGACTGGGACCATATGGGGTGAAATTGGGTAGGCCTTTCGATTACAGTTTGACCATATCGAACAGTTTTTTGGGGCGATTTTTGGCTTGATCAAGTTGGTTTCTGAAGAAATGAGCTTTTGCATTTGTGATGCTTTTGTGATAGATATTTCTGAGAGATCTTAGCTGTATGAGGTGTTCCAGAGTTGGAGAGGCTCTCCACTTTTGCTCTGCTATTCTGAGGTTGCGTCTTTTAGTATTGAGGCTTTCGTTGTACCATGCTATCAAGACTTTTGTGGGTAGTCTTTTTAGTTGAAAGGGTGCAGTTGCATCAAGAATATTTTTCATGGAGCTATTATAATGTGGTCCATGAGCTCTTGTACATCAGCCATATTCTCAGGGGGTGAATAGGATGTTATCACTGAGTGATGTCAATTTAGTGAGGTCAATGTTTCTCATGTTTCGTTTCAAGATTTTAGGTTTGCGTACTTGTATTGTGGTATTTCTCAAGGGAATAGTGATGTGGAAGATGACCTGATGATGGTCAGTCCAGTCACAAGGGACGATAGACTCCAAATGGGTAGAGTTATCTTCTGCGATGATAAGATCTACGTTCTTCCCTTTGTTGTGTGTAGGGCTATCACAAATTTGTTCCCAATTAAGATCCGTAAGAAATTATTTGA
Source organism: Calotriton arnoldi (assembly GCA_963921515.1). Taxonomy (NCBI): domain Eukaryota; kingdom Metazoa; phylum Chordata; class Amphibia; order Caudata; family Salamandridae; genus Calotriton; species Calotriton arnoldi. The sequence continues at coordinate 5,609,774 of CAWUFW010000065.1, forward strand.
GTCTTTTGACTATACGGTCATTCAGGTCACTCCAGTGGAGATTAAAGTCCCCAAGGAAGATCTGAGTGCCATGTTGACCCATGTTTGTTGAGATGCTGTCCATGATTTATTTTAAGAAGGTGAGATTGTCACCAGGTGGATGATAGAACGTGTGTAGTTTGTATAGGGGATTATTGTTGTCGGCAATTTCAATACAAATATATTCACATGATGAGTGGGCAGGGGACTGCAACTGTTTAACTGTTAGGCTGTTATGGTGAATACAAGCGATGCCACCCCTACTTTGATTGGTCTATCTAGTCTGATGATATCGTCATTAGGAGGAACTAGAATGTCGAGGGCAGGCACCGAGGACTCATTTAGACAAGTGTCTGTCAAAATCAAAAGGTCTAGATCTTGTGCTATGATGAGATCAGTGAGGTCCACAGCGTGTCTAACCGCCGTTCTGCAATTGAGAAGAATGCATTTGAGAACGGTTATAGGGGTATCCTTAGAGTTCTGGGTAAGTGTAATTCTCTTAAGGTTATGCTTGGTTATCCTTCTGTGATTGGGTATTAATTCTCTGTGGGGGTTTGCAGAGATAGATTGAATTTGACTCTGGTAGACCATTCTATCGTGATTAAGAGGGTTGTATGAAAGTAGGAGCGATTCAATATATTCCTCCGATAATGGGTTTTAATCCGCAAATCTACAAGGTCTAGAGGATGTGTTGGGTGAGGGACGTGTTCTCCAAGGTCTAGAGGATGTGTTGGGTGAGGGACGTGTTCTCCAACTCGACCGTGGGCTATACGAGCCTGCTGAGGATTGGAAGGGTGTGGGGAGAGAGGGAATAGAAGAAGGGGGAGAGTTGAATCGTTCACGGACAGGTAAGGTCACACAGATATTCTTACTTGATACTTCAATGGTATTGCGTTAGTGGTAAGATGCATAGGACTATGTAAGTCTTCTTTCAAGTGATGTAGAGTTTTTTACGATCTCATCCATCCTGTTCTCTTGTAGGGTGTACCAGGGTGGAGAGTTGGCTTGAAGTAAAGAGAGAAAAGGAGCAAGGGGGTTGGATTCTTTGTTGGACCAGTAGGTTAGACTAGTAGACAACAAGGAGGATAGGAGAGTATCCTTAGAGTTATGATTTTGGGGTATGGGGAGAGCCGGTGATGTGGAGATAGGTTTCAATGGGGTGAACCCATCTGTGTAGAAGTATTGCTATTGGCCAGGGGAATGTGCCAGTCGCAATGAGGAATCCAATGGGTCAGCGGGCTTTTGAATAGCTCGTAGGGGATAGGGTGGGGTGCGGGAGGTAAGGTCAGTGAATGTTTGAGGTCTGGGATGATGGGATTAGTCAGTGGCGCTTCAGTGGATTGGAGCGGAGGAAGGGTAGGCGGTATGATCAGGGAATGGTTATAACTATGTGGTTCGTCTGTGATAGCCATTGGAGTAGAGTGGGAATGTGGTGTTGCAAGCGGTTGGGATTGATTTGTATCGCTTTGAGGGCGAATGTCTATTGAGAGACTGTTTATAGCTACCTTGAGAGGGGGAGGGGATGTTCGAGGTTGCCGCTTTTCTGATAATGGGGAAAATATTTTCTAATACATCTAGGTTGTGCTCTGAGGCTTGGATAAGGATTGTCCCACGATTACAGATGGAGATTGTGGCTTCTACTTTGTAGGCTGAAGAGGGGGTTACCAAGAATCTAGAGTCATGGGGAACTTTTCTGGATGCAGAGATATTGAGAAGAGAGAGTAAGGCCTTCCTCCAGAGTGCCCTTCTTTTCATATAGAAGATGAGGTCACATGTGATAACACCTATTTTTATGCAGAAGTATGGGTCAGAGTTCAGGGTTTCAGGTTGGGCTTTTAGAAGTCTGTCCTTATACTTCTTAGCCGCATCTTTGGAAAGATTCAGGGGATAGTTTATTTTGTAGGTATGCTTGCCATATTTTACTAAGCATGGGTCTATTGCTGTCCCAGAATCCATCACTGTTCAAGATGCGTAGAGAAGTGTAAGGTAAGAGTTGTAGTTCACGTGATAATGTTATATAATCGGTCAATCAACCTAATATATGGCATGAGATTGTGGTCATAAGTAGCAAGCAATATAAGTCCAGCTCCAGAGAAAGCACGTCAATCAAGTACGGCCTTAAAGATTACAGAATTGTTTTTTTTTCGAGGGTTGATACCCCAAAACCGTTCCCAGGATGCTTGTTTTCTGGTCCAAGAAGGACCTGGCCTGGTAGTTTGGGCTGGATTGTTCCCGTGGGGAGCAGGACCAAGACTGATTTGCATATGGCTGGGTCCAAACAGGGGTGGCATGGTGAGCAACAAAACAAAGGATTTAACCCAGATCTGTGACTGGGGTGATTGTTTGACAATGCTCAGCATTCCGTCTATCATCTTTTTGTGTTGGGATAGTTGCCCTAAGTGGGAAGGGTGTGCCCAAACGTGGGTCCCATGTTGGCTATACCACTGGATTCAAGCTAGCCAGGCTGATGAGGGGAGATAACCCGAAACTGGTCCCAGGATGCTTGTTTTTCTGTCCAAGGAGGACCTGGCCTGGCAGTTCTGGCTGGGCTGTTCCCATGGACAGCAGGGTCAAGACTGATTTGCATATGGCTGGGTCCAAACTGGGGTGGCATGGTGAGCAAAAAACTGATAGATTTAACCCAGATCTATGACTGGGGGTGAATGTTTGACAATGTTCAGCATTCCACCCATCATCTTTTTGTGTTGCTATGATTGCTTGAATAGCCAAGTCTTGAGAAGTTCCCTAAAGTGAGCTACAGGGGGAGATTTCCTGATACAAAGCAGGACTGAGTTCCATGTTTTGTCTGCAGAATGGGAGCAAGAGTAGCCTCAAAAGCAGGTTGTTCTATTCATAGACACTTGAAGGAGCAGGGAAGTAAAAGAGCAAAGGGAAGGACCAATGACATAGTGCTTTATTTTACACTTCATGTAGGAAGACCCTGCTGATGAAAACCTTTATTACCGAAACATAAGACCTTGAAGATGATGGAGCAGGTTTGATAAGATTTTGCATCAGGGTTGCATCACTTTTGTGGCGCAGCCCCAATGCAAAATCCTTTTTGTTGTTTAGTAAGCCATGCACAGCCACTTTGCTTGTCTTTGTGTTAGGAAGGCGTTTTATGGGTGGACATGGTCATTTCCATGCATCCACCCATGTATTTTGGCTCATTCCCAGATTTACAGAGACTTGCAAACCTGAGATTGTGTCAAAATGCTACGACTCCCTGAACCAGGCGTAACAAGGAGAAATATCTTTATTTTTCCTTGTTATTTCCTCCTTCAATGTGTGCTGCATTTTGAAGCACACAAAAAAGAGGAAAACACCATTAAGGATTGTTTTGTGCAGGAAGGTGTGCACAAAAACAATCCTTTCTGTAACATAGGCAACCTTGCACACATGTGCAAGAGTCCCTGTGTTGGCACTAGGCAGCACACAGTGCACCAGCGTTAGGAGGCAGCAGAAATGCAGCATATTTTAGTTGATATGGCGCATTTCTGCTTTCTCCCATTTACGCAACGCAGCTCAGTAACTTTGCTTGTTGTCCTGCGTTGCGAGAAAAATTATAAAATCTGCTTGATGTATTTTTGTATTTTAACAGAGTTTTATATAGCGCGAACTTGACCCGAAGGTGTCAGGTATGAGAGCTCTTTACATAGCACCAGTTGCGTTACATGAGGACACATTAATTTTTTGTTAGGCACGGGGAGATTAAGTGATTTGCCCAGAATCACAGCATGTTCAGCGTCATTGCCGAGACTCGAACCCAGTTCCCCAGATTCGAGGTCGACCGCCCTAGCCGTTAGGCCAACTCCTCTGATTTGATCTGTTATTTTTATGTGATATACTTTAGTATATTGTGTCCAATGTATAATGTCTCATATCCCTGATGGAGCCCCAAAGCACTTCTGAGTCTTTTTACACAGTAATTGGAGTGTGAGATTACAAAGTGTATTGGTGTCATGCACTAGGTTGCCTTGGCGCTCCCAACTTTTTGTAGCACATTTGAGCATAAGATGAAGTGAAGCAGATGTAAGCGATCATTCACTAGTATTTTTGTAATGCTCACATATTGATATTTTTGAAAGCAAGGGACTAAACGGGAAGTTGGTCCAATGCCCTGTTTTTAAATCGGCCCTAACACTTTGTAGTGTTTTTGGATTTTATTTTTCTCACTTTGGGCACTAAGCAATCATGATTTTGAAACCAAGATCACTCAGAAAGTAAATTACAGTATATGGAACTAATAACACAATGTTCCATTTAAAATGTTATTTCATTGAATTTCCTAATTTTTAGGGGCGTAAAATCATACGCTTTCTCTCAGCAGATTTTAAGGCCCAGGTACCCTGCCTCTTTAAATGCGTGTAATATTGAGTCGTTTCGTGAGAATAAAGTCCAGCATAGCCTCACTGCGAGAGATGTACGCAGTTAGCTGATTGAGAGGATGGCGTGAATGGCAAATTGAATGGTCGCTCTTTTCATCCCAAGCAGTAACTCCTTTATAATTGATATATTTTGTATCTTTTGAATGGTTTCAACAAAATGTTTCTTAAGTAGATTCATCTGTGAGGTTTGCATTTTTTACCAATTCAAGTGGAATTCCTTTTATCCCCAAAGATAAGGTGCCTCGAATGAAAAAACTCAAACACATTTTACCAAACGTGATTGACCAAACTTCATGTTGACGGGTCTACCCCACCTTATTATCTCATGCCAAAGCACAAGAGCTCTTCCTCTTTTTAGGTACTGTGATAGATGAGTGTGATGGACACTGTAGAATCAGCAAACATATAGGTCCATAGCCTCATGAAAATCACCCATCACCTCCCATCTGGTGAAATCATCACAGTAGTGTCAATCCTTTTTAATATATAAAAGTCTATTTTATAGGGTGCATGTCAATATCTTCCCAGTCACTGAGGCCTGAAAACATAAGACCTATGCTACGATTGCACTCAACGGGCCAATATAAGCCCTCATTTTGCTATTCCCAGTAAAGACAATGGTATTGTCCTGCAGGGGTGATGGCGTTACCACAAGGCTTTAGAGGTTTGCCAGTATATGTGGGTAATAACTGCTTGTTACATGCTTATTGTTGATAAATTTGACATCTAATCTGAGATTTTAAGAGGAAGCCGTTAAGTGCTGATATTCCTTGCTTGAAATCATCAATAATTAAATGAGGTCGAGGAGTTAAATGAAAAGTAACTCGATTATTGGACGCTTGTAATGATTAGCCAGCCTATAGGTGAGACAGAATGGATGGGTAAATTGGCAAGCAGCAAGGTCTTGAAAATTCCAAAAGAGCAGATTTTCTTCAGCTGCTGTAATGGTGGGTTGTTCTGCAGGGTGGGGGCATGTACAGATCATTTTTTACAATTTCCTTGGTACTCTTGAAGCACTGGTTGTGTCTAGGGTGAAGCAGATTCTGATCTATCCTTTCAAACATTTCAAACCCACTTCCTCCTCGCCTGACTACACCGCAAGGAGGACCAGTAAGCTAAGTTTCCTCTCAAACTCAGAGGAAAGCAGTAAAAATGTCCCCAAATGTTAGGGGACACTGATTTAAATTCTAACTCCAGTCCTGGAATATTTGATTAAATGTATTTATTGTAAGCACTAATGTACTTTCAGCAAACCAGGACATGAAAAATACATGCCAGTTAGGAACGAAGTGATTTTATAGAATCTGTCTTGATGGATGTATAACTTCTCATAAACTGCAGTGTGAATTTGTTTATTAGTTTATTTTTTAACAACAAAAAAACTAAATAAAAAGTTATTAAATAAAGAATGTGTGGTTGGACTCTGTGAACTATGGACCTCATTTACAAGAAAATGACGCAGCTCGGTGCCGCAAACCATTTAGCTGTTCCAAGCTGCGTCCTTTTCAAAGCACAGGGATGCGTCGTATTAACAACAATATGTTGCATCCATGTGCTTTCCCCTGCGCTGACACACAATTGACTGCCATGCACCAGCGCAGACACCCATGCGACATGTTGCAAGGGTGCCTGCATTGCGAGGATGATTGTTTTTGTGCAGGAAGGAACAACTTCCTGCACAAAAACAATCATTGGTTGCATTTTCCTCTTTCTTTGCGTGCTGCATAGACAGAAGAAAAAACGAGGAGAAATAAAAGTATTTCTCCTCATTCTGCCAATCCTACACCTCCCCTGGCGAGGCGTAGGAATCTGACGCATTCCCAGGTTTACGATTCCTCAGAAATCTGGGAATGCTGCAGATTCCCATGGAACGCCCCCTTCACGCAGTATTCTGCTTGAAAGGAGCCCATGTTTACAAGGCCATGAAATGCCACATAAAGTGGCTTTGCGTGCCCTTGTAAATATGCTATGGCACATTGCGCCACCGGAGCATCAAAAAAGTGACGCTCTGGCGGCGCAAAATTGTCGCTAGGGCCTCATAAATGAGGCCCTGTGTGTATAATTTAAAATGCCACTTTTTACATTCAGCATTGTGAGAGAAGAATTATTTGACGCCCACATTATGACCCACATCCGATGTGTTCCGCTCCTCAACAACTCCCGGGCGAGATCAACGGAGGTGTGATTGATTGACAGGAGGTTGTCGCAATGGCGGACGAACAGCACACCCAGCAAAAACCCCCCTTGTTCCCCAGTTTCCAAACTCTTAACGTGTCTGCTAGTCACTTGCAGCCCACTTGCGTTTTCAAACGTCTTTGAGCAAAACGCTTAAATCCTAAAGGGCAGACAGCATCGGAGTGTGGTCACGTTTTACGACCGGTGACAAAGCCTTGGTGACGGATCTTACCCTCCAGTTCAAACATCCATCCAGCGCAGGCAAAATACATATTTGATGTTCATTAGGACGAGGAATCGTGTGTGCACACTGTCGAAAGGAAATATTTTCCTAACCAGAGTTTCCTTTTTACACGGCAGGGGAAAATAAAGAATCAATATTTACTTTAAGGTTAATATTCAAATGTGACTTAACATACAGTTGTCCTTGGCAAATCAAAGTTTACTTTATGGCAAATCAACACATGTGCAAAAGCCGCTTACTAACAGGTGAGTGGATCTTCCACAGAGTGGCTGCTCATTCGAAGCCTTGAGAGTCTGGGTGACGTGCAGGCCCCTGGGAAAGAAATTGCTCCTGCTCCATTGCTTTCTTTGCGAAATATTTACTACACGTAAAAGGGGACTGGACCTATTAAAGTCCTATAGAATATTTACCGCATGGGGCATGATTGTGAGCCGCCTACTAAATCGGGGTGGGCTACTGGGTGATTAAAAGTTTTGCGACCAGAATGGGGAGCAAAATGGACGTTTACCATATGCTTTTCACGAGGTCTGGGTTCTTTCTGGCGACGTATTCTACCTGCTTTATTCAGGTGGAATATGTGATAAGAAAAGCAGGTGGTATCGCTGGGTGCAGTATTATTGTGTGTGGAATTTCACCTAGTAGTTTCAGGTGGGATTCTGCATCTGATAAAAGTATGGATATACCTTTCCACGTAACTCATAATGAAGTCCTTACATTACTAGTGTTGAGCGTGCATGTGTGTTTGGTAGGATTTTAATATGCCGCTTTGCACACTGGTCCTTCAAATGTGTGAAGGCAACAATGTGATATGCTGAAAGCAATGGAGGACTAGGGATGAGCGTTAAAGCAAAAGGAATAAAAGATGGACGGAATGCTGAACAATGCAAACACTCACCCCCTAGTCAAAAGAATCTGGGTTTAATCATCATTCTTTTGCTCACCACACCACCCCAGTTTGGACCCAACCATATGCAAATCAGTCTTGACCCTGTTCCTCACTGGAACAATCCAGCCCGAACTGCCAAGCCAGGTCCTCCCTGGACCAAAAACAAGAATCCTGGGACCGGTTTCAGGGCATCACTCCTCATCAGAGGAGGAATAAAAGATGGACGGAATGCTGAACAATGAAAACTTTCACCCCCTCCCAGTCAAAAGGATCTGGGTTTAATCCATAATTCTTTTGATCACCACGCCACCCCAGTTTGGACCCAACCATATGCAAATCAGTCTTGACCCTGTTCCTCACTGGAACAGTCTAGCCCGAACTGCCAAGCCAGGTCCTCCCTGGACCAAAAACAAGCATCCTGGGACCGGTTTCAGGGCATCACTCCTCATCAGACAGGCTAGCTTGAATCCAGTGCCGCAGTGAGCACGGAACCCACGTCAGTGCATACCCTTGCCACTTAGGGCGACAAAAGCAAAAGGGACAAATGAGGGACAGAATGCTGAACAACGCAAACATTCCCCCCAAGTCACAAGGATCCATTGTTCTTTTGCTCACCACGCCACGAGGGTTAGGCAAAGTATTGATGGAAGAAGTGAGTTTTCAACTATTTGCAGAATTTAATGAGTGGTTGACATTGTTGATGATTCAAACAGAAGGTGTTGTGATGTGCTCTTTGTTTTTTTGTGGCAGCAGACATTATCTACCCAGAATCTGAGGTTGAGCTGTGTGGTTTCCCCTTGATACATGCCTATGATCACATTACTTGGCTTTTAAAAAACTGCAGTGGGCTTTCCATACAAAGTGGCTATTACCTTGGCAGAGAAAGTCACCTTGGTGGAGATACAGAGGCGTAACACAGGCCCCCGCAGCCCCCGCGGTGCTGGGGGCCCCCAAGCTCCAGGGGGCCCCCTCAGCACGACACTTCGGCCGGAGAGCTCCAGATCGAGTCCGGAGGGGGCCCCTCCACTTACTCTGCAGGTGTGCTCCCTCAAGTTTCGTTACGCCACTGTAGAGATACACCTACACAATGAAGTTAATGGGGGTAGAATCTAAAACTCTAGATTATACACCACCCGTATGATGAGGGACCTACATATGCCCCACACACAGAAGGAATTTCTACCAGCAATGCTCCAAATCAGCCCCTAGGTCTAACATGCAGACACCATTGTTGCTGATTTTTGCACCACAGGTGGAAGCAGAGCACTAAAAGGAAGGACATCTTTATGGTTTGGCAGTTCCAAATACAGGATTCAGAAGAGGGTCCAACATGAAGCATGCCTTCTACAGTAACACTACCAAAATATGGAACCACTCCCTATGTACACGCTTATGGCTCCTTCCTTCACAGTGTTCGAGCCCATACTAAAATAAATATACTGCCCACATAGACATGAAATCTCTATATGGCACAGACAACATCCCACACATTACTGATGTCATCGGTATAACTGGCCTTAATAACCTGTGAGTAAGCTGCATGTAGTTGTCTTCTCTCGCTTCTTCGAGCCCTTTATCCCATGAAGTACACAGCACAATGTCCTCCCCAGGGTAAACCATGCTGGCACTCATTTAATGGCTTTGAATGAGCTATTCAAACACAACAGCAAAAACATACTATACAAAATAAATAAAAAAATACTATGCTCAGTCCGACTAATAATTTCTTTGGATACACTATGAGGCTAATGAGGTAACATTCTTGAACAACATTGTAATGAAAGCATGTCTAGCCCAGGTGGCCATGGGAGCACACAGACACTCTGATTACTAATGCAGAAAAGAGCCATGAAGGAGATCACTGCAAAACATCTCAACCTAAAAGTGCAGATTTTTTTATTTTACGGAGTTTTATATAGCATGAACTTGACCCGAAGGTATCGGGTATCAGAGCGTTTTACATAGCACCAGTTGCGTTACATGAGGACACATTCTTTTTTTTTTTTTTGTTGGGCACAGGCAGGGCTTTAAGTGGGGGGGGTCTGTGGGGGTCTGAGCACCCCCAGTTTTTTGGGGGGGGCCTCGAAAGGGGTCTCTAGGGGGCTCTATTTTCGGACCGCAAAGGTCAAAGGTAGGGTGACCAGACGTCCCGGTTTTTGTTTGGTGTTTCGGGTGAGCATGCGCGCGCACTGCTTAAGGCGTGACGTCATTGTAGCAGGAAGGGAAATCCTTTGAAGAGAGACACTTTCTCGGGATGGCACTGTTTGGCTCACAGACTAGAACTTGCTGTGGCAGATACAGTTGATGAGGTTGCCAGGGTCAATCACTTCAAGATTTTCATGGACTCATTGTATGCCACATACAGCATGTCACCAAAAAACCAGAGAGAGCTAAATCTGGCCGCCAGCGAGCTATGTGTACAGCTTCAGAAGATAGGGAAATGCTTGATGCTAGATGGGTAGCATCCAGTTACAGATCTGTGAAAGCTGTTTGGAACTGCTTCCCTGCCTTGTGCAAACATTTTGAGAATGCTTCTAAAGACCCATCCAGACCCATAAGAGACCGGATTAAGTATGAAGGTCTCTTGAAGAAGCTTACATCCTATTCTTTTATCAGAGATTTGGGGGTAATGTGTGATGCACTTCAAGAGCTCAAAGACTTATCACTCTCCTTACAGAGGAGGGACATTACAATTGTTAATGCCCACAGACTTTTGGTTAGTCAAGTACGTATATTTAGAGCAATGAAGGACTCACCAGGGAGTTTGCTTCTGCGGCTCAGAGAGCAGTTGACGAGGGCAAATTCAAGAATGTTCCTCTTTTCCATGGTAGAAGTAACTCTGTTGCCCTTAATCAAAATCAGTTTTACCAAAGTCTGTCTGTAAATATCAATAAATGATGTGCCCCGGATTCTGAGAAAGAACTTATAGCCAGCTTCGGTGTGCTAGATGCAGGCAACTTGCCTTCTGGTGATGAATGCATTCTTTATGGTGAAACAGATATCCAGAAACTGTGTTCAGAGTTTCAGCTGCCAGCAAGAGATACTATCCAAGCTTTTAGACTTTTCAAAGATTTTGGTGGAAAGAAAACCCCTGAAGCATTAAAAAAGTTAGTAGTTTGCATGAAAACCCTGCCAGCAAGTAATGCGGATTGCGAGAGAGGTTTCAGCGCAATGAACTTAATTGCTAGTCCAACAGGGCCTCTCTTCTTGTAGAGACCATTTCTTCATGCTTATGGGTAAAACTCAATGGTTCTCCATTTGAAACATTTGACGCAAAGCTGTATGTAAAGAGTTGGCTGGCAAAAGGTAGAAGGTCTGCTGAAGAAAATTGTTGTGAGAAACCCCAGCAAAATAGACACAGTGAATATCTTCACAGGTTTTGGGAAATCCTGCAATAGATTTCTAAGTAATGTAAATAATTTGTACATGTTTTTTAAAGTGTTTGGTATGTTATGGCTTATACTTAATAAATATACCTTTTTGCCTATTTTATTATCCTTTGCTGGATGCAACTTCATGATTTTTTTAAGCACACAATGCTAGTTATCTTGATTTAGACCATGCCCCTACTCGGATAGGCCACACCCCTTTAAGAAATTTGCCACGCCCCTTTTAGAGCACCCCCAGTTTTTTTTCCCCACTTAAAGCCCTGGGCTCAGGGAGATTAAGTGATTTGCCCAGAATCACAGGATGTTCAGCATCATTGCCGAGACTCGAACCCGGTTCCCCAGATTGGAGGTCGACTGCCCTAGCAGTTAGGCCAACTCCTCTCCCCTGAACGAGTCTATGCAGTTGTATTACCAAAAACAGGTAATCGCCCATGGTGAAATGGCACCAGCATACACTGTAGATAACGAAGCTCCCCTATCCAGAATAGTTCAATGAGGATCTTTATTAAATGGTAGATTGCACCGGTAAGCATAAATACCTCTTTTATTGATTTGGATAGGAGTTTTTTCAACTATGAACTACTGCAACCAAAAGTCTTAGGGCCTGATTACGATCTTGGTGGATGGGATACTCAGTCACAAATGTGACGGATATCCCGTCCGCCATACTAGAATTCCGTTATATCCTATGGAACTTGTAATACAGCAGACGGGATATCCGTCACATTTGTGATGGGGTATCCCATCCGCCAAGATTGTAATCAGGCCCTTAGCCAATTATGTTGACTGATTCAAAGAGATCAAGATGTTAAATATGTTTCCCAGAAGGATTCAAAAGTCAGGATAAGAAGATTCCCTTCGAGGCAACTCCAAGCTCCTCAAAATCATTCCTACAAATCAGAATCCATGGTAAATGTTCTTAATCCCATCAAAGGGTTCATCTGGTCTAAGGAAGAAAGAGGTGCTCAAAGGACTCGCACAAGTAAAGGTCCAGAGTCATGCCTCAGAATACTTCTTGGACTTGTGGGCTGATAGGTCAAAGGAATATGGGATCTGCTGCCTGTAGTGGGAACACAGTTATTTGCAATATGAGTTTGCGACTTTTGAAAGGAAGATATTGTGCTTTACCGTCAGCCTGTCGACTTGAGATTGGCAGTCCCAGTCCCAGGGAAGAAGGGCCTCTCACCTCAGTGCACTTACCATCAATGGCCCCTTTAGTAGCTAGCACATTCAGGACACACCAAACCCCTTTGTCGGAGTAGTGCTGAGCTTTAGATTCTCACCAGAGAAGACTGGTGGGTTTCAGGGTGCATCTGATGCTACTATCCCCTCCTCGGCGCACCCAATCTACACATGCTAGCCTGGAGCAGGAGCAGGCCAGCTAGACAGAACTACTGCTGCGCATGGAAGATGCCAGCCACCCTCTGAGGCCATGATTACCAATTACTAAATAGCACTACGCTCTGCTCTTCAGATGATTGCTGAATGACAACCCAAACTGGAGCAGTCTTTGACTTGTGAGAATACACACAGATCCCTTGTTTGACTTTACCTGGAGGTGGTGCAGCTTCTGAGGGCAGCTCAGCAGTACTGACAGAAGCACTGGCATTGGCTCCTCAACCTTTACTTTGGGATTGCTCTAGTGGGAGCTGCTAGCGCAAACGCATAATTTCTTGGGTCATTACTATGGCTCCATTGCAACAGTATCTGATGGTATTCTTAATCCCATCCATGCATGGAGGTGGAAAATGTGATTGAGGGGTTGTGGGACCATAACGCACAGGACTATGAGAACGTAAAATGACTCACGTAAAACAATCCCCTTCATCATGTGCTGGTACCTCAGAATTCGCTACCCAATGTTTTTGGCCCACTGACACAGCCTTCCACCAGGCCCTCATCCCACTGAGCCCAACACTGCCTCTTCAGAAGGGGATCCCACGCTTGATCACACAAGGGCTGAACTGAAAAGATTTACTCAAATAAGCAACCTGAGACTTTATGCCAGCACTAATTGTCTGTTGAAATCCTCTAGCACTTGTAATGCGATATTTTCTATGAAGAAAGTGCAGAAGATGGATTCTTTCTTCACAGTTAAAGTTACAACAGTTACGTGCGTAAGTGGTAACCGCAGTGAGATGTTTGTGTTCCATACCATACCAGGGGGAATCTGGGCTCCTGGATGCTGCTGATGCAGCAGGACCAAAATGTATTTGAGTACATGTTAGAAATGGGGGTCTCTAGTTGGCAAGGGTTTGCACCTTTGTCCAAGTAGGGACCCTTTTTCCTAGTCAGGGTAATAGGGATACACTTCTAAAATAACCCCTGCTCACCCCCTTGGTAGCTTGGCATGATCAGACAGGCTTATCTCAGAGTCAGTGTGTAAAGCATTTGTGCATGCATACAGTAGTATAGTGAAAACACTACAAATGGACACCACACCAGTTTAGAAAAATAAGTATTCTTTCTCTAACCCAAAACAAGACCCAAAACGACAAAAATCCACAATACAGTAATAAAAATATGATTAATAAAAGGTAGAAATAGTTCAGTTCAAAGCAAATTGCAGATGCAACACTTTAACTACAAAGTACCTTGGATGCGTCGCGCACACAAACAAAAAGGGCCGCAGGGAAGGTAATGCGTTGGTTCCTTACACTCAAGGAAAGTGATGCGTTAGTTCCTTGCTCCGGGGGAGGTGATGCGTTGGTTCCTTACTGCTGCACAGGGGAGGTGATGCGTCAGTTCCTTACTGGAGAGGAGGTGATGCGTCGGTTTCTTATTGCGTTCCCCAACGATGCGACAGACGTGGCGCCTCGATGCGATGCTACGAAACAGGACGATGCGTGGGTTCTTGCAGCTGCACAGCAGGGCTTGCATCAAAATCGGTGCAGTGATCTCAGGCTTCGGAGATCGTGCACTCAATGCGGCGTGCAGCGATTTCTCGAGCCACGGGCAGGCACTGCGTCGGTTTCATCGGCGATGCATCGGAAACAGGTACGGATGCGTCGCGCTTCTCTTCGTTGCATTACTTTTCCAGCTCCCAACAGCCAGAACAACCTCCAGAGGCCCAGAACAGCTACAAGCACCTCTTGGCAGGTCAGAACTCCCAGCAAGGAAGTTCATGGAAGCTGGGGGTGAAGTCTTTGTGTTCCTGAGACTTTAGAACAGGAGGCAAGCTCTACTTCAAGCCCTTGGATATCTTCCTCAAGCAAGAGACACAGCACACAGCAAAGTCCTTGTCCTTTTCTTGGCAGAAACAGCCACTGCAGGCCAACCCCAGACAGCACACAGCAAAGGGGCAGTACATCTCCTCAGTTTCTCCAGCTCTTCTCCTTGGCAAAGGTTCCTCTTGATTCCCAGAAGTGACCTAAAAGTCTGGGGTCTGGGCCCCACTTTTTATATTACAAAATGATTTGTTCTCTGAAGGCAGAGAGTGTCTGTTCTCAGCCAAAACCAGTTCTGTCCTCTCTGGTGCAGCTGCCCGGCAGGAGGAGAAGACAGAATTGTGTAAGGCAGATCAGGCCCATTCAGGTGTGAAAGAAATCTCCTCCCCCTACTCTAAATGCAGCCCAGGTCTATTCAGCCCAGCCCAAGTGGCTGTCTGAACAGAATGCACAACCCCAGCCCCTGTCACTCCAAAACCAGACAGTCAATACACAAACCAGCAGAGGCACACAGGATGGCTAAGCAAGAAAATACTTACTTTCTAAAAGTGGTATTTTCAAACACAGAATGTAAAAATCAACTTTTCTAAAAGATGCATCTTTGGATTCTAGCTTCAGGCATACTAAACTTTATCTTCCTATCTAGTCCCAATGGGAAGTTATATTTATAAGATGTTATAAATGATCTCCCATTTTTAGGTCTCGCCTAGCGTTGCAGCGCGCATGCCCTGTCGCTCTGCGAGACATATTGTGGTAGAGGAGATTTCAGAAGGGGACTTGAAGCCCGCCCAGCATTTTCATTGGCTGGCGTCATCGTTTATGCTAAACGGTGGCCTCCGATTGAAAATGAGGCCTCTTTGTTACTGCCCTGTATCCTTTTGGGACGGCCCATCCGGACTGGATCGTTTGCTTAACGGCTGTCGTGAGGGTATTTCTTATCTAAAGGATGCGTGTAGTGACGGATCATGTTTCCAAAGTCTGTTTTTTTTTCTAAATGTGATTATGTCTGCCAGTGATGACATTACAAAACAGCACCGCGCACAGTCTACACCGAAATAAAACGTTCATGCTACTGTATTTTTCCTCACCCAAAATCTAATGTTTAGTTTAAACAGATTTCTGTGCTGATATACATACACCATATCCCCTATCTGCCTCCAGAGCACACATGTGCACCATCTCCCCCCTCAACTCTTCAACCAGTCACTGCTCAACACCAGAGTCCAGCCTTCCTTTGTTGTTTATTGAGGTCTCAAGACGCCCCTTCACGCCCAAGGGGCTCCTTTCGCTTGGCCTTGCTGTAGTGATGTGCTAACAGTAAAAAGGTGTGAGATCACCATCACTGCAGATATAGGTGTGAGATCACTATCACTGCAGATATAGGTGTGAGATCACCATCACTGAAGATACTGGTGTGAGATCACCATCACTGCAGGTATAGGTGTGAGATCACCATTACTTCAGATATAGGTGTGAGATCACCATTACTTCAGATATAGGTGTGAGATCTCTATCACTGTAGATATTGGTGTGAGATCACTATCACTGCAGATATAGGTGTGAGATCACTATCACTGCAGATATTACTTCAGATATAGGTGTGAGATCACTATCACTGCAGATATAGGTGAGATCACATTCACTGCAGATATAGGTGTGAGATCACAATTACTGCAGATATAGGTGTGAGATCACTATCACTGCAGATATAGGTGTGAGATCACCATCACTGCAGATATCGGTGTGAGATCACTACCACTGCAGATATAGGTGTGAGATCACTATCACTGCAGATATAGGTGTGAGATCTCTATCACTGTAGATATTGGTGTGAGATCACCATCACTGCAGATATTGGTGTGAGATCACTATCACTGCAGATATAGGTGTGAAATCACTATCACTGCAGATATAGGTGTGAGATCACCATCACTGCAGATATAGGTGTGAGATCACCATTACTGCAGATATTGGTGTTAGATCACTATCACTGCAGATATAGGTGTGAGATCACTATCACTGCAGATATAGGTGTGAGATCACTATCACTGCAGATATAGGTGTGAGATCACCGTCACTGCAGATATAGGTGTGAGATCACTATCACTGTAGATATAGGTGTGAGATCAATATCACTGCAGATATAGGTGTGAGATCACTATTACTGCAGATATAGGTGTGAGATCACTATCACTGCAGATATAGATGTGAGATCACCATCACTTCAGATATAGGTTTGAGATCACTATCACTGCAGATATAGGTGTGAAATCACTATCACTACAGATATATAAGTGTGAGATCACCATTACTTCAGATATAGGTGTGAGATCACTCTCACTGCAGATATAGGTGTGAGATCACCATTATTTCAGATATAGGTGTGGGATCACTGCAGATATAGATGTGAGATCACCATCACTTCAGATATAGGTGTGAGATCACTATCACTGCAGATATAGGTGTGAAATCACTATCACTACAGATATATAGGTGTGAGATCACCATTACTGCTGATATAGGTGTGAGATCACTATCACTGCAGATATATAGAATACCTACGTGTTCGGTATACGAGAGTTTAAGCTATTGGCATTGTAAATGACAATGCCTTTTATTTATGTTTTAAAAACAAAAACAAAAATAAAAGGCATTGTCATTTACAATGTCAATAGCTCAAACTGGTGTAAATGCGAGACCTATTGCATTGCAAATGCTTGTTTCCTATGGTACAGATTGCCTTTCAATAGTGAAAAACGAAAGTGGCAGTATTTCACTATCAGGAAATGCCACACACATCAGGGCATGTCCTACCTTTCACATACACTGCACCCTGCCCACAGGAGTACCTTGGGCCTACCTTAGGGGTGACTAACATAAAAAATGGGAAGGGTAGGGCCTGGCAAGTGGGTGCACTTGCCAAGTTGACATGGCAGTACTAGCCTGCACACAGACACTGCAGTGGCAGATCTGAGTTACCTTTGAAAGGCTGCTTGTGTGGGTGGCACAACCAGTGCTGCAAGCCCACTAGCAGCATTTGATTTACAGGCCCTGGGCACACAGAGTGCACTGTAAAAGGGACTAACTAGTAAATCAAATATGCCAATCATGGAATCACCAATCCATAACAACAATTTAAAGAGGGAGCACTTGCACTTTGGCACTGAACAGCAGTGGCCAAGTGCCCAAAGCATCTAGACCAGCAAAACAAAGTCCAACACACATCAACATAACAGGAGGCAAAGGCGAAAATACAGGGGAAACCCACGCCAACAATGCCAGGTCTAACGGTACGGTTGAGTTCTATATGAATTGGCATAATGGGTAAAAAAAACAATGGACTGGAATGTGGTCAAAACACTTACCAGTGGCTGAGACTTTTGTAAACATTCCACCCACTAGTTTTGAGTTTTAAGTTATGAAGTGAAACAGGTGTGCCCAGATGGGGGCCTGTGCTCTCTGTGCCACTGACTGAATTTGCACCTTACTGATGGCACTTAACTGGGTCAGAATCGATCTGGAGTGGCTCATGTCCCCTTCCAGATTGTACTTGCCCTGGCATTTCTGGCTTCACTGTTCCTACGGAAACAGGACTGAGAGTGATCTACATAATGGCGGTCTCTCTTTGCATTGCTAACAACAGGAGGATAGATTGGAATACAGCCGGAGCTATTGCCATGATTGAGACTTGTGAGCATTCCACCGGTCTCTTTTATGTTTTAGTATATGACACGTTGGCTTGCCATCAAAAGTGCCATAAAGAAATTAGATTATAGACTTCTCATGAAATGGACAGCCTTGTGGATTATGCCACCCAATATAGCACTTCCTCAATAATATTGATGCACCGAGTATAGTTCTTATGGTTTTGCCTGCTGCACCAGGTGCAAAGTGTTCTAAAAAAAAGTCAATACTTTTTACATGTTTATCTATTTTTGGCAGGCATTTATCTAATACTTATGCTTTTTATCCACCCTCGTTTTCCCCACATGGCCCAGTTAAGACTAGCTTTGCCTTTGCACTGTTTTGCTTGTTTGTTTTCTTAATCAATTATTTTTGCTGTAGAACTAATTGGTCTGGACATTCTTTCTTATGTTTCGAAATGTGTTGTTTACTGGAGTTCTTGACGTGCAGCACTCACATTGCAAGTGTATTTCACAGACTCTCGTTGAAAGGCAGTAACTCTCACAGTATACCAGCGTGTTCAAAGCAAAACAACAGCAATAGAAGCATCACAGTCACCAAAAGACTTATGATTATATGACTTTTAAGGGCAGTAATGTGACCCTCTTCAGGGAAATCTGAGACATACATGGTAGGCATAAAGGAATTGGCTGCGTTATACTTCATGCAAATTTAAACTGGAAATTACCAATGTTCCAATTTTGAATTTAATTCCAATTAATCTTTTAAAACGAGTTTTCATTTCTGAACAGCGCATAACAAAGCTCCTCCGTCGACATCACTTTTGATGAGCAAACAAACCAGGAAGTCTCTGCCAGTTTCCTAACAAAGCGGATTAAGCCTTCTTAGACCTGAGGAGGTCACTTACAGGATGAGAGGTGGGACAATTGGTTGGGAAGTGTTATGGAGCACAACCACAGTTCTGACAAAGGTGTTCTCCACTGAGCTGTTGCTTGATCGTCTGGGTTGATAACGGTATGGATCAAATACATCAGGTGGCATATTTACAATATTTTGGCATAGGGCAGGGACGCAAGCCATCTAGCGGCGCTGCCCTATGTCAAAAGAAAGGGACAGGAATGCGCCGTATCTATAAGATACAGCGCATTCCTGTCCTTTCTGCTAGTGCCGGCGCACAAACTACAGTCAAGCGCCAACGCAGCCACTCTTGCACCATGGTGCAAGGGTGTCTGTGTTGTAGGCATGAGTGTTTTTGTGCAGGAATGGACACCTTCCTGCACAATAACCATCAAAGGAGGTATTTTCCTCCTCGTTCTATGCGTGCTGCAGAATGCAGCATATGTGGAAAGAGAAACAAGAATTTGCAATGCAATAGGTCTCGCATTCACGCGAGTTTGAGCTATTGGCATTGTAAATAACAATGCCTTTTATTTATGTTTTGGTTTTTGAAACATAAATAAAACGCATTGTCATTTACAATGGCACAAGCCAATGACAAATATGGGCGGACAGTGGGCGGGGCTTCCAGTGCATACCCTAATACAGCATGCCTCGCAGAGCGAGTAGCGCATGCGCGCTGCCGCTAGGCTCGACCTAAAAATGACAGCTCAGGATTTCGAATTGAATTGTGCACAATTGTGCCTTCTGCTCCGCCTCACGAGATCCAATTAACAATTAATTCCCTGTGTGGCGCAGGTGATAATGAACATTGCAGATAGCGGTCTATTCCAAACAGTGTCTGCTCGCTGACAAGTGGCGGCGTCAACAGCCTGGATTAGGCCAAGGTCGTGTCGCACGTGCACCTACTGGCGCCGTCGGAAAGGGGCGTTCGTGCACCCGTCAATGCGATTCACAGTGCGGACAAAAAAATCAACATCTTAGAAGAGAAACACCAGCTGCTACTCACAAACATGGAATAGGAACACACTGTACCGAGTCAATACAACAGAAGAGCACACGCCCGTAAAATCGTTACCTATCATTAGTAAATGCATTATGTGGGCTTACTCCATGACACAAGAACATTTTCAACCTGAGAAAAGTTAAAAAGAAAATAAGTATTTAAATGTCAATTATATTTACCCAACTACATCACTGCTTCGCTATTATCAGTCATCTAATCCTGTGCTCCATTCTTGGTATTTCATGTACATTTACCTCCGTCTTCCCTACGCAAACATATCCTATCTATGAAGCCTGGCATTTGTTTGCATTACCACCAGCCCTGGCAACAGTACAAGTGTCACCCTTCAGGATGCAAACCCCGGGAGCCCTGATCAGTGACCACCTATGTCTGACGCTTCACAGGGTGGGGCGCGTCAAGCCCATATTGTATTCTCAGTATGGGGGAACAGTTGTCATGACGTGTTCCCGTGTGGGTGTCTGGTAAGTTGTCAGTGTTTCTGAATTCACTACTCCACCGACAGTTTAAGTTGCTTCACTATTATTCGGAATTATGTCTTTCCTGCTCGTGCAGAAAATAACTCTGTTGTAGAGCCGTGCACAGCATGGGAGAAAGGGCTGAAGAGACCCGCGTGATCCTGAGCTGTGCAGCTATGTCAAGGTGGGGCTTCTAGGCACCTGCTGATGCGGTTCCTGTACAGTAAGTAGGCCCTTAGTAAGATCAAACATGGGGTAGCGACGTCGAGTTCTAAACAGAATATATTATATTCCTTCAATATCAATATATTGATCAGCTCCGTTGTGTGAGGGTTTGTTCTGCTGTGTAGTGTGAGGCTGCTGGATTATCCGTCCTTTTCTTTGGTGAATGAAGGGAGACATGACTTACCTTGCATTTGTACTGATGTGTAAGGAGGTGTGTTGTATTCTGGTGTGCCTGTATCGAGTGAGCTATTATGGAATATCCTGTGTCTGAGTGTTGATGTCTGGTACTTGGTACCAGCTTGTCTTCATACTGAATAAAAAGTCTATTCTGTAACACACCTTGAAGCTGCCTATATTTATCAGGTCACCAATAGGGTTGACCGCTACGCTTTAAATCTGCATGAATTTAGTCTGCAAGCAAAAACATGTAATTCGAAGAATCCTATTTTATCACGACCTCGTGTCCTCTAGAAGGCCATCTCGGTGCTGTCTACATATCTAATGATGCAGATGGGAGTGGCCGGTGCATGGTTGTTCCACAGCGATTTCTTTTTTTAATTAAAGATTCTGACGTTTTATATTTCCATTGAAGGTTACCGTGCCAGCGGCGCAGCTCGGTTACAGAAGATGGATTGGCGTCACACATTCAGCCAGTAAACTTGTTTAAACTCCCAAAGTCGTTGTCGAGCAAGGAAGGAACAAACTGCCTTTGTAAAACACCAAGACACTTCAGAACAAAAGTCTCAATGTGCAAGACCCGAAGGCGCCCAGAGGCCGCAGCGCACTTCACCTGCCACTAAGAGGATAGCTGGCGACGGAAGACGGCTCCCCAGTGCTCCAGAGCTGCTTGTCGGGTTATGTACGCTTCAGATTTTTGACACATTCTCAAACAAGAGGGATAAAAAACATCAGCAGAAAGTACTGCTGGGTTAGGCCGTTCCAACCCTACATCGCAAGCTCCTTTCTGTCAAGATTGACGTCGGAGGACGGACTGAAAAAAATATTTGTCCCAGCCGCTTTAAAAGTGAAAGTGCGCATGGCGCGCTGAATGTAAGCGAAGCACGTCATCATGCTTGCAGTAGGAGAAACTCATTAAAGAAAATAGAACACGTACCGTGTAACAACCAAGTAAAGGTGCCAGTAGCCATGGGAGGTTATAAATGACGACACGGCGGTACTAAGGAGGGACTAACAAGCTCATTACAAAATCAGAAGCCAGCATTTACGAAGGACAAAGACACAAGCCTATGAAAAATATGGGCGGGGAGTGGGCGGGGCTTCTCTCCCGTACTGAACTACAACAGATCATCGCCAGAGCAGCGCTTGCGCGCTGGCTCAGGTTCGACCTAAAAAATGAGGAAAAATGTAAACATTTCTCCTCATTACACCTGCTTTGGGAAGGCGTTAGTTTTGCCGCTGCCCCAGATTTATGCTATGTCGTAAATCTGGTCAGTGTCAAAAACCATGGGGCTTACTTACATGCCCCTTGCTCTGCTGGTGCGTCACTTATTCCCATATAAAAAGTGATGCATTGGCGGCACAAGGGGGTTGTAAATAATCCCCCATGGGTGTTGCGTGGGAACACCCAGAGCAACACCCATGACACGCCCCTTCCACGCACAGTAAGGCATTGTGTTACTCCATATTTACAAGGCCATGAAAAGCCACATAGGGTGCTTTGCATGGCATTGCAAGTATGGGACGGCATATCGCACCACCAGATCATCACAAAAGTGATGCTCCGGCAGTGTAAAATTGCTGCAGAGGCATTGTAAAAATGCCCCCAGGTCTGCTCGAGCCAATACTCAGCTAGTCTGTGCCTAGAGGCCAAAATAAGCCTGAATCTGCAACTGAGAGCAAAAAAATGATTGAAAATTGCTAACACTATAAATCTATTGCAATGATGAAGATTCTAAAGTTCATTTAAGCACTACTTCTAAAACTAAAACCACCCTAACTATCCGTACGTAATCATTGTGGGAGAAGGCAAGAATGCTATAACGCAAAACATTTGCTTGTGAAGTTCCAGGGCAGTCACGGTTACTGGGCTCCCAATGTAACATTGAGAGCCTTTTATGACTGGGGTCGTGTTGCTTTGCCTTAATATTTGACCCAAAATTGTGCAACCCGTACTCTCACTTAGCACTTGACACTGGTAGCAGGGTCGAGCAGTCCAGGATTTACTCAGGGATGGGGTGTGGGGTAGAGACTCAGACCTCAGTTAAGTATTTGCAAAGGTTGATAAATCATTGTACAACCAGGCTTTCACTTGCAAAAGAAAAAGAACTGTAAGCCCAGCCCACAATTCAATACTGTACATAAAAACTAGAGGACATAACAATGCACATAGTTACACTTCGGGAGTTATCCTGCAAGGGACGCCTCTCCTACTTAGACCCTCATTTATGGGGATTCAGCGTAGTGCAACGCAGCAAGTCGCCTTACTGCACTGCCCTATGCCTTAATGAAAGGACAGGAATGCACTGTATTTATCCAATACGTTACATTCCTGTCCTTTCCCCCTGCGCTGGAGCCTTTTTGGCAGACTAGCGCCAATGCAGGCAACCTTTCAACCATAGTTCAAGGGTGACTATGTTGTTGGCAGAATGGTTTTTTGCAGTAATGGGCACACATAGAAAGAGGAAAAAACGAGGAGAAACTGAGTTATTTCTCCTCCATATGCCTCACCGTGGGAGGCGTAAGATTTTGAGGCATTCCTAGGTTTACAAGTCCTTGTAAATCTGTGAATGCATCAAAAACCAAGGGAGTTGCCTGGGAATACCCACTGCAAAGCCTATGGAATGCATCCCATGAGCAGAGTAAGGTGATGCAGCGATTTGCACTGCGTTGCCTTACTCAAGATTTATGAGGACACTCAAAGCCACGCAAGGTGGCTTTGCGTGGTGTCATAAATCTGACTCAGAGTCTTGCGTCACACATGTACCACTTTATGTGGTGCAAATGTGAGGCAATGCTCTCATAATTTTGCCCCTTAGTGTACAGATAAGCACAGACCACAGGAAGCAGCAGCATTGACTCTGCTCCAGCACTGCTGACTCAAGAGCCGACCTCAGTAGGGGTGTTTGTGAGTAGGCACGTGCCTCCAGTTGAGAAGAGGGGCTTTGTTGGCAGAGCTCGGCAGAGATTGAGCTCGCTCACACTAGTCACAGGGAAAGAAACCTTAATTGCCTCATGTTCCTTGGACTCAATCTCAAAGCATACAGCGTCTTCACTATCCTGGGAGCAGGCAGCAGACCATGCCACACACAGAGCTCTGGTTTGCACGCCTTTATTCTTCAGCATGCAACTATTAACTGAATGCGCTGCATCTCAAACTTTATGAAGCGCACGACCCACACCCATCAGTTTACATAGGTCTTGTAAGGAGTCTGCCAAGGTCCACTAGAGTCCTAATATGCATAAACTCAGGACACGACATCTACCCCTTTGTTAAATAAAAAGTACGAACAAATATATACACATATACATATTACAACTCCTCAATGAGTCATCGAGGTGCTCACACCAGTCTTCCAGCTCTAGTTGAACGAGATAGAGGAGAGGCGTCTCCATCAGGATTTCTGGAGAAGAGTCAGACGATTGACTTGGGCACTCAGGTGAACTTGATTCACTCACGATGTCTGGAGCTGATGAATATCGAGGTAAATGCTTACAGTGTAACGAGTCTCTGGTTATGAACTTTCCAGGTCATTGGCCAGTTCCCATGGGGCCTTTGCTTGCCACAACTCAAACATAGAGTCAATCTTACGTGTCCACTTTTGCTTGACAAGAACTCAGTCTCCTTTCTCGAAAACCGCATCTCTAGCACATCAGCACTTATTGGCGTAAGCCTTCAGTTTGCATTTGCGAGAGGTGTCAGTGACACAAATCTCGCTAGGGTCCATTGACCGGCGGTGGCACATTGTGACAATTTCTTTCCAAGAGCTCTCTCGAACAGCAAGGTGGCAGGACTTTCTTCTGTCGTGGAATGAGAAGTGGAACTGTATGCATGAAGGGCTGGGTGTAAAGCAGACTTGAGGTTGATACTTTCCAGTGCAGCGCGTTGAACTACCCTTTTCAAAGTAGTCATAAATCGTTCAACAACACCATTCGACTGGGGCTACGGAGGTGTACTTTTCAGATGTTTGATGTTCAGACGATTAAGAAAGTCTTTGAACTCTCTGCTATTGAAGGGTGGACCGTTGCCAGTTTTGAGCATGGAGGGAAAACCCCTTGTTGTGAAAATGTCATCAAACCTTTCAATGACTCTGTTATGTGTGGTTGATGGTAAGGAAAATGTGAGTACTCATCGACAACTACCATGAGATGATGTCTATTGTTGGGGGGGTACAAAGAAATCAACCGCAATCCTCTCCCAAGCTTGCTTAGGTAGATCAGAGATGTTCAACGGGTGCTGAGTCATTTTGGGAGACAGGCACTTGCACAGATTACAAGCTTTAAGATCCCTTTCAACTTGTTCGTCAAGATGCGGAAACCACAAGCGATCCCTAAGAACTCTTTTAGTTGCATCAATGCCATGGTGTCCTTCGTGTGCTAGTTCCATAACCTTTTGCCTCAGGCTTTCAGGGATAACTATTCTTGCCCCTCTTAGTATGACACCATCATGTGTAACAGACATTTCTTCACAAACATTTTTGAGGTTCTGGTATTCAACATCATATGTAAGAGGTCGAGTATGGTTTTTTCCATGATTGTATTGTAATGATTTCCTTGAGCTTAAGCATGCCTTTGTCAGTATTAGTAGCTGTCAGAATCTGTTCAGTACTAAGAGCTGCAGGCTGCTTGACTTTACTATGAAATTGATGCAGGCTTCAGCCACTTTCGACATTGTGCTATGAAGCTTTAGGCCCACTGGTGAAAAATTGTCTGTGGGGTTTTGATCTTTCGCCAGTTTGTGCACAATAGTGTAATAATATTCATGCAGATGCAACCCCCACCTCTCAATGCAAGGGGGCATCTTGACTTTCGGATTTCCAAAGATGATGAGCGTCGCTTGATGATCTGTGACAAGGGTGAAATGCTTTCCGTATATAAACACATGGAAGTGTTCACATGCCCACACTACAGCTAAGCTTTCTTTCTCCAGTTGAGAATAAGCACGTTCAGTCTGAGACAGACTCCGGCTATCTTAGGCCTCAATATGTCTCTGAGCATCAGGCTGTCCATTGTGTTGGGTAAGAATCGCTCATGGGCCCACCGGGCATGCATCCACCACAATCTCGGTAAGCAATTCCGAATCAAAATATGCCATTTCTGTTGCATTTTCAACTGCACGTTTTATTATCTGGACATTTCGGTCACAATCAGATGACCATTCAAATGGAACATATTGCTTTGTTAGTTCTCTTAGAGGGGCACTCACAGTGGCAAAATCACAAATATACCTAGAGCAGTAGCTACCCATACCTAAGAAAGACTGCAGTATGGTCACATTTTCTGGGGGGCAAGTAGATGACATGCTTGCATATTTTAAGGGTTAGGAGTCATTTATTTTTCAGAGTCAATATGCCAAAAGAATTGAAATCTATTTTTGTGAAATTCACACGTCTCTGCATTTAGTGTGAGACCTGCGTCAGCAAGCAGACGGGATACTTGTGCTTGGCCATGTTACTTCCGTGTAGCCCCAAACACCAGTATATCATCACTGTGGTTAAAAGCATGTGTGACAGGATATATTACTTGACGAATGACATCTTGAAAGATTTCTGCAGCTGGTGACACACCAAAACCGAGTCTTTCATATATGAACATAACAACATGCATTAAAAAAGTAGTAATGTACCTACAGTTTTCTTCCAGTTCAAGTTGAAGGTAAACTTTGTTCAGATCAAGGTGGGAGAAGACTTCGGCACCCTTCAGTTGCATGATCATATCTGCAATATGTGGACCTGGATGTCTTTTTTTTCAATTGTTTGTTGGCCTGTCGCATATCAACACAAATGTGCTCTAGACCTCCACTGTCCTTTTTTGGCACCACCACAATGTGTGAAACCCAGTGTGTCAGGCCAGTAGAGCACTCAATAATGTCATGCTATAGAAGTGTTTCTATTTCTTTCTCAACGGCTTACTGTAAGCGAAAAACAATTAGACGGAGTCACTGCGCAACAGGGAGAATATCTTTGTTAATATGAAGCTGTACCTTTATTGTCTTAAGCTTCCCAAGTCCATGAAACAATGTTGGGAATTGGCTCACTATTTCAAAATGGGCATTCAAGTTGTAGTTAAAAGACATTAGTCCCATGTCTGCAGCAGTATCGAAACTTAATACGCATGCACTTGACGAAGTACCTGGGAAGACATGAATCATCGCCTGCACCGATTCTTGTGTCTCATGTTCACCACAAAGGATCCTTTACTCCATAAGGGTGTAGAAGCTGCCCAGGTGTACGCCTTTGTTATTGATGGTGTGAGACATGGTATTGGAGACAGTTCTTTGTACTTTTCTGCCAGCATGATGTTTATTGATGCACCACTGTCTATAATGACGGTTGTAGGGCACCCATTAAGCTTGGACGTGATTTTAGGACAATGTCCAAAGGAACTTTGTTGCTTCATGTGGTGATTCTTTTCAGTCGTGTATTTTTTATTGCAAGCGGGCAATCCTACATGTTGCACGTCGACCTGTGACTGACATCACCATGGCATTTCCATTTTCCTCATCGTCACTTGATGATGACGTCGATGAACCATTGGACGATGAATTTGATCATGATCGATAAACACAGACCAAACCCTATACAGACCAAACCCTATACCTTATACAGGACCAAACCCTCCAGTCCTGTATAAACAGTAAAGATAAACACAGACTTTATTTGAGGTCAATGTATTGATTGAATTGTTAGACCCATATGACCCCATAATTCAGCACCATATTAGGTGCTCCCTACTGCCTTAGATTGGTAGATGTCGAGAGGTGGAGAAATCTGTCTAGTTTTGGAGGAGTTGAAAAACCTTAAGATCCCTGAGACATAGTGCGACAAACTAAGGCCACTTTTCCTGATTTGGGAGAACCAGGAAATTTTGGAGGAGAGCCTGATGCGCAGGTAATCCAAGCTGATGCAACTCAGTTTGATTTGATTTTTAATTTTATATAGCGCTTGAATGTCCTGGGGCGTCTTGGCCCTCCTGCTGTCATGGAAGCGGTGGAGAAAAAGAAAGGGAGCTACATTAGTGACTAAAGAGCCAGGTCTTAAAAGATCCCATGAAGGACAATAGATCTAGGCAGTTCTTTAGATTCATGGGGAGAGAGTTCCACAATTTGACCGTCCCCAGGAAGAAACTCCTACCCCCCCATGATGGTCATTTGGCCCTGGGCAGCACTAGGCAATTGGTTTCCGAGGATTTGAGCTTCCGGGACGTGGTGTACCAGATAAATCTGTCCTGAAGATAGTCTGGACCAATGTTATGCAGTGCCTTAAAAGCTATACAGAGAGTCTTAATTCTATTCTTTTAGCCACTGGGAGTCAGTTTAGCTTAGTCAAGGCCTGAAACACTGACTGATATTTTGGAACTCCCAACAGGAGCCGGGCCGTTGCATTCTGTAGCATCTGACGTTTATGGAGAAGTCTTTCCTGGATGCCCATAAATAGGGCATTACTGTAGTCCAATTCGACTAAGGCAAGAGTGGAGACCACTGGTTTTTGGAGGCCTGGGAGAATGAAGGGACAGATTTTTCTAATAATTCTTAGGGTATAAAATACTGATGAAACCAGTGTATTGATCCGATCTTCATAATTAAGTTTATTGTCAAAGACAATCCCCAGGCTCTTCACTTTCCACACTGGTGAAGGAAGTGCCCCCATGTAGGAAAGTAGGATCTGCTTTCATGGTCACCCCCACTTTTTGCTGGTGTCATTATGTTTTACTGACTATTCTGACTAGGATCCTGCTAATCAGGAATCCAGTCTCTGTGCTTCTTCCCTAAATTGGAAATGGTGAGTATGTAGGTTCTCCCCTGATTGGCTAGTGATGTACCCTTGTAAGTCCCTAGTATATAGTACTAAGGTACCCAGGGCATAGGTACACCAGGGGTTCCTCATGGGCTGAAGCATGTATTATGCCACCCATGGGAGACCACTCAAATTGTGACTACAGGCCTGCCATTGCAACCTGTGTAAGCTGGTGTTAGCACCACTTATGACAGATATAAGTTTCCTTATATCTGAGGTCACTACACTTAAAACCTATGTCACCCCTAAGGCAGGCCTTTCAATCCTGAAGGCAGGGTGCTCAGTTATAAGTGTGAGGGTGCCCCAGCATGAGCAGGACACCCCTACAATCCATGGAGTCCATTCTCCCGGGTTGTAAGTGCTTCGGCCTTTACGATATATGGAGTGGCCATGCATCATTACGCGATGGCTAACTCTAAACTGGCTGGAATGAACCCTGTCGTGTCTGGTATCAAACATGTTGGAATCATGATTCCATGCACTGTAAAGCTCCTCAGGGAGGCCCTCAGTGCTCCCGGTACCAGACTTCTAGACCAGGACAGCAAACTATGGCTGCCGCCGACTAGAGACACGATTCTGCCCTCCTGCAGCTGAGCCAAGCTCGAGCAGGGGAAGGCAGGCAAATAGGTTTCCTGTCACAGGGAGGTGTGACCACCTCCCAGACATGACTTAGTGTATTGGGACAGGGTGGGAGCACTTGCCAGCGTCACTAGACTGCTTTTAAGGGCACATTTGATGTCCTCCATGCATACTCCAGTTGAAACCAGTTCAGGGAGCCATTGGCTCCCGCTCTGGCGCGCAACTGGACAAAGGACATGGGAGTATCCTCCCCACTGTCCAGCCCCTCCTGTTTGAGGTACCACTGAATTGTCCCAACCCTTTTCTTAGGGTACTTAAGGGCTTACCTGTGGGTGGGTCCCTAGATTCGTCGTGGGAGAAGATTCAGATCCAAAACCACTTCATCATCATCCATCTGGGCACTTTGGACTTCGCTTTGGGAACCGAGACTGCAACTGGGAAGACTCCTGCTGCTCCTGGTCTTGTCGTCCTGCCAGTCATCTGCGTCGTCTGTGCCGGTGCTCCATACAGGTTCTTCTACAGGCCTGTGGACATCCAAGATACTCGAACAAATCTCCCTTGAAGTAAAGGAGTCACTTCCCTGCATCTGAAGGCACCGCAATGAAGCTGACCGGTCTGCTGTTCCTGAGCTCCTACAGACTCCGAAAGGCTCAGCAACACAGGTTGTAGTTCTGCAATTCCCTCGAGGCCTGCACTGTCTTCACAGCACGTTTGAAGCCAGTATCCCTGGTCGGGACCATTGGAGCAGTACCCCTGTGCACCACGTCAATTTGCCATTGCCAAGGCTTGTTGACTCTCTTCATTAGAGCTCTTCAGGCTCCAAGAAGCTCCAGCCTCAAGCATCTCCTGCAGCCAAGATCTTTGCCTGCACTGCATCCTCTGCACCGTGGGCCTTTATCCTTTGGTGAGCTGCACGAGGTCCTCTTGCGACTCCTGTGCCTTCGGCCCGTGGGTCCTCTTGGGGTCTTCTTTGGCTCCAGTGGACTCCCTGTAAAATGATGAGATGGTGAAACATGCAGGTTGCACTTTAAAGGGAATATATTTCTATATTTGAAAACACCCACGACCGAGGGCTGCTGCTGCACACCAGGATCTCTGCCAACTGAAGCAACATTCACAGAGTACTGGTACACATCGTTCCAACCTCGGTCGTAGAACAACATTTAAAGGATGCATTGTGTAGGTGGTCGGAGGCTTCCACGCGCTGGGGTGCAGCACGAGATGTCTCCGTGAGATATCTCCTTACCACAACTTCTCCCTCCTCAAGAAACCAAAAACAAGAAAACAAAACATAAGCAAGAACAGGAATTACAATGAGATAAATATGAATAAACGTTAGCATTTAAAGTCAAGGCGTAGCCATCAAACACATTGGAAAATGTGCAAAACAATACACAGCATGCCATGAATGCAGGTGAACATTGTCGTTTTAAGACAAAATATAGTCATTAAATTTAGAAGGCAATCTCCTTTGACGGGTACCCACATCACCAGTTGGCCATGAAATAGCATCCCTCTGAACACTTCCCTTTGCGACAGGAATGAAGTTAGGGCTGTCACGTGGGATGATGCACCGAGAGGCTGTGATTTCTCCAGTGCCATTTTTATTTGCAGGCAGTGAAATACTAGACATCAGATCCAGTAACCAGCTTGTCCAGTCACATTGTTCAACCTCCCGTTTTGACAACTTCATCAAGGAGCATGCCTGTGAGTCTGAAAGATGCACAAGCGATCTCTTGTTCCACCAGCCCTTACTCCCGAGAAGCGCTGAGCCCTTGCTTACATAGGTAACCTCAACTGCAGAGGAGAACCTTGACAAGCCCTTAGAAACCTTTTAAGGATTTTTAATAAGGACCCAATCATTTACTTCCAGATCCATATTTCTAAAACTTTTGCCCACATCATGCCTCAACTTCATTGCCCTCTGCTTCTGCATCACTTGAGACACAAGATCTTTCATGTTTGTTCTGCAACCATTACCATTACCCCTGTAGTACTATGGGGTGAGATGTTATAAGACCACAACTTTGCCTCAACAAAATCCTGAACATCCTGGCCGGAGGAGAGAGCTGCCTGTATACCTTCCTTCACCAGCCTGTTTTCCCTCTCAACCAATCCATTTGAAGATGGTGAATACAAGGCAACTTTGAAGTGTCTCACGTCATTATTTGCCAAGAATGTGCACATTTTGTGAGAGACAAAGTGTGTCCCATTATCAGTTACAATAATGGAGGGCAAACCCTCAGTAGCAAAAACCTTCCTCAAGAACTTAATAGCATTGTCAGGACTGGGTGCATCACAAAACATATGATAAATCCATTTTGAATGATAGTTGATCAACAAAATGAGAAACCTGATGTTATAGGGTAAAACATCATAAGGACCTGAAAAATCCAGACCAACCTTGGCCAATGGTTTGTCTGGAAAGGAAACAGGATGCAAGGGGGTATCCATCAATTTCCACTTTTTGTCAGATATTAGACATTCAGCGCATGAGTCAATCCAAATCTTGACCTGAGCCTCCAAAGAAGGCCACCAATAGTACAACTTAACAAGTTGAGAAGTCTTGGTAATGCCTAAATGACTGTGATGCACAGACTTAATAATGTCTTCTCTAAGGCTTACTGGAGGGACAAATAATTCATGACACATAACCATGTTGTTGACAAGGGACAACTCAGATGCCACCATGGCAAAAGCCCTTAACTCACCAGAAAGTTTCCTATTCTCCGGCCATCCCTTTGCAATGTATTCCATAACCTGCTTGAGATTCTTGTCATTGTCATAAGCTTCCAGCCAAGACTGCTCCGTAATGGTGGAACATTTCTTGATAGCATCCAAGGCCACAACCACACATTCAGTATCTCCAAAATCATCAAGTTCAGACTCATCATATAAGTCCATACGCGACAAACAGTGGGCCCTGAAATTTCTCTCATCTGGTATGTGCTTAATTGAAAAGTGAAACTCTTGTAGTTTTGATAGTAACCTCACAAGTCTAGCTGAAGCCTTATCCAAACCAGTTCCGTTAAGTATGTGTGTGAGAGGTTTGTGGTCGGTAAACACCTCAAACTCACGTCCCTAAATGTAACTTTTAAATGTGTCAATTGCCCATATGCAAGCCAGAGCCTTGCGCTCAATTGTACTGTAATGCGTCTCAGACTGTCTCAGCATGCTGGAGGCAAAGGCTATGGTGTGTTCCTTGCCGGCCACCCATTGTCCCAGAACTGCACCTAACCTGGTGAGACTGGCATCTACCAGGAGGAAGCATTTGCAGTTGTCCTGGAAGGCATGTAAAGTAGGTGCTTCAACAGTCAACTTCTTAACTTGGTCAAAGGTTGACGAAACTTCGTCAGACCAGACAACCTTTGAACCCTTCCGCAGTAGGGCACGTAAGGGCTCAACAGTTTGAGCGTAACCCTTTACAAATCGTGCATAGTATTCCGCTAATCCCAAAAAGGATAGAAGGGTATCTCTATATTTGGGAAAAGCGGCATGACTAATTGCTTTTATCAATGATAACTTAGGTTTGATGCCTTCTGAAGATACAGTGTGACCCAAATAGTCCAGTTGCTGAGTCCCAAATTTGCACTTATCCATCCTAATGATCATACCTGCCTTGTCCAGCTCACCTAAAACTCTGGTCAAATTATTCAAGTGTGTTTCCCAATCATTTGCGAACACCAGAATGTCATCCTGATAAGCCTGGACCCCCGGGATGTCTCCAAAAAGAATATCAATCAATTTTTGAAAGACACTGGCCGCGGAGGCCAGACCAAAAGGCAATCTGAGATATTTATAAACTCCGAAAGGAGTGACAAACATGGTGAACTCCTGAGAATCCGTGGTTGAGGGTATTTGGTGGTAGGCTGAGTGTAGGTCAATGACCGAGAAAAATTTGGCACCCCCCAGACTGGCGAGAAGTTTGTGAATTTTAGGGAGGGGATGACAATCAATCAATATGTTTTTGTTCAAGGAGCGCAAGTCAGCACATAACCTGACCTCCCCAGACTTTTTTCTGACTACAACGATGGGGGAAACCCTTTCTGAAGAGTCACACGATGCAATGACACCTTCATCACACAAAGATTTAAGGACTGACTTCAGTTCATCTCTCGCACTCAGGGGCAGGGGGCGTACCTTATGGACGATGAGTTGGGCATCAGCTTTAAGTCGGATTTGGTGTTGGAAACCTTTAACGGTACCCAATTTATTAGAAAACAAACTTGGAAAACGGTCTAATATCTTATTGATATCTAAGGTGCGCTCTTCAACACCTAGGCAGTCCACTTGAGGTTCCTCCTCCAAATACCCAACTTCAGTATATCCCTCGGGTACCTCTCCTACAGCAATGGGATTATCTGAACCTGGAACTAAATATAAGCCCATTTTCCCTAGGTCCTGCCACCCAATTATGTTACGCCCTTTGACAGCAACATAGACCTTCGTGCGAATTGATCTTGCCAAACACTCCAACCTGGAATTGAAATATCCCAACATTTCTATATCAAATTCACTGAATGCTTTAGGATTAATAGCATTGTGAGTTAAAGTAACAGAACCTTGCCATTTGTCAAAAAATAAAACATCCGATAAAATTGTAATGGGCGAGCCAAGATTGGGATTTCTATTCTCCCAAATAACGCATTACACCAAGGTCCTTTGACCTTCTTGGTATCAAACACGGCATTGCATTCTACAGTCAATAGCACATGATGCAATTGTTCAGTGCATCCTTCGATGGCCTCAGAGAACTCAACACTGTTGACTCTTGTGGTACTTCTATCAGATCTACCGACCCCTTGGAAATGGCCTATTGTTTTTGCAAAGCATGTATCTTTTGCCTAAAGCAGGGCAAGTAGGATTATTACTAAGGTGTGATTACGACCCACACCTATAGCAACTGGTATTGCCCTTTCTAAAAGATTGTTTAGCAGGTCTAGTTATGTTCATGGCGTTCACACAGTCTAGAGTTTCATTTCCTGGGATCTTGACCGCATTGACAGACTGTTCGTTAAGAAGTGCTCTGGAGGTGATCATGGATCGCTCGATGCTTTTAGCAATGTCAATTGTTTCCATGAGTGAGGGTTTTCTGCAGCTAAGGAGGTGTTCTTGAATCTTCTTAGATTAACAAACGAAAACAAATTGATCACAAATGTAAATGTCAGAGTGGGCCTCAAACTCGCATGTGGATGCTAAGACTCGTAGCGCTGAAATGTATTTATCTACGCTTTCGTCTGCACTCTGTTTCCTCTTTAAGAATTTATGTCCTTCTAACAATATGCTTGGCTCCTGGTCATACAGTTTTCCATGCGAGCTAATGCTTCCTTGTATGCATCCCAGTGCTCACTATCACCGGCACTTCCTTGAGGGGGTGGGTAAGAGGGTAAGTTTTCAAAAGCCTGCTGAGCAGCGAGTCCTAAGCAACCATATAAAATTACTACTTTACGAGCAGATGGAAACTTGACGACGTTGATAGCCACCAGATGACTTTCAACGTTTTTTACCCATTGCTGCCACCTAATATTGGGTTTTCCTGGATGTTGTAAATAAGGAGGAGGCTGTGCAAATTGCTGTGAAGTATCCATAAATGCTGAACAGAGTTAAAGTCTGTACATGCAAATGTAGGAATGCAATAAAAATTAAAATATGTACTTCAGAGAATGCAATTTGGCATCAGGTTTATGCTAAAGTGTGCTTTTTACCTTACAATGTCACCAAGAATTATGCACAGTTAAGGGTGAGCCTGTCACCGAGGGTGAAGGCTGAAAACACAGTAATTGCTTTCAGGGTTAGCCTATCACCGAGGGTGAAGTCTGTAAATACAGTAATACATTTTAAGGTGAGCCTGTCACCGAACGTGCGGGCCCACAGTTTGAAAACAAATCAATGGTCACTTTAAAATGAAAGCGAAAGGTGTGCCTGTCACCATAGGTGCAGGCAGGCTTAAATCCTACCTTGAACCTTATCGTATCCCTGCGGGTGAAAACAGGGCCTATTCCATCAGCCCATTCCAATATGGCCACCGGCGTGATGACGCTTGCGTAGAGCGGGGAGGCTTCACTGCCGGTGGGCCGACTGCTCCCCTTGCGGTGACGTCACGGGCAGGGGTTAGGTTGGTGCCTGGCCCGGGGTTAGGCTTCTCGACGGATGCACAGGGCCATGGAGCGGCAGGCCATGGAGAATCGAGTAGAGCAGAAGGAAGAGGCCGGGAAGCCTCCGGAATCGTCCTGAAGCAGGGCCGATGATGCCTTGAAGAGGATCCGA
The DNA here is from genome assembly GCA_963921515.1 of Calotriton arnoldi. Classification (NCBI taxonomy): domain Eukaryota; kingdom Metazoa; phylum Chordata; class Amphibia; order Caudata; family Salamandridae; genus Calotriton; species Calotriton arnoldi. The sequence continues at coordinate 5,645,109 of CAWUFW010000065.1, forward strand.
AGCAGGTCGGTGGGTGTTGTTAGCGTAGGTTGGTCCGGTCGTCGCCAGATGTAAAATCATGAGACGGTGAAACATGCAGGTTGTGCTTTAAAGGGATTTATTTCTGTAGTTGAAAACACCACAACAGAGGGCTGCCGCTGCGCACCAGAATCTCTGCCATCTGAGCCAACGTTCACAGAGTCCTGGTACATATCGTTCCAGCCTCGGTTGTGGAACGACATTTAAAGGATGCATTGTGTAGGTGGTCGGAGGCATCCATGCGCTGGGGTGCAGCACGAGATGTCTCTGCGAGATATCTCCTTACCACACTCCCCTGCTTGCTCGGGGCATGCTCTGACTTACCTGCTTGTAGTGAGTCACTTGGACCTTGCTGGTCCGGACACTGCACCTTTATCGACTACTACATTGGTTGCCGTTGCCAAGGCTTGTTCGTGCCCCTGCTGGACACTGATCCCCTGGCTCTTGACATCCGACGTGGGACAGCTCATAAACAGCTCCTGGTCTTCCACAGCATCGCCTTGTCGGCACAGCTGCAACTTCAAGGGCACCATCAACTCTCCTGCAGCCCCGACATTAGTTGGCATTCATCTTCCGTGTCTCCTGGTCACTCCTGAGTGGCATAGACTCTGTCCCCTCTGCTTGCAGGTACCTCTCATCTCGAATCCACCTTTGGTTTCCACCAGACTCTTTAACCTTCTTCGCCAGCGGCATCTTCACTGAAGTCCTCCATTGCGGTTTCTGACGTCACTTCACCTATGCACCCGGCTTCCCTGGTGTAGGTATCCTAGTTCCTGGGGTATCCCTGGGTGGGGTGACTCTCCAACCTTCCATCTTCCACAGGGTTTCTTCAGGGTCTGCTGGGAAGGGTCCTTCTTCTTTAAAACTGCAACCGCGACTTACCCATTGACTTGTATTGAGCATGCGGTCGTGTTCCCACTCTGCGCACGGCCTCCGTGGGGTTCTTGGCTACTTACCTTGGGTGGTACCTTGGGTCCCTGGCTCTTCTACATCTTCTGGGTCCAGTCCCAACTTAAGTCGAGGATTGCATTCCACTATTTTAGTACATGGTTTGGTCTCCCCCTGGAGACCACTGTGTATTTGTGCTACTTACGTGTTCTATTAGCAAAGTATTGTGTGTAGTGTGGTTATATCTCCGGGTGGGAAATATTGCAATGTGTTAGTGAGTGTTTATAATAAATACATATTTTTATAACTACACTGTGTGGTTCTTTTTCACTTAACCTACACCATATGATTAAGTACCGGTAAAACAAGCTGCTTTACACTCCTTCTGGACTAAGCCTGAAGGCTGCTCTCCACAGCTACTACTTAGAGAGCTTTCTAAGGTTGTCTAAGACCACTAAAATCAATGTAAGAGTTGTCTGGATTAGTGCAGGGTGCTACACTTACATAAGTTTGCACCATATACTAAGCCAGCCTCCTACACCCCATTTCCTGAAGCTACCAGCTTGGCGGCCAAAATGAGTTGCCTTTGCCTACGAAAACTAAGCTTTAAACAGTTTAACCTTATCCATCTACCTATCTGAGACATACAGGAGCTAAATCTTGAGGCAGTGTCATCCGGATTACTGGATACTGATAACACTATTAAGCTATTATCTGCAAATGACACCACCAAGAATCCAAATGATTTGATAAGTCTTGCCAGTGGGGGGACATAAAGATTTACAGGAGTAGGGTTTAACGAGGAGCGCTGTGGCACCCCACATAGGAGGCAAAATTTGTCAGAAATGAATTTCCCCATGGCCACATGTTACACTCTTTCCGTTAGGAAGGATTTTATAAAGCTGAGAGCAAGACATCCTATTCCCCGTTTGCTGAACCAGTCACTCCAAATGGTATGGTTGACCACATCAAAGGCCACCGAGAGGCACAGTAATATCAGTGCGGCCTTGCAACCTCCATCTAAAATGGGCCTCAGCTTCTCCGATGCAGCTACCAGCATTGTCTGTATATGGTGTGCCCTTCTAAATCCATATTGTGTACAGTCCAGCAAGCTGTTAGTATCTATGAATGACATAAGTTCCGTATTCAGAGCCTTCTCCAATAGCTTAGCTGGGAAAGGTAGCCTAGAATTTGGCCTGTAGCTACTAGGCTCTTGTGGATCAAGATTGTTTTTTTAGTAAAGGTAGAATGGAAGCCTTCTTCCACTCAAAAGGGAAGTAACCAGTGTTAATTATTTCTTTAAAGATCGTGATTAATTATGTTCTTAAGATTTCTGGGACAAGATGTGTAATTTTTGGGGCGCAAGAGTCTAAAGGGGATCCAGATTTGGTAGATTTCATTAGTTTCGACACCTGCTCTGTACTAAGCAGTGAAAACTTACCGAAGGCAGAAGGTGAAGGTTGCAAGCTGCTGACAAAAACTTACTTTACTTTTGCCTGAAAGAAGTTGGCTAGAGTATTGCAAAACTCTTGGCTACAATTATTATTGCTAGGCACAAGCATCTTTTTTTTTTTGAGTTTAGAATGCTTTATTTAGGAATTAAACAAAGTAAAACATCAGTACAGAAATATGTAGCAAGAGGATACGGGTAAAAAGGAAAGCATATTATGAAAAATAAAAAACAATATCATGACGATATCCTCATGAGATAATAACTGTACCAAGAACAAATGCATTTGTAGAAGATTTTTAAGGAGAGAAAAAGAGAAAAGAAGAACGGAAGAGCAGAGAGAAAGAGAGGAAGAGGAGAAGAGAGAGTAAGAGAAGAGAAGAGTTCAATAAGTAATGCAAACAGAATCAGTATTCAAATGGGATAAGGTACATAGTAAAAAACATTATGGTATACACCATGTGGAATCAGCTCTGCATTCTGGAAAGAAAAGAAGTTAGTGGCATCCATAATAGATCTTTTTTAATCAACAAAGCAGTAGAGGTAGCATAGGCTCGGTCTAGTCTATGGTGATGGCACATTAAATTCCACCAGGCTTGGTGCGAAATTTTTGAAGTGTCCTTCCAATTGGTGGTAATGATCTGAAGCGAAATGGCTAAAAATAAGTCAATAAAATTACCTGCACTACTGTGAGGTTCCCAGAGAGGAGAAAAACTGCCCAAAAAAACATGTGTAATATGGAAGGGGACATTGGACGATAAAATGTCGTTTAATCTCAACCAGATACGAGACCAATAGGATTTAACCAAAGGACAGTGAAAGAACATGTGAAGAAAATCCCCATTTTCATTGGGACATGACCAACATTTGGGGGAATCCAGTAGTTTAAATCTATAGAGGTCACTGGGAGTGAAAAATAGTCTATTATAAAAATAATATAAGGTCTGTGTAGTACTTGCAGAGCGAGAGGTGGTATGAATCTTTGACCAAAGGGAATCCCAGAGGTGAAGGGGGAGATCAAGGGATAAGTCTCTTTCCCATAGGAGTTCCAAACTGGACTTGGTTCTAGACATGGGGGGGTGAGATATTAACTTATAAATGATGGCAGCTTTAAACTGGGTGGAAAAATCAATAGAAAGAGGGGATGGTTGTGCGGGTGTAACAGTAGGGCTTTCCGGAAAATAGAAACTGGTAAGAGCTTGTTTGAGCAGGGAGTAATGAGACGCGTGTAGACAAGAGATACCATAAGAGGTTTGAAGATCAGAGAATTGCATAAAAGACCCATCCTTCATCAGGTGTTGAGGGGTGATAATGCCTTTATCTATCCATTCCTTCCAAAATAAAGCACGATTGTTTATTTTAAAATGTTTGTTATACCAAATCGGAATGCACAAGGACCGATTATTCGGAAAAAGATGAGAGCCGCACAGTGAAATGGTAAGAGCTTTGGAGTGAATAAGGATGGGAGAGGAAAAACGTTTCGGGGGTAAAGTAATACGGGTAGCAGAAAGGAAGGAAAAAGGAGAATATTGGGCCTGTTCTAAAGGACTCCAAGCTGTACTTGGCGGAACACTGGAGTCAGACAAAAAAGTCCAGATTTGTTTCAGAGTAAATGCCGAATGATATCGTCTGAGATTAGGGAAATTAACTCCACCTAATGTCTTAGAAAGTTGAAGATGCGCCAATGAGATCCTAGGTTTGCGATTATTCCAAAGGAACTTAATCAAGGAGCTGTTGATGGCACAAAAAAAGGTATTAGGGAGAGAAACAGGGAGCATAGAAAGATAAAAATTGATGATTGGAAGAAGCATCATCTTGATAGTGGCTAATCTACCCCACCAAGAAAGGAAAAGTGGAGACCAACCGTCTATGAGAGCAGAGAGTTTCTTAAGAATATCAGCATGATTAATTCTAATGGTCTCTTTGATATTGTTAGAATATAGAATACCAAGGCATTTGATATGTGCAGAATTCCATTCAAAACCAGAATCAAGGAACATAGAGGGAAGGCAGAATTTGTTTAAAGGTAAGATTTCAGATTTGTCAATGTTCAGTTTGTAACCTGAAACATTAGAGTAAGCCTGTAAAAGAGAAGAAAAGGCCGGCAAAGAAACAGAAGGATTAGAAATGAATAACAAAATATCATCTGCATAAGCAGTAAATTTGATATCTAGATTATGAAATTGGAACCCCGTGTAATGCGGTGAACGTCTAAGAGTCTCCATAAATGGCTCAAGGGCAAGGATGAAAAGAAGGGGGGAAAGAGGGCAGCCCTGTCTAGTCCCCCTAAGAAGAGGAAAGTAACGAGATTGGCAGCCATTTACCCAAACTGAAGTAGTTGGTGCAGAGTATAAAAGCTGAATAAATTTTATAATAGGGGGGCTGAAACCGTGCCATCTTAAAGCACTGAATATAAAATCCCAGTTAACCCTGTCGAATGCTTTTTCAGCATCCAGGGTGATAGCAGCCACAGGAGAGTCAAGCTTGGAGGCCAGGTGTATAATATTAAGAAAGGTACGGGAATTATCTGCAATGGAGCATCCTTTAACAAAGCCAGATTGGTATATGTTAATTAAAGTAGGAATAACTTTGTTGATTCGAAGGGCAAGGAGTTTAGCATAAATTTTACAGTCGGTGTATATTAAGGAAATGGGCCTATAGTTTTTACATATGGAGGGATCTTTATCTTTCTTAGGTATTAAACAAAGCATCGCTTGTGTAAAGGAACCTTGCGATGCACCGGTGAGTAGAAAATAATTAATCAATGAAAGGAGGTGAGGTACCAAAAGTGCTTTGAAATGTAAAAAGAATCGAACAGTAAAGCCATCTGGGCCCGGTGTCTTATCTTTGGGCAAAAGAGCGATGGCCTCAATAATCTCTGGTTCAGAAATAGGGACATTCAGAGATGTAAGATCATGACAGCTATCAGGGGGTTTAGGAATATTTTGAAAAAAAGAGTCAATAAGCTCTTGAGAGGGATGGGTTTCGGGAGTATAAAGAGAGGTGTAATAATCAGTGAAACATTCGAGTATTTTAGCATCTGAAAGATGAAGAGTGCCAGAGTTATCCTTAATGAAGACAATTTTAAATTTTTGCTTTTTAATTTTGAGATAATTTGCTAGGGATTTTCCTGCCTTATTCCGACCACCATACATCTTTGCATTAAACTTGAGGATAATATTACAAGCAGAATCCCAAGATAGCTTATTATATTGCATTTTTGCTTTAATAAGAAGCGGTAGGGTGTCAGGGCAATTGGTAGTGAAGTACTTATGCTCTAAGGTTTTAATTTGTTTTAGAAGCAATGCTGAGTTCAAGAGGGCTTTCTTCTTTTTCCGGGAAACATAATCTATAATGAAACCCCTAGCCAATGCTTTGAAGGCATCCCAAACGAGATGAAATTGAGAGACGGAGGAGAGATTATGAAGAAAAAACTCTTGAGCAAATATGGTGAACTGTTCAGAGAATTGAGGTTCCAAAAGAAGAGAGTTATTAAAACGCCACCGCCTAGAGGTGGGAGAAGAAGAGGGATAAATCATGTCAAGGATGACGGGGGCATGGTCAGAGAAGAGGATCAAACCAATTTCAACCTTATTCATGAATTGTAGCATAGGTTGTGTGAGAAAAATGTAATCAATGCGTGAATGGGATTTGTGGACCGGTAAAAAAAGGAAAATTCTAAAACCTCTGGGTGAGATGTGCGCCAAGCATCAATGAATCCCCTTGTGTTGATAGCCTTAAGGAATCCCTTTGCATCTTATTTGGAAGGTATCTGGTTTGAGATTTCCGATCAAGGAAAGGATCCATAAGCTGGTTGCAATCCCCACCCACAATCAAATTTTCAGCAGAATGAGAGGAAAGGAATATAGAAAAGTCGCTCCAAAATGAAAAATCAACGCCATTCGGACCATAAACATTACAAAGAGAGAGTTGGGTATTATTGACTTTGACATTTAAATATAACCATCTACCATTTTTATCAGTAAATTCGTTTTGTAAGAGAAAATTCAGAGATTTATGAAATAAAATTATCACACCATTCTTGTTATTAACAGCTGGAGAGCAAAAAATTTCACCCACCCAGTGTTTACGTAACGAAGGTAAATCTTGTATTTTAAGGTGTGATTCCTGTATCATCGCTACATGACAATTCAATTTAGCAAGATGAGATAAAACACGTTGTTTCTTAACGGGATTGCGCATGCCCTTAACATTCCATGAAATGATGCGAAGAACTTTCATGAGTAAAAAGGAAGGAAAAATAGGTAGCAGGGTAGTACAAAAGAGTGTGGAAGAGTAATGGGAAAATGGGAATTTAAAACCAACCAGAGTGTGAATAATTGATGCAGAAAAACAGGAAAGCATATAGGAAAAAAAGCATGAGAGAGCCAATAAATCTTAGAGAGAAAGATATAGCAAGAGGAAAAGAGAGTTGAAGATTTGACTGAAAGAAAACAGAGTAATAGGCAAAGGAGAGAACAGAATAAACGCGTCAAGAAAAAATACATAAACCCAAAAATAAGAAGAGCATGAATGGACCCAGAAACGAGTAAGAAGAGAAAGAGAGAGAGAGAAAGAGGAAAGAAAGGAACAAAAGGAGGAGAGCAAAATCCCTCCAAAGAAGATATAAAAAAGTAGATGACGAAAAGCCCGAAGGCTTTAGTCATAAAATACATTAAAAAAAAGGACATTGATGAGTGAGGGGGGGCGGCGAAGAACAAGACAGCCACACAAGAGAGGGATACCGAGAAAAAATAAGTTACCTGACAAGATAAATAAGAGTATAGATAAAATCCACAAATAAGGAGGTAAACTAATGAGACAAGGTGAAGGGAACTTACCAAACGACAGGAAAAAATGCAGCGGGGTAAGTTGTAGGTTACATACATGAGGGCAAAATGGTTAGGGAACTACATCGTCAGAACTGGGAAGAGAAGACCTAAGAAACATGAAAGAGAACAAACAGAGAAGCATTAAATATTTATAAACTTCATACTAAACACCTAACAAAATCAGTCCGAGAAACAATAACGAAACAGTTAAGATGTGCTCAGTTCCATAAGTTCTCCTTTGTGAGTATGAATAAACTTCCGGAGATCAGCTGGATCCTCAAAGCTCAAAGTTCTGTCTTTGTAAGTAACTTTAAAGAAACATGGATGGATTAAGCCATAACGAGCATTCATGGATCTCAAGGCAGGTCGAAGGTCGAGGAATTCTTTCCGCCGGTTAGCAGTTGATTTAGAGACATCTTGACTGAAGAAGATTCTGTGACCAGACCATAGCATCTGCTTATGTTGCTTAGCAGCGTTGAGGATTGCCATAAGATCCGAGTATAGAAGAAAGTATGCAATTATGCCTCTTGGTTTTAAAGAAGAAGATGCATTCTGTGGCCCCAGTCTGTGAGCTCTTTGAATATTGAAATCCATAGATTTAGGGAGACCAACGATCTGAAGGACTTGGGTTTTCAAGAAGGTGATCATATCCGAGCCTTCGGAACCTTCCGGAATACCGTAGATGCGCAGGTTGTTGCGCCTATTACGATTTTCCAAATCCTCTGTGATCCTTTTGAGTTGGTTAACTTCCTTGGTGAGAGTGTCAACTCTAGCTACTACATCCTGAGCATCACTGACTTTTTGCTCGACATCAGACAGTCTGGAATCAAGACCAGACCATTTCTCCTCCATCCTCTGAAGAGTGGCAGCGGTGTCAGTCATAAACGGCCGAATGAGGCGCAGCTCCTCCATAATATCTTCCAACGTGAGAGGAGACGGTGACTTTGAAGGGGAGGGCGGGTCTTTCTTGGTACGCTTACCAGAGTTAGCGGTTAAATCCTTACGCCCTCCAGAAGAGGCCCCCTGGGGTTTATGTGGATGATCCATGTTGACGCAACACTTGCAGTTCTCTAAATGAAGTGCAGCCTAGAGGGCTGAAGAGATATGAGCAAATGCAGCACAAGTATAGGGGAGGAGACATCAAAGGTCATCAGTGAGCCACAGACAGAGGAAAGTATCAATTGTCCAGCAGAATCCAGCGATGTAACAGTCAAAAATGAATATAGGAGATGAGTCATCCAATAAAAATATAGAAACAACTATGGAATGCCCGACCAGCCATAAAGGTAAGAATAAAACTTACATGCAGCCACACAACACCCCGGCGTGGTCTAAGGTGAGTGAACTGAGCAGAATGAGGGAAGAAAAAGACCACAAGCGTCCCAGAAGGCAAAAATCAGGCTGCGCTGAGGAAAGAAAGAAGCCCCAGTGTCAATTGAACGAATGACTGCATGGCTTCCTTAGGGGTTGCTGCGCAGAGGAAAATGCCCAAAATGGCGGCCGCAATGAGGAGAAAGCGTCGGAGGCATATATAAGATTAACCAGACCATTTCATGGCCTGAAAACTTGCCAAATCAGCCTCTGCTACCTCCGACGCTGAAAACCATCGTCGCGGCGAGGGAGTGCTGCTTCCAAAAGGTCCCTTCGTAATCGAGCGCAGCTCGATATCGCAGAGCTCCTCAGGTGGCGGCCATCTTGCGCCGCCGCTGCCACGCGCCTGTAGGCACAAGCATCTTTACAAGGCTTTTCACAGTGTTGAAAAGCTCTTTTACACAGTAATTAGATTGTAGAATCTTGTTGGAGAAGTATTTGTTTTTTTCCTCTAATATAAGCTTTTTATACATTGCAATGGATGCTTATAAGCTTCTCTGTCCTGAGGATCATAATTAGATCTCCAAATTAGCTCTTTCCTTCTACACAGCTGTTTCTGGGGTCTCAACTTCTCAGAGAACATGGTTCTGAAGGAGATTTTCTGCAATTGATAAAGATTTTTTCTGGTGCTAGAGTGTTGATTGCTCTTCCTATCCCGTCAGAATAGTTCGGTATGGTAACACCAAGATCTATCATAGAACTAGGCGGAATTTCTAACAAGGTTTCTGATAGGGCAGAATGTAGGGCAGATGGGCTGATGTACTGCCAGCCCCTGCCCTTAGTGCCCTGGGGGTTTATGCCTCTTCTGGGTTTGGATCAGGGTGAGATAATGTTAAACATCACAGCTTTGTGATCTGACCACAACAGGGGTAGAAGGTCTATTACCTGGAGGTAAGGATTGCTGGAAAAGATACCATCCAGTGTTTGTTCTGCTGAAGAAGTAGGTGAAGTGACTAGCTGATTTAATCTTAAGCTGGTCATATATAAATCAAGAAGGTGGTGTCTTTCTCGCTGGCTTTCTCAAGATGGAAATTAAAATCCCCCAACACCGAGAAATACTCAGATTTAACACTGGATTCTAGCAATGGGCTTAGACTTGGTACGAAAGAGGTTCTAGGGCCAGGGGGGCAGTATATCAGTAAACCTCTAAAGGTGTAGTGTTTTGTAAGTTTTATTTGAAAAGTAAGTGTTTCACAAATCAAATAACTTACATCCGAGAGGAGAGTATGGTAAGGTAGTCGCTTGCAACAATAGCCAGTCCATGCCCTCTTAATTAAACTGTCAACTTTGGCAATTGTGTAACCTTCCGGAATTGCCTGAACCAAGTCAGGACCAGATGTAATATCCCCCCATATCCCCCCAGCTTTCAGTGACAAAGATTATATCTGGCTTGTGTGCTTCCAAGAATTCTGCAAAATCAAGTTTATGTTTGATTAGCGACTTTGCATTAAGCAAGGTGCATTTAAAACTTCGTATGGAGTGGCTTGAGGGGCTGAGTCAAGTCTTACATTGTGTATATCCTGAATTGTGGCATTAGTGAGATCAGATTACAGTTAGAACAAGCACCAGGTCCATACTGAGATGTGGTTTGAGAGTGGTACAGAGCTTATTCATACCTTCCATGTTGAGGGCCAAGAGTTTTTCGCTAGAATGCTGCAGAGCGGAAAGTTTTTCTGAAGCAACAGGACCAGGAGTTCTGATACTCGGCCTGCTCCTGGAGCAAACGGGCACAGACAGGCTTGCGTTTAGCGCACTGTGTGGTCGCGTCAGCTTGGTCATTTATGCTCCCCTCCCCAACCCAAAAAGACTGGTGTGGCAACAGGTAAAATGGCGGTCCCGCTCTAACAGGTGGGTACCGTCAGAAGTATCAGAAGTGTGCAAACTATGCAGAATGCGTAAAGAAATACTCTAAAGGTAAACCTTAAAATGTTTCAAACATTAAAATATTGGCATCAAAACTGTCTCGTTCCCACCTCACACAGCAGCGAGGCACAGTTGTGTCAGCCTGCTCATTTATAATCCTCTCTCCAACCCCAAAAAACTGGTGCGGCAACAGATAAAAATGGTGGTCCGGCTCTAACAGGCGGGTACTGTCAGAAGTATCAGAAGTGTGCAAACTATGCTGACTACGTAAAGAAATACTCTGAAGGTAAATTCTTAAATGGTTTAAAACATTAAAATATTGGCATCAAAACTGTCTCACTCCCACCTCACACAGCAGCGCTGCGCGGTTGCGTCGGCATGTTCATTCATAGTCCCCAACCCAAAAAGACTGGTGCAACAACAGATAAAAATGGCAGTCCCGCTCTAACAGGTGGGTACGTCAGAAGCGTCAGAAGTGTACAGACTATGCAGAACATGTAAAGAAATACTCTAAAGGTAAATTCTTAAAAGGTTTAAAACATCAAAATATTGGCATCAAAGCTATCTTGCTCCCACCTCACACAGCAGTGCTGCGTGGTCTCGTCAGCCTGCTCATTTATAGTCCCCTCCCCAACAAAAAAAGACTGGTGCGGCAAAACATAAAAATGGTGATCCCGCCCGCCTTTAGCGCACTGTGCGGTCACGTCAGCTTGCTCATTTATAGTCCCCTCCCCAACCCAAAAAGACTGATGTGGCAACAGGTAAAATGGCGGTCCCGCTCTAACTGGCGGGTACCGTCAGAAGTATAAGAAGTGTGCAAACTATGCAGAATATGTAAAGAAATACTCTAATGACAAATTCTTAAAAGGTGTAAAACATTAAAATATTGGCATCAAAACTGTCTCTCACCCACCTCACACATCAGTTTGATTGACCATTTAAAGGCCCTGAGGGGTGATGGACATGAACTTTGTCTTGCCCATGTTGATTTCCAAACCCCATTCACTACAGTAGTCAGCAAGCTGATCCATCAAAGTCCGTAAGCCCGCAGGGGTTTTGGATACCAACATGGTATCATCTGCAAAAAGGAGTATTGTTGTTCTGCTGCCCGCGTCAAAGGTGCATCACTCCTACACTGTTTCATAGTGGCTACTAAGTCATTAAGGTACAGGGAAAAGAGGGTAGGGGCTAGCACGCAGTCCTGGTGCACTCCTCATCTAATCTTTATATGGTTGGTAAGCTTACCTTGTTGGTTCCATCAGACTTGTGCAGAAGTGTCTGAATGGCATATTAGAGTGTTGAACAGTGTCTTGGGAGTCCCCTTGTCTCTAAGTGTCTCCCAGAGCTTACCACGTGGAACTAAGTCAAAAGTCGATTTTAGGTCCACGAAAATGAGATAAAGATTTTCTTTTTGGATGAGCGCCATTTTCCAGTATTTAGTCATGAATTTGAACACTTGATCTATGGTACTGACCTGCTTCTTGAAACCTGCCTGAAGGTATGACAGCACAACATTTCTTCTATCCATGTTTCGCATATATTCTGTATCTGTCTCGAAAATATTTTTTGAGAAACATCTAGCAGACTAATTGGTCTATAACTTATTGGATTATCCTTTGAACCCTTTTTGTGGACTGGTACTATTTCAGCTGCTTTCCAAGAAGGTGGAATCTCTGCGCCCCCTAAAACTGCGTTTGTAAGCTTATTGACGTAAACCACCCAGTTATTACTGAAAGCAATAAAAAGGTCCCCAGGGATCCTGTCCGGCCCAGCAGCTTTCCCTGGGATGGTGCTCCTAATGGCGCTCTTTGTTGCCTCTAAGTTGATTGTCAAGTCGAATTTGAGGCTAGATCTCTTTGTGCTATCTGGGGAAGAAGTTGCAGTGTCTTCTTCACCTGCTGTGTCGTTGAGTGTTGAAGTGTTCCCACCATAACTGGGGCTGGACATTATTGTTCATGCTAACTAGTTCTTACTGTTTCCCATTGGCCACTAACTTCCAGAATAATTTGGTGTCCTTCATCCTCACCTCCCACTTTTCAAAGCAGAGAGCAGTTCCCTCTTTTGAGCTTTACAATCCTTGTTAAACCGTTCACTGCAGGTATTAGTGGATGAGCGAACCCTTCTACAATTAGTCTGGAAGAATTCGCTAACAGTGGAAAAGAGGGCCTTGGGAATAGCAAATATATCCTGATTCCTGGAATCCGGGTTCGGCAGTTTGCCTATATCCTCTATTGCAGTGGCAAGGGCCTTATTTATGTTTTCCAGGGTCCTTTCCTGAAGTGAAACTCTAGCCCATTTCAAGGTTTGTCTGTTTTTGATGGCCTGATGTTCCTGCTAAGAGACAGTGGAAAGGCCTTTGTGTTTGATATGATGTCCACCATTATGCAATGAATGGTGTTTTGCTCGCTATCGGACCTTGGAACTACCTCCATGTCATTCAGAGCCCTCCATAAGGGCAGAGTGACAAGGATGTAATCGATCCTGGCCGATTGTAGGTATGATGAGCTTGGAGATCCGATTATCATTGCAAGCCCAAATGCCACAGGATATCGTAAGTGAGAGCAGCTGGTAAGCCGCATCTGTACACCTCTTAACAGGGAGCGTATTAAGAGCGGGAATTCCCCATTCTTTGTCCTCAGCGTTGCTGGGTGACAGCCCCGAAATATCTAAGGGATCAAAGTTGGTGTTAAAGTCCCCCGTAATGATCAGGGAATCATGAGGGTCAGTGTTTCGTCTATATGCCATGAAGTGCTTCAGTGTTGGTGTTTCACCAGCCTCTCTGACACCTCTATTATAAATGTTATAGATAAGCAATGGGCTTATAAGCCTTGCTGTTAGACAGATGCCCTGTAGGTCAACGGAGGCCGTATTAAGTGGCCTTATAGCTACCCTAAGAGATGATCATACCCAAATTATTAAACCTCCAAATGGGAAGCCAATACCTGAATGTTGGGCTAGGATGTGACAATTTAAAATGGCTGCCATGTACACTGGGTCCATGGACCATGTCTCCTGAAGTAGACAGATGTCAAAACAGTCAATAAACTCCCCCCAGTTAAGGTCCCCAAGTTTGTTTTTTAGGCCTGCATAATTCCGGGACAAGATGTTAATATGGTTAGGATCATTGGCGGGTTCAGGTGGCTGAACAATGAAAGAAGTCACCCCAGTAGATACACCTCGGGACTGAACATTTCCCCCTACAGGAAGCTTAGGAGACAACACCCCCTGTGCCCTCTCAAACCATGTGTCAGGGAGGGGGGTCCCGGGTTAGGTCAATCTACCATTGATGTCCTCAGTTTCCCTGTTCTGCTAGGGGTAGCAGAGTGGGGATAGGTCGCTTGAGGTCAGGAACCAGGAGGTCTAAGTTTGAACTGGATTGCAGAGACCAGGGGAGGATTTTTACGTAAGCTCAAACCCGCAAGACCCGCTACCAGCTTTAAATGCCTCACTCTGAGTTAAATGTAATTGCGGTTAGCTGCTGTAGGGTCATGAAATTTAGCTGCTTGTACTATGTCCGAGAGGGTTAGGGAAAGGCTTTTATATACATGTCTAATTAGGTGAGTACATTTGTTCTTAAGTGAGTCCTTATTTTCTCTTACATCCACATCAAGCTTTGGAACATTAGTCAGATATATACTAGCAGAACCAATGACTGCTTCTCTATGTCCCTTCCCATTGAGGGGCAGGGGGGGCACCCCTTACCAACTGGGGATGATCCCTCCCTAATGATTGTGTTTTATAATCAGACATAAATGGTTTGCAACACTTCACCGGGGTCATATTACTATCAGGGCCTATCCCTTGAGGTCTAATGGTTGCTGGTGGATGGGCGTGGGGAGTTATGTTAGAAGGAAGATGCATTTGGTTCTTGCTCCCTAAGCTAGGTGTGACGTTACGTTCATCCATTAAAGAGGCATATGTCCGGTTAGGGAAATCAGTTTGGACACTACCTCTTTTCTTGGGGGTTAGATTGCCTTGGGATGCCTACTTCAGTCACCATAGTGCTGATATTGGCAACCCCCCCGCTTAGCAATTATAGTCACGCTGCGAAAAATAAACAGTCCACACAAGTTTTGTTGGGAAAACAGTTTGCTGCAGGTTTATTACAAACAAGGAGTATGCCAACTTGGTGAGTTAACTTACGGGTGATCCAAGGGCAGGCAGCGGTGACTAACCGAAGCTGCCCTGCCCGCCTGATGATCCAAACTGTACCGTGGCCAACCCAATCGGTGCTACCATTTATGTAGGGGTTATCCCCCTTACATACCATAAACCCCTAGTCCATCACTTTTACTCACACCTTTTTAGGGGCGGAGCATATCCAGGCAAGCCCCTGGTTGCTCAGGCTTACAACCGCCCGAAGGACTAGCGGGGAGACGTCGTTTTCAACCAGGGTCCTGCCGTAAAGACTCCTGGGATTTTGGCATAATGCACCCCTATTGTGCTCCTGAAAGGGTACCCCTCGTACCACTCAGCCTCCGGATCGCCCTGTAACTCCGCCTGCAACACAAACATATACATTAATGTGTTCAATTCGTTAGTCAGCCCTCCCGCCGGCACGCAGAGTAAGCGGATGGGAGGGTGACAGCGTGTCCAGCGGGGGACAAAGAGGGTGGCCAGTGGGTGGGGGCAGGTATAAGTACCTGGCCCCCGCCCACTGAGCACCAGAAATGATGCCACAGAGGCGCCAGACGTAGGGGGGACTCCCGGGGTAGGGGGTCCCTGCAACAGGGTGCGGGGAGGTGCCTAATGCGGCACTAAGGGGCCGCCCTCTTACAGGGCCCACTGCGTGCGCTGCTGGCAGCCGCAGAGCCGCTAATTGGGACCTCAAGTCAATAGCTTCAGATTGGAGGCTCTTCATCAAAGATACAATTTCGTCAAAGCCAGACGCTCCCAAGCAGAACCCCAACGCAGGTTGTCCCGTCAAGTTCCCCTAAGCTGTTAGTCGTTCGCATGTCACTTCTGGAGCACTGCCAGGGGTAGGGACGGAAAGAGCTGCATATCCATTTGTACATACAAGTGCGGGCTTCAGAGGAATGAGCAGAAGTTCCCTAGTGTCTACAGTCACAGTAAGTTCTGCAGGGCCATTTCTAAGTACACTAGATACAGCAACTTTATCGAGAGATATTATAGTTGAGCGTTTTGTGACTAACGGTGCAATCTTACCAGACACTTTTTCTTGAGTCGTAGATCTTGCTTTGACGCCCCCCAATAGAGATTTAACCTCTTCAATAAGGTCATCAGTGACTTCCAGTGTTGTGTCATTTTGCAGGGTGCCAGCTGTATCTGAGGGGATACATTTGGAGCTTTTAGTCCTTTTCCCGGCCAAGGACTCTGCAGTTTTTCTCTTGCCCATTGTGCTGGGGCCGGCAGCAATGCAGCTTGAGGTGAAATGAGATATATGTACAGGGCCGTACTGGGAACCGAAACCGGCCCTGGCAAACTGCTCGGCCGGCCCCCCTGGGGGGCAGAGAGGGTGCGGCCGAGCTGTTTGCTATGGCCGGTTTCGGCTGATTTTTTTTACAGAGGGCTGATTTTGCCGGCCCCGGTAACAAAAATGGCCACCCAGGGGCCCAAAACTGACCCCCATCCTGGCAGCCCACCGGAGAAACGCCTGGTGCCCGCTACGCCCAGTCCGGCCCTGTATATGTATAGTCACCTATTGGCCAACTTGAACAAAATTACCCGAGGGCAGAGTACGTTAGAGGGATGGCCCAGCCTCTTCTGGGCTCTGATGGGCACAGGACATGCCCGCCCTTGACCTGGGCACGGCCCGCCTGTGTCCCGCACAGCAGTTGCCGTGAAGCTTTACAGCGCAAGCAACAGGCAGCAGCTGTGGATAGGGGTCACCTCCAAGCCTTCTGGACCTTCGAGTCTACCAGGAAACGTGACATCTACTCTATCTAAATATTGACGGTAATTGCTGTTGGCTCACAATGTTTAACAATGTTAATACCAGCTAAAGGCTGCTGAAAAACCAAATAGAAAAGACGTGGAAATTATATGCTGTAACTTCATTATAACAGAATATTTACAATTTTATCCAACTCTTTGTTGCGGGTGTATATAGCGTGAATTCGACCGAAGATGTTATAGCGCTTTACATGATCACCAGTAGATAAAGTGATTTGCCCAGAATCACAGGATGATGAACCGAAGTTGAGACTTGAACCTGCTCCCCCCCGCTACAAAGTCGGCAGCTCTGGCCCTTACGCCACATCCTCTCCAATATCGTGGTAATCCTTTATGCTCAAAGTTTTTCAACAGCTGGAATTTTTGCTGAATTTAGCGTAAATACCCAAAGTATGGTTTAATTTGGGATAATCCCCCCTGAAATAATAATTTTCCAAGATTAAAAGTGGGCAGCTTCGGTGCTCCGATGTTGCTTCTTGTGAAGGTATTAATTATTTAATGCAACTCAGGAGCATACATCTAAGCATTCTGCATTGCACCTGGTGTTTTTGCCATTATCATTCCTATCTCATGTTTACTCACTGATGTCCCATTCTACAAAACATTCTGGGGCAGATTTACAAGCCACTTGCGCCGCCGGTGCATCACGTTGCGTGACGCACCGGTGGCACAGCCTGCTAAGTGATATTTACAAGAACAGGTAAAGTCACCCTCTGTGACTTAACCTGTGTTTGTAAATATCGCCCCTGTTCACGCAACACTTTGTGTGTTAGAGGCATGACATGGGTGTTGCTGTGGGTGTTCCCACGCAACACCCATGTCCACTGATGCATTTCCAGATTTATGAGAAATCGTAAATCTGGAAATGAGTCAGAATGCTACGCCACCCTAAGGGGGTGGCGTAGCGAGGTGCAACGAGGAGAGCAATGCGTGCTGCATTCTACAGCACACATTGGAAGAGGAAATCAGGCACCTTCCTGCACCTTCCTGCACAAAAACAATCTCCCCACGACGCAGGCATCCTTGCACCATGGTGTAAGGGTGCCTGCGCCGGCGCATGGCAGCAGTTTGTGCGCCAGCGCAGGGGGAAGCACAGAGATGCAACATATTGTTGTAAATATGTTGCATCCCTGTGCTTCGAAACTAACGCAGCGCGGCGCAGCAAAATGACTTGCGGCACCGCGCTGCGTTCGTTTCTTGTAGATCTGCCCCTCAGTTCTCATTTACAAAGCTGTCTTGCAGCGTCTTTTGAGTTTTGAGGTATTTGTGCCAGTATACCAACGCCCCTTGTAAAGGTTATTACCAAATTTCCTCACCAGTCTGTACGTTGGCTTCAAAAACACTGGGAGCACGTGATGCTAAAAGTACCCATATTTTAATAGTTGGATTTGAATTATTTTGTTGATTTCCTATAGTAAATAAAGGTTATAGGGCTGAGTGCCAATATTGTGTGGATCTATGCCGAAAAATATTATGATAAACAAATACCACGATGATGAACCCACTATTAAGAATCATCGAAAACAAACATTTCAATTAACATTAGATGGAATACTAGAATGAGACTTCTATGTCAAATTCCATTATGAGGAAAATTCATTGCAACCACACTCATCCTTACCCCTTAATCCTAATCATAGTTTTAAAACAAACTCGAAATATATGCTAATTCTTAAAATTACCTTTACACTGATGCCTTAGAATTAACCCTAAAACTAATACTAACTCTAATCCTAGCCCTAACCCTTATTCTAAATCTCATTGTAACTGTTTAACTTAGCAATTCTCCTACCCATAAGACACTCATTATAGGTTGAGTGGAACATGTACCATAACCCCAGGGTGAGGAATTTACAGTGTGGAAAATACCCCCAATTCCCAGTTTTCAACTTTTAAAGAGTCATAACATGTGGAACCGGTATTTAACACCGTAAAATTGGGTTACTGGTTGCGGGGGTGAGACCCTTCTCAAGAAGCTACCACAATTCTTCTCAGAGTGAAGTCACAAGCAAACCCTAAATTAACCCGTGCTCAACCCTCTGGTTGCTTGGTACAGAGCAGTCATACTTAATTCAGAGGCAATGTGTAAAGTATGTGTGCAGCACTTCAAACAGTAACACAGTGAAACACACCACAAAAGGATCCCACGAGAGGTTCAGACAAATAGACAGATTTTTAATCAATGAAAAAAGACTAAAATTATTAACTGTGCACTGTTAAGATATGCTGTAATTTCTTATTATGTACTGCCTGATTTGAAATTGCCAACAGAAGGTCTCTGTTCTGTTTTGTCTTTAATTTGTTTTCTTGTGTATTAAATAAAACTTAAATAAACTAAAAAAAAAAAAACGTGATGTTCCATAAGGCTTTGAAAACACACAAGATGATGGACGGAATGCTGCACAATGGCAAACATTCACCCCCAGTCACAGATCTGGGTTTAATCCATCGTTATTTTGCTTCACCACGCCACCCCAGACGTGGGTCCCGTGCTCACTACGCCACTGGAGTCAAGCTATCCTGGCTGATGAAGGCTGATAGCCTGAAACCGGTCCCAGGATGCTTGTTTCCGGTCCAGGGAAGACATGGCTTGGCAGTTCGGGCTGGACTGTTCCCATGAGGCACAGGGTCAGACTGATTTGCATATGGCCATGTCTGAACTGAGGTGGTGGAGTGAGCTAAAGAATGATGATGGATTAAACCCAGATCAGTTGACTGGGGGTGAGTGTTTGATTTGCTCTAACGCTCCGTCCATCATCCCCTTTGGTATCCCATAAGGCTTTGAACCATGCACGAAGTGGCCAAACCCACTTCATTTAACCACCCCGGGTGTACTATTTCTGCTTCAGAAAGTTAATTTACCACATTTGAGGTGAGTGACCGGGGCACATGCGGCCGAGTTTGGGGCATAATCGCTTTGCGCTCTCTCGGATTGAAATCGTAAGCAAAGGAAATAGCGTTTTCTTTTAAGGCTATTATTCTAGAACGATCTTTAATTAAATCTGTAACAAAAATCACAATTTATAAGCAAGAGTTACATCCTACATTTTTTTACATTTTTGCATTAGTGTCACAATTGGTTTCCTCTATTATCTGGTTCAAATTCAAATTGTTTACGTAACATGGACTACAACAAAATGTTTTTTGTTTTCCATCCCCAGAAAGACACACTGCACCCCCTCTCCCATCACTACAAACTGCTGCTCTCACGCTACGCTAGCCCCCGCCTCGTCTTCAGAGCCTGTTACCCGTTTTTATGGGGGCCCCGATTCACACGTGACACCCCAGGTTGAAAAGCTACAATCATTCCCTGTCTCATTTTTTGGGCCCAGCCTCCTCCTCCCTGGTTGATACCGTGCAGGCCCGGCTCATAAATCCCACATGTGCGCCCACAACCCTACAGCCCACCTCATTATTTTTAACGAGGATAAAGCGGCCAGTCTGCATGCAGCCGGTCGGACCATAGTGTGTTAGGCGGCAAGTCAACTCAGAGGGTTAATAACGGCCTTAAGGATGCAAGTGCAAAAAGTCTGCAGGGCTGGCAAGCCTTTCATCCGCCCAAGGTCAAGGAGACGTGTTTGATAAGAACCGTTTATAATTACGGAAGCACAGCGGTGGTAGACAGGCACAGAGGCCGCTGCAATGAAGTGCTTGCTCGGCATAGACAACCTATTCCACTTAAAAGGTAGGAAGGGCTGAGCAGTCACGGTGCGTGAGGAGGCCAATAAGGCCAGAGAAGACCCCAATACATGCCCCTGCTGTCTCAAGGGTACCAAACAAAATAAACAAAATTTCTACGAATGAAAAAAATAAATAAAATGGAAGCCATGGAGACACATAGTTTCAAGAAGGACATCTTCCAACACCAATGAGAAAATAAACCAGCAAAAACCACGCCATGATTGCGTGTTTCCTAAAATATAAGCTCATTGCCTCGCGGCGCTTTGCATGGATTTGGTGACAGCGATAGTGCTTTAGGTGTGTTTGGGGTGAGTGACAGGCGCTTTGTGCGAGTTGGTGCAAGTGAACTTTACTGGGGGAGGGTAAAGGGGCTTTAGGTGGATTTTTGAGGGCTTGAATCACGCCAGAGTACCAACAACGGAGGCTCAAACCCGCCCCTATGTAAACCTTAATACGCGTCCCTGGCTAACAAGCTGTACGGAGTCTGCAGCAGAACTCAAACACAAAGGGAAACGTAGGGAGGGCGGCAAGAACAAGGCCTGTCGTGGTACCGAAGCACCAGGGGCCCTCCAGGGCATTCCCTGCACTCATGCAGTACATACAGGGCCCTAACGAACTGTTAAAGCCCTCGGCTACCTTGACGTTTGTGGCAAACAAGCACCTGCAATTATGCACCAGGAGGCGGCATCGTTGCTGTGCGCAGAATACAAGCGCTACAAGGCCTTACCATGGGCAGAATAAGCGCTGTATAAATCACGACAACACCACTAATATGTACAGTATTTTAGTCAACAGTCTCTGCACATATGACGTGATCACAGCAAACCTGGACGGGATAAGGACCTGTGGGCGGTGCAGGGCCCACCTGAGGCTTTCAGCACTGACTACTGACTTCACGCCCATCATGCCCAAGACGCACTTAAATCTGTTTTATCCACTGGAGCAGTTTTTAATCAGCATTATTATTAACGCTATATTTAAACATTGGAGTTTATTACCCAAGGCAAGGGTCCTCATAATGTGTCCGCCGCACGGATGAAAGGTGGAGTGGGCCTCAGACACGTGACACACAGCCTCCGTTGTGGGGGTGCAACCTCCTGATGCACCTCCCGTGTTTCCACCTTATAGTATGCTATCACCAAGATTACGCCAGGCAGAAGGCTCTAATTAGTAAACGTGAGCCCACGGCTGCTAGGTGAAACGAGTTTTTCATAGCGCATACTAGAAATTGAGTTGCGTGTAGGTGCTTGGATGGATTTATACTGTGGACCTGTCTAAAGGGTAGGGCAGTAGGCCTCGAGCGTCCCACGTGGGAATGCACTTCTCGCGCCGCCTTCGGTGTGCCTCGAATCGACAGAGGCGCTAAACTTCTATCTCATTGGCTCTATCTTCCTCCCAAGATGACATCGTGAGCCTGAACCCAAGACCAGAAAAACAAGCATTGGCATAGCCAATAGGTCTCGCCTTTGGGACCTTATAAGTATTTAATTATGCAGCACAATATCCTTGGTGCAACATCAACTGTTGCATGGCTAAACACTTATAATGTCCCAAAGGCGAGACCTATTGGCTATGCCAATGCTTGTTTTTTAGTTGTGTCATTTATATGTCGATCAAAGCGAGTTGCTGTGTGCTCCTAAACAAGAAACTCATGACACAATTAGATTTAATAGGGAACATGTGAATATTGTTGGGAAAGTGACGTTCGCCAAAGCATGTTACAAAACCAAGAAATACACTTCACTGAGACTAAATCACTAAACGTTTTTAAAATTATTTAAATAACCGCTAAGATACCTCAGTTAATTAAGGCATGCTGCTGAGATCAAAGTGCAACATGCAGCCCAATAATTTAACTCGAGTTGAGCTTTCTCTGCCTTTCATCCTTTTGGGGCAGATACATTAAGAACCACCGAATTGGATGCCAAATAAAACAATTTTTTTTCTCTATTATTATCGCTCTTGCAGAGCTAATATGACGCGCGTGAACGGGACGTCAACACCACCTAAATTTAGAAATTTATATTCTCGCACACAGAGACTCAAACACGCTTAAAGGCAAACTGCCTGCTGCTTTATGTGAAAGTCAATCTGGTTTTTAATTGCCAAAATATACAAAGCGCTTTAAGTGACTACATAAGGTTACTCAGTTGTGTTTTCACAACAATCACTCAGTATCTTAAAATAGCCCTGCCCTTAAGAGACAAGTCCGGCGATTCTAGCACAACAGCATGGCTTGTAGTAATGCAAATTAAAACAGGAAGGACTTTAGTCGGCACAAGCCTTATCCACTACAAGGGACAAGAACAATGTTGTACTTTTAGCAGCGCTTCCAAGTGAGCCATGATGCGGTTTACAAATTAGATTCGAAATGCGCCGTTTATAGATTTTTGGCAGAAACCATTGTTGCATAACGTATTTTCTGAAAATAAAAAAAAAGGGAAATCAACGCTGATTGACTTTTGCGAAAATGTGAAAACCGAGAGAACAGATGCAACCCGGGCAGGGGCTCACACACAGCAAGGCCGGGGTTTAAATGCATCAGCGACAAAAGTGTAGACAGGTCGGGCGGCAGCCACGATGGGAAACAAACTGAGGCCATTAATGATGTTAAAGAAGCAGAGGCGAGCAGGTAAAGGTGTCACCGGCAGCGCGTGTGTTTTCAGACACGAGCTATTCTTTTAAGTGACCCTCGCCGGCGCTGGAGTCACTCCTCACTCACTCCGCTGCTACATTCAGTGTGTCAGTGCACTCACAACCTACAGAGGGTTCATGTCAACAAAGACGCGTCACTTGAGTTCGGGACAGTAAAACGGACCTCCAGCAAACCGTCTCTTAAAGAGAAATACTACTTAACTACATCACAGTTTAAAAACAAGCACAAGCGCGCGCCGCGCGTCAGCAGAGGGAGGGGCGAAAGGAGGGGGCTAGCGCGATTCCCTTGCGGGAGCGAGCGGCAAGGCGCGATAATTAACATATGGCACAAGCTGCTCGCTCCCGCAAGTGAATCGCCAGACGTGCACGCGTTGCCATTGGAAGCAATGCAACACGTGCACGTTTTTGCAGGGAAAGCTGTGCCGATTTCTAAAGGTCTCTCCTATGCAGCGCATGCGCGCTGCGTAGGCGAGACCTAACCAAGGGCTACCCGCAGGGCCTTCAGATGCGTCATCCTCAGTCAGGCCTCACACTTGGTACCAGCTGACTGAGGATCGAGGCACCCCCACCCCCACACACAATCCAGGGCCCTTTCACACAAAAAAAACATATTTTCCGGCCTGTCTACTAAAGGCAGCATTTAACTCTGTGTCACTTTCTTCTAAGTGGACAATTTGTACCACATCCCCTCTCTACACCAACCTCTGAAGGGAGGAGATCTCGAGGGTCACACTTTATAACCCAAAGAAAGACAAACACATTAAACAAGCATTGTACTTAACACTCAATATTTTGTAAAATAACTGTTTAAGACCTTTAAACTAGATTAGTGTTTGTAAAAATCCCAAGTGAAATACGACAAACACCTCACCATACCGACTTAAAGAACATGTACCCAACTTTTAACTACAGAACACATTTATTTGAGGGTGTAGCACCCCAAACACCCCCTGAAGTTACGCCGCTGTTCACCCCCACTCCGATCTGAGTGCCCAGCTGGTCCCGGTGTAATTCATAGGTTGGATTCCGTGAGGGCCCAGCTCAGCCAGGGCCGGCGCTAGGCATGGGCAGTGTGGGCAGCTGCCCAGGGCCTCGCGCTCAGCTGAAAGACAGGGGGCCCCGCTTCCGTGTGAAAGGCCACACTTTCACAGTTAGCCCACCTGCTCCTACGAGGCCCCCTGCCCCACACTATCACAATACACATCTTGAGTCTACCTTGCTGGTCAGGGCGTCGCCGTGGCATTCCTGGGGGTGCAGGGGTGGGGGGTACAAACAGAGTGGGGAAGGCACAGCAGCCAGGCCAGCAATTATGGCTCACAGTGTCAGGGGAGGGGCAGCACCTCTGTTAAGTACCGGCCATTCCCTTTCTGCATTTTGTTGCTAGGTGACAGAAGGCCCCTTTGTTTCCAGGACCAGCCAGACACAGGTAAGGGAGGAGGGAGTAGCCAGATCAACTGGCTTTTGCTAACTTTTACATCACCCATTTTTTTTATGGGAATGTGTATTTAAAATGTATGTAGTACTGCCGGTGCTGGGGCAGTGTTTTACAAAATGCCTCGTTACTGCTCAAGGCCCAGGGGAGGGGCCCCTTTCCCTGGGCCTCTAAGCACTAGAGCAAGCTGCGAGGTCCAGGTGTGGGGGCCCCTTCCTGGGCCTTGTAGCCAGTACTCCCTCTTTCTTTCCTTTATTTGTTCTCCTGTGAAATTAATCCAAAATATAAAAACGCTTTTGCTGGAAAGGTCGTCTTTTTCTGACATTTTTCACTTCCAAAGTGCAGCCTTGGGATGGAGATAAATAAAAGGTTCAAAATGTAAAAAATAACTAAAGCAAGACAGAGTGGGTCGAAAAGGGGCCAGATTGATTTTATTCACACCCAAAACACATTAGTGCCACTTTACAGAGTTTGCCAGTGAAGCGCTACTTTTTTGTTTTCCTCGGGTGGGGAAGTGCACCATTCCTGGATGTACTGCAATACCTGCTTGATGGGCGGATTCGAAAACAAAATGCATACTGCGGCTCTGTATTCACGAATGTGGTCTTTTTAAACCATATTGCTTACGTTTTGTAAGGAGATAAGCAATGGACATTGAAACTGATCCCTTCCGGCCCTGTAGTCATGGCCTTAACTTTTCATGCAAAAGCACTCATTGGTTTCTGAATAATAAGTGCAAAAGCGTTAAGGTAACCATGTTGTTCCTGCTTACATTTCACATGCTTTTACTTAATCTTATGAGTGTTTGCTTTTTAGGTCGAGCCTCGAGTAGCGCGCAAGCGCTGCTAGGCGAAGACTTTAAGTAAGGGGGTTTCAGAAGCAGTCCAAACGCTCGTGCGTCGTGGCTGGCCTTTTTCGGATGGTTACGCGCGGCGCAGACATGTGTTTCCCATTATCGTGCCCAGACGCGGGCGCGATAATTGGAAACACATGCCGGCAAAAGGCCATGACGCACGAGCGTCTGGTCAGCTGAGCAGGCTGCCGCGCTCGCTCGCCCCCGCTCCTCCGTTTCGATTCCGTGCTTGTTTACTTTTCTCTTGGCTGACAGAGTTCAGGCTCAGAAGCTCGCTCGCCCGCCCTCGTGTTGCTAGGGCAGATGGCGGTTGGCTCGAGCTGCGCCACGGGTGGGGTGAAGGTTCGCGCTGTTATCTTATCGAACGTCCAGAGCGGTTGCACGAGGCAGGGGAGGCGAGTGCACGGTGTGCACGTGGTAGAAACGCGAGCGATCCACGGCCGCCACGTTAGCGTCTCGCGCCCTCCACCCAATCCGCGGCCATGGCTGGTGCCGCCCTCGCGCTCTGGAGGCTCTCCCTGAGGTGCGGCGCTCGCGGGGCCACCGCCCCCCACGGCAGCGGCCGCAGCTTCTCCTCGGTGGCCCCGGCCCTTCCCGTCGCAGGAGGGCAAGAAGTTCATGTGGGTGCGGTACAACTAGATGAAGCGGCTGGTGCAAGGTGAGCGCTCCCGTGGGGCACTCTTGAGGGTGGAAGAGGGTCTGCGAAGGTGGGGGAGGCGAGGGGCCTCTTTGTGGGGGGGGCTCAGCCAGCAGACGCTGGTCCATGCTGTGAAAGGAGGGTCAGGTACTTTGCCCCCTCCGTTGGAAGTGCGGCTTCAGATGCAGTGGTTGGGGCGGGGTGAGCCTTTGACATGCTGCGGTGGGAAGGTTCGCAGCAGGTGCTCCCTGGGGGGCTGTGCGTTGGCGAGGGTCACTTCTGTGTCTCTGCACACAGAGAAGGGACAGGGGCATGCAAGGTGTGTGCCCGGGGCAAGGGACCTTCTGTACCAGCTGAAGGGGGGCATAGAAGACTGCTGCGGGTGAGGAGGCGGCCCTGACATGGTTCCTGGGGGTGGGGGCACACGGGCCTCCGGTTGGCACTGAACTTACCTGTATGTCCCTGGATCCCACGTGCTGGCTGTGCATCTGTTGACCCAACTCTGCATCCACACATAACCTGCTCCACCCTCCTGGGACCTGGAGGTGGCCCTCACTCACGCCCACTCATTCTCCAGCATCCCCCTGTAACAGATCACCCCATGGTGCACGCAGGAAGCCTTCACTCATACCCTTCCATGACCCTCACCGACTCCCTGTATGAGGGTGCCCTCCCACAAATGCTTGTTGTGATAGAATTTGGCGTTCTGTATTCTCTTAAAACATTGAAAGTAGCATCTACACCAGTGGTTTCTTATTATTAGTAGCCCACTGAACATACAATAAGCCCTTTCAGTAGCGAGGTGTGCGATGATGGCAAATGTGGGTGTGAGACAAACTTTAAATTGTCGTAATTCCCTCCCATTTTATAGTCGGCACTGAGCATTCCCATACCATGTGTTACAAGCATTGACACAGCCAATAGGTCTTGTCTTGTTGAGTTATTGGCTTTGGCAAAGCCATTACATTATGCTGCTCAGCATCAGCTAGAAAAAGAAAAAAAAGATGTATGAGACAGTCGCTATTTTTTTCCTTTGAGTTTTATGTCAGTCCACTGTTTATACTGCGAGGGAAACTGTACAATCTTATGACGTATAAAGTTGTACAAATGTTTGCACAATAATATTGTTTCATCTGTGAAGACATTTCTCAAACTGAATGAGCCCAATACCACCCAGCTGACTTAACGGAAATATTATATTCAGTGTGTCCTGATCGGTTTCAATTCTTTTGTATGGTCTTGTTCCCATAGTCATTCAAGCTATCTGTGTGTCTCGTGGTGGGAGTGAACATGTCCTTTTCCATCTTTCAACCTGGCTGCAGTTTGAGCCTTAAGATCTTGCATTAGCTCTAACTGCCCCGTGCTAGACCTGCTGGCAACAAAAGGAGAGGGTTCTGGCAGTTACTAAAGATGCTCCTATTTCACTCACAGACTAAAGGTCTAAAGGCACTCACAATCATTAGCGCTGTTGAGACTAGATTTACCAATGACTAATCATTAAGGCCAGACTCGAAATGCAGCACAACCTGAGAGTAGTGTGTGGGTCAAAGAGTTTCACTAGATCTCATTAGAGTCTGCGGCTCTGTAATTTACCCCCTTCCACAATAACATTTTTCTAGAGTCATGGTAACAAAACAAAACGGACCAGCAATAATGCTTGTCTGAGGCCAGTCTGTAGCCAGCCAGGGGAACAAGGAGCAGGCAGCGACTTAAGATTTCCTGTTCACTTCAGTGATGCCCTTGTTCTTCATATCCTTCAAAAGACGTAATGATGGATAGAGCTTTGCAAACCAAGCCAATAGGTCTCGCCTTTGGGACCTTATAAGTGTTTAGCCATACCACAATTAATGTTGTTGCAGTAAGGATATTAACTGCATAACTAAATACTTATAAGGTCCCAAAGGCGAGACCTATTGGCTATGCCAATGCTTGTTCCAGGATGTTGTCACTTTTTTTTTTAGGCAGCATATTGCTCTTGTCTAGTGCATAATTTGAATTGAGTCGCCTCCAGGTGTTTATAGCGGGGTGCAATTGGGTTGTAGTTGAAGGCAGTGCGAGTTTCTCTCAGTGGGGCAGTATGGTGTTCAGTGGGGGAGAGGATGTGGCACTATGGTCAGAGCTGCCGAATTTGGAACTGGGGAACCAGGTTCAGCCTTCATGACCAGTCCACCAGACCACTCTCCTGAGAGAGCACATTTCCATGCTAGACCTTAGAAGGCCCCGAAAGACCTTAGAAGAGTGGTGTCGGAGCACCAGCAGGTGGACCATAGCGGTGGCAAGTGTGGGTTAACCTTGAAGGCCTGTCCACTACAACCCCTATTGAAGCTCACCTCGAGTCTTTTGGGCAGGCCTACAAAGCAGCACACCCTAGAGCAACAGTGACTCTGTCATTGAGGTCACAGGACCCTTGAGGAGGAAGGCTCTAGGCGGTGCGACCGATGAGATCGCACTGAGGCGCTGACTTCGGGTGGGGGCGTCATGTTTGCAAGTATATTATGTTTCTAAAAGCCCTTGCTGCCTCCTTCCTGGCCTCCAGCAATTATCGGCAACAATAAAAATGTCATGATGACTCCGGTGATTAATGTTCTTCCTAGAGAGGGATGGAGTTTTGTCAAGTGGAAGTTTTGACTTGTGGAAAGGTAGCACAGAGGGTTAATGTGCCTGCTGCAAAGAACATGTACCATGCAGATCACTAAATCCACATAATGTAAAAAGGCCAGTGGGTTACTGCTTTTGTCAGAGAGATCCTATTGTTACTTGCAGTTTATAAGTCAAAATCTTAACATAGAACAATGAGCTATTAACTGTCATCTAAGAGCTGCATGCAAACAGCAAGGTATACATTACAGCATTATGGTTTTTTCCCCAGCCTTTGATTATCCTAATGTTGCAAAAAGGGTTCATTTGGACAGAAATCAATTCTGGTTATTAAAGAGAACCCCCAACCATGCTATTATGTTCTAAATTCGGAGTTTGTGTTTCTCCAGATCAATCACTATTAAACTATACTGCCTACTAGTATGATTGTCATGTGACTCCTAGTCCTTTGTCTTATGTAACATTACCTCTTGTGATTTACACACGTATGATTGATTGTCTCTGTGTAATGTGTGATATAAAGTTCTCTGACACCCTACACTGGTATCAGTGGCGCTGTAAATCAAATTAAATGCATCTGAGCGAGAATGTGGTTATGGAGACTTGAGGAGCACTGTTAAAGGGTGGTAGTGAGGGAATCCATGGCAGAGCGAGTCATTGAGGGGCACCAACATTGTCGCACAGGGCTCCACCAGCGCTAAAGGCGGCCACTTCTACTTCCTACAGTTCTAACACCAAATCAAAAACGTTGATTTGAAAACCCCTTAAATCTGAAGCATACCTTCAAGTCAATGTATGATTTAGCAGTGGTCTCGGTTGTTCTAAGTCTTTTTTTATTTATGTACAATCTTTATTTGTTTGCAATGGTGTCTTGTATTTTTGTACTATATGTGTTGTGTTTTTGCACTTAACATAATTCTGCCGAGTAAAGAGCCCACACACAAAAAAGATTGTCCTACGTCTCTTAGCATGTGCGTGTGGGATACTGGTGAGAGGATTTACATTAAAACAAATTGCAAAGTATTAATGTCATCCTAAGGTAGCACAATAATGGCACAGAAAGATAAGGGAGCCTTTTGAAATTTGCAATTATATCCATGGTGTGAGAGGTTTTCTCTTGTGTCATTTTATATTTTGAATGATCCGCCCTCATTACCTCAACAGGATCTCCCCCTTTATGAGGCAGAACTGGAAATTGTATCATGCACTCATCTGGAAACAATCAGTTAACGAGGAGTAAATAATATACATCTTTGTGAGACCTGCACCTAGCTTTTCCATCCAATGTGACAAATGTAATCCATTTAATACAGTTTTAAAATATATGGACTTATTTCATTTGTATATTTATATTTTTGTCCATGTTACTGATATCCACGTTAGGTCTCTTCAGTGATGCCAAATAAGATCAATAGTCCTGCGATGTCACTTTCTGTGATGTCACTTCTTGTGATGTTACCAAGGGCGGCTCCTCCACTAGGGCGGAGGAGCGTCACCTCACTGCTGCTAGCAGTGCGAGAAGCAGAAACACAAAATGCTAAAACTACCATTTTATGTTTCTGCTTCTCGCACTGCGAGAAAGCAGAAGTGTTTGGTTTGGGGCGGGCGGGTCTGCTTTAGGGCAGGGGAGGAGTGCCTTGCCCACTGCTAAGGGCGCTGACTGTTTGGTCGGTCCTCCGGGGCCGACCAAACCAGTCATGCACACTCTGGCCTTTCTCCATGTAGGCTGCAATGCAGCCTACATGGAGAAAATGGCCTCCCCATAGGCGCCATTGCAGCATTGTGATTGGCTTAGGGGAGGGAGGCTGCCTGCTTCCTGTTCCTGCCAGAGGCAGGAAAGCAGGAGAGCAGGTCAGGAGCAGAGACGACGCGAGGCCCGGGAAGGTAAGTTTATTTTATTTTTAAATTAACCCCCCCCGCGCGCGTGAACCCCGCGAGATCCTCCACCCGCGAGTCATGCCGGCCGCGACTGGATGTTACATGCAAATTAGAGGGGCCTCACATCTTCCCTTTCGCCCGGGGCCCCAGAAGTTCTAGGACCGGCCCTGAGCTCAGCCTTCTGTACTTAAGGCGACGACAAGACTAGTTATAGCAACGGAAGCTACAAAGCAGAGGGGGGGGGCAACGGACACAGGACAGGTGCATGAAAGGGTTGACGCTGCCCGGAAGCCGAGAGTGAAAACAAAGCATGGACATTTCAAAGCAGTTCCGGAACAGACCCCACCCAAATTCCCTCTTCGGTGGGTGTCATGTGCTTACCGACTGATCCACGTCACACATTCTTGGTCTCCGCTTTTGTAATTGGTGCCTGGTGTGTTAGATTAAAACAAACCAATACTAAAACTACCAGAATCTCTCATGTCCCGGAGCTGGGGTGGTTGGTCTTTGATGGCACAGAAACACCTGCTATCGGACAACTGGGGACTGGAGCAGCGTGAGGGGGCAGCGGAGCAGGAACGCTTTTTATGGGCCTAAGAAGAAAAATAATTACATTTCTCTTGGAATTGGGGCCTTCCGCTCTTCTTGCACACACCGTTTACACATGGGCACCTCATCACACAAAGAAGCGTGTTACACGTGGGTGAATATTACGCACAAGAACAAAAATTGTATTGCCATTTTTTTATAGAGTTTCGTTAAGCACAACGTGGTTTGAATCAGCCCGTCCTCGCCCATTGTTTTGCCAGATTTTGTATTTTTTTGGGGGGGGCTGAGGGGGTGGGGGTGGGAGGTGGTGGTTTAGGGATATACAACATTCTGCTGTAGCCTCTGTACTGGAATGCTAGTCATGACCTGGGATTTCGGAGCCGGCTTCCTTTCTTCTTTAACAGTCACCAACAGTATTGGTTTTGGAGGTGTAATAACTCCTCTTAGCATGAGAGGCTAAAAAAAATGCACGTTTCAATCTGACATGTAAGGGGGGGAGCTAATTCTGGACTCTGCCAATGCACCTCCTTCACAGAAAATCTGCATTCCCCGCTGTGGTGCGCTATGTCCCCGCGAGCCCATGCCGCTACCAGCGCGAATCCGGCTTCTGTGCCATTTTCAGAAGGGTCACAAACGCCTACTGTACCACTGGACACAACGTCTTCAAACAGAAGCAGCTGCACTCTGAGAGTTCACCCATCAGCTGTGCACAGCGGACCACAGCAGGCGGAGGGGGGGCCGCCACAAAGGGCCGCACCCATCACCCCGTCATCGACATTAACTTCTCAGCTATTTCAGTTATTTATACAGCATTTAAAACCTGGCCATCTAACTGCCCCGTTACTAGCTTGCACTTTTATGAACCATTCGGATACAGTGGGTCGGCGAGGGGCGGGCGCTCTCTGCTGCGACGAGAATAACCCCACAAACACTAAGCGGGCGGACACACGATTCATAGAGAAGTTAAAAATAAACAAGGATTTGCAATGCAATAGGACTCGCATTTACGCGAAACCTATTGCATTGGAAACAGGAGTGTGGGTGGGGGAGTGCGGGCGGGCAAGAAGGCACGAACTGGAGTGAGCGGGCGGGGGGCAGGGGGGCCGAGAAATCACGGACTGCGGTAGGTGGGGAGGGGGGGGAGAAAATAGTGTTCGGAGTAAAGGGGCCAGTAGCCATGGAAGGATACAAATGACGACATGGTCGTCATGAGGAGGGACTAACAAGCCTAAAACCAATCGGAAGGCAGCATTTAGGATCTAAGCCAATGAAAAAGATGATCGGAGAGTGGGCAGAGCTTCCACGAAGCTTCCACGATATACTGAATACTGCATGCCTCGCAAAGCGAGCAGCGCATGCACTGCAACGATAGGCTCGACCTAAGAAGAGTACCTACAGCAGCTTGGTTTCCAGTAGAAGGACACTGGCCACCGGAAGCAGTACTTGGCCCAGGCTCGGTCATGGACGAAAACTCCAAAGCTTTGGAAGAAGCTGGAGGACAGATGGAGCAGTTGACCAATGGGAAGCGAGGACATGAGAGTGATGTGAGATCCAACCAATGGTAAGTAAAGGTAAGTAATGGGTGGGCTCTAAGCCCCTTTTAAGATTTGTTTTTTATTTACAAGGGATTTCACAGGCACAGAGCAAGCACTGTGCAGGCGAAACCTAAAAAGGACGGTTTGGGCCTGGTAAAAGGTTTATATTGCCAGCTCGAACTGACAGTTTAAAACTGCTCAAACAGGCTGTAAAGGTAGGCCTGGGATATGTTTAATGGGCTACTTAAGTGTGTGGCACAATACGTGGTGCAGGCCCAACCACATCACCCAACACCTCCGCGACCTCCACTGGATCCCCGTCATAAAAAGGATAACTTTGAAGTTGCTCGGGCACGCATACAAGGCCCTCCACAACATCGGACCTTAATACCTCAACAATCGTCTCTCCTTCCACGCACCCAAGAGAAACTTACGATCAGCCAACCTCTTCCTAGCCACCGTCCCACGCTTCTACAGGAACAGAGCGGGTGGAAGGTCCTTCTCCCACCTTGCAGCCAAGACATGGAACGAGCTCTCCCTCCACCTCTGGCGAAGCCGACACTGGACCAATTCAGGAAAGACCTCAAGACCTGGCTCTTCGAATGACCCCTACGGAGCTGCTCCCCACCCCCTCAAATGCCTTGAGACCCTAACGGGTGAGTAGCGCACTTTATAAACACACATTGATTAATTGATTGCCTTGTAGCATTTTTTTTTACAGACCCTGAGTGCATGTAGTGCTACTTTACTAGGGACTTATAAGTAAATTAAATATGCCAAGTGGAGATAGGCCAATGCTGTCATGTTTTAAGGAATCAGCAAATGCACTTTAGCACTGGTTAGCAGTGGTAAAGTGTGCAGAGTCCTAAGGCCAGCTAAAACAAGATCAGCAAAAAAATGGAGGAGGACAGCAAAATGTTTGGAGAAGACCACCCTAAGGCTGACAAGTCTAACAAACACACTGAATTCTGCATGTTTTGCTTTTTATATGTCTTTTTCTGTGATACATTTCAGCAGGTCTGACCTGTCAGAATTTATTAGGAGAAAACTGCGAGGGTGTGATAATTATCACACAACTTGTAATTCTGATCCCTGGGCAAATGGTTGTTTGCAGAGGATTGGAATTTATCCCTTAAGTTGAAATAGTGGTCTAAGCCGCAACTCTACCCAAACCCAACCATAGCCATACAAGTAGCCCTTAAAATTTGTAGTGCCCTTTAGCTCCTTATGATGCTTTCCTTTTTTACTCATAAGAAAATAAAAATATTTTTAATGTTATTGCTATTATTATTACATGGCCTATACAGCAAAATGTTTAAATACCTTTCTTCATAGTGCTTTCTTCATAACAATAATTCATATTAAAGATTTATTCGTAGTAGCAAAACGGCTTATCCTAAAATCTTCTTACTTCACCTCCACTAGACAGTGGTTTCCATATTGTTATACCCTATGGTTAACATATAAACTTTACAACTGCTTAAAGTGTGCAAAATCTAGGATTTTCTTTTGGAGAATTTTGTGAAATTTCATAAACATTATGTGAAATATTGCAACATTCTGTTTACAGTATCAATTATGAAAATTGAATTCCAGGGCTTACCATGTTTTCAAATGTCATGCAAGATGCAAATAAGCAGACTCCATCCTTCAAGACATTTTCTGATCGCACCTGTCTGCCATAAGACATTTTTGGTTTGAGCAAGTCCTCCAAGGACCAATATTACGCATTATTGTACACCCAGAGTTTGCGTAATGTAAAAGGCTGTAAACCTTCTGATTGAGTTTTAAAGTCATACTAGCGCCCCCACTTAGCCATAAATATTGCACACATGAACCCATTACACTGAACTTGCTTAGACTTAAGAACAGCAAACTGTAGCATCCACTTGGAAAGATGACATGTCACAGCAGAACACCCCTTAGATACCCCCTTCTTCACCATCATCATAACCATCATTGCTTCACTTTTTACACTTCCAAATCATGCAGCATGATGCTGCACCTTCATAGATATTTAAAAGTGGAGTCTTTTACTTAGGTCCAGGAGAGATATGTAATGAACCTAACATGAAAGTAGTGTACAGCTAAGATAAAGTGTAGGTGAGAGAATTTATAGGGAAACCAGTCCTAAATATGGGCCCAATTGACAAAGGTAAAGTTAGACCAAAAGTTTAACTTTAGACCATAAGTCTAACCTTACAACTTTTTGGTATTCACAATGGGACTTACGAGTAGTATCTTTACGATTGCGGGTTTGGGGCAGAATCTCTACTCTCGGGGCAGAATCTCCACACTCGGGACCGAGTAAGTGTAATTTCATCTTGACACATCTGTGTCAGTGCCTACCACACCCCTACCCAGCTCCTGCTGAAAGTCGTTACTCCAACAGTTAATTGCAGCCTCGCTATATAAATAAACTCAGAGCTACCACACACAAACCCTTTCAGACCTTTCTACATGTCAATGAATGTGTTTGCTGGTTTTTCCATTGTAATGCCACATAATGATTTGAGGAGAAGGAGGAGGAGGAGAGCAGAGAAGATATTTAGACAAAGGATCAACTTCTTTGGGATGTCCTGCCAAGATGTCAGGTCCAGTTACCGTTTTCCCTCTGATGTCATCTCGGAGATTGTTTGTGAGTGGGAGCAGGATCTTGATTCTGAGACATGTCGCTCGCACGCCATCTCAGCCTATGTCAAGACTCTAGCAGCTCTCCATTTCTTTGCTATCGGGTCTTTCCAGAGGTTTCCCAGTGACATCGTAGGCCTCTTTCAGGCAAGCCCGCCCCAATGCTTGCATCAGGTACTGAGCTGCATCAATAGGGGAGTGTATCTCCATATACGTATGCCTCATTCACTGGCAGAAGGGCAAAGAGTTGCTAGGGATTTGTACCACTATTCCCGCTTCGCACTTGTGGTAGGTGCAATAGATTGCACCCATGTGGCTCTTCAGCCACCTCGCCACAATACACACATATTCCGCAACAGACACCCCTGGCACTTCATCAACATGCAGGGTGTGTGTGATGCCAGTCGCTGCTTTACAGATGTGCATGGTCACCTCTTGCCCGGTGACTGGCAGAGGGAGAATTTGGCAACATGTAGCTTCTGGGTAAGCGCTCAAGCACCAGACAGGTCTGATATGTAGAACTGTTGTTTTAATATACACAACCATTATAAATCACAAATCCTTATGACACATGCATGACCCCAACAGACACTGCATGTACTATTTCATACATTATGAACTTTACAGGTTCAAGAGCGACATGTGCACATCTTTCCTTATTTTCCTCCATAGGTGATGCTGCATATGCACTTTCCCCTCATCTCCTCACACCATACACATGTGTAATCACTGTACCTCAGCGTAGGTACAATAGGACACACAAACATACATGAGCCATCAGAGTTTTCACTTTTGGTCTCTAAAGTTTTGATTCAGATGTCTTGACCATACAGGGGCAGCGCTGCTGTACTCCCCTGAAGTTCTGTGCAAGATAACAGTGGCCTGTTGTGTCTTGAACAACATTGCAGTAAATCATGGCTTACAAATACTTCTGAACCCTCATCTAGGTCCAGGAAACCAGGCCATTGTACAAATCAGAGGGCAGGGTTTGCAGGTGAGGGACCAGCTGGTTTACACTTTTTTCTCTTGAGCAACCAGTTGTTGTAGGAAGCTGGATATACTATACCAAAGTGAGGTATAGTGTGCACAGAGTCCAGTGGAACCCCAAAGGTAGGCAGAGGTAAAGTTAGATAGCACCTTACTCTCTATTTGTGGTAGTGTGGTCGAGCAGTAAGGCTTTATCAGAGGACAGTGTTAAGCATTTGTTGTGCACACTCAGTCAGCAAATGAATTCACACACTCAAAGACTGAACTTCAGACCAATTGTTTTTGTATAAAAATATTATTTTAGTTATTTTATTTCCTAGAACCAAGCAAGCCTGGCACAGGTAAGTGATAAGTACATTGTAGTAAATATACAGATTGTAACACAGTTTGGATTGCATTTGTAGATGTACTTGGATTTGATTACAGTAGTGTTACTGATAATGCAATGCTTTTCAGAATACAGTACACATACTTTGTATAGGATTTTGAGTAAAATTACAGGTAAGTTACTTTTGAGATTACTTTTCTTACACAGTGTAGTATACCTGGATACTACACTGGGACATTTCCTGTAAACAGGTAAGTAAAATCGTTTTTGTTAGTTAGTACAATTTTAAAGAATTTATTTAGGTTTTCAAACTCCACACTGAACTTTTTACAAGAAAAACAGTCAATGTTATCCTATGGAGGAAAATAGTGTTATCGTTTTTAGGGTAAGTATTCGGTAGTGGGAGTTGAGGTTCTGGGGGTAGACTCAGGGGTCCCCCAGGGTCAGGGATGCACTTTCGTTACACCCTCAGCGGCACTAGGGCGGCCGGGTGCAGAGTGCTGAGGCCCAATGTTATCCAATTGGGGATAGGGGGCCTCCGGTTGGTGGATGCTGACGAGCAGGCCACTTGGTTGTGGGAGCAAAGCTCCTGGACTTTAGCTCAGGGCAAATGGGGAAACAAAGTAGCACCAAAGGTGCACCCCAAGCGGCACTAGGGCGGCCGGGTGCACAGTGCTGTTTCGACGTCGGGCGCCCTGTTGTTCGCCATGGGGAACCTCTGGTTGGCAAAGGTACAGGGACGAAGGTCTTCTGGGTGCAACCACCACTTCGAGAGGTAAGTTGGGATGTTGGGGGTTGGTTAGCCACCGTCAGTTGGGCCACCCAAGGCCATGGGGCGTCGGGTGCCGTGGTGCCTTTTAGGGTCGGATCTTCTTACCAGATCCTGGTCGCAGTTGGGGGGACCTTCCGGATTTAGGCTGCAGGCGTCGCCTGGAGGTTTGAGGCAGGTCAGGGGTCGCCAGATCTCGGGTCAGGATCGCCGGGGGGAACATCCTCGGTGTCCGGACGGAGCCAGAGGTTGGAGATGAACAAATCCAGTGTTCACAGGAGACACAGTCTTTGTGGTTGAAGGCAGTCAGGTCCTCTGGGGTTTTCGAAGTTGCTGGCTACAGGACACACCGGGAGTTCGCAGGAGCAGGTTCGAGATAGAGACAGGCCGGTAGGGCTGGGGCCAAGTCAGTGGGCGTCTTCCTCTTGTTAGCTTCGGCACGGCTGTTCGGTCATTCTTCTTCTTTTATTGTAGTTTCTTTTGGTCTGACTTCTTGGTTCAGGGCTGCCCCCTAAATACTGTATTTAGGGGGCGTTATAGGGGTCTCGAGGTCAGTAGCCAATGGGCTACTGACCTTAGGGTGACTATGCTCACCCCACGTGGGGGAGTGAGCACAATCCCTAATCCTGATTGGGGAGTGCCTGCCATCTGCAAGATGGCGGTGTTAGAACTGGGGGTCTCTAGTTGGCAGAGGTAGGTACCTTTGTCCAAATAGGGACCCTTGCTTCTAGTCAGGGTAAGGGGGATACACTACTAAAATAACCCCTGCTCACCCCCTTGGTAGCTTGGCACGAGCAGGCAGGCTTATCTCAGAGGCAGTGTGTAAAGCATTTGTGAACACATACAGTAACCCAGTGACAACACTACAGATGGACACCACACAGGTTGTAGTATAAAAATAAGTATTTTTATATAGACTTAACACAAGACCCAAACGACAAAAATCCACAATACAATACGAAAAATATGACTGTCAAATGGTAGAAAATAGCTCAGTTCAATAAAGATGATAAATGCGACACTTTACTCTCAATATACCTTTGGATGCGCAATGCAAAACAAACAAAAGGGTCGCAGGGAAGGTGATGCTTCGATTCCTTACATGCAGAAAGGAGGATGCGTCGGTTTCTTACTGCGGCCTGGTTACGATGCGTCGAGATGGCGCTTCGATGTGATGACGATCCGGTGCGATGCGATAAAATGGCGTCTTGCTTACGGTGCGACAACGTAGATGGGATGCGTGCACGCCCGACGGCCGTGCGGCGACTCGGCGATCTTCTGTGCCGCGACAGGCCCTGCGACACGCTTCTCTGGGGATGTGAGGCGCTTCGGTGATGCG
The DNA here is from genome assembly GCA_963921515.1 of Calotriton arnoldi. Taxonomy (NCBI): domain Eukaryota; kingdom Metazoa; phylum Chordata; class Amphibia; order Caudata; family Salamandridae; genus Calotriton; species Calotriton arnoldi. The sequence continues at coordinate 5,683,316 of CAWUFW010000065.1, forward strand.
ATGGCGACAGCGGCAGCGGCGGCACGCTTACTCTGCGATGCGACGACAACTGCTGCAGCGGCACGCTTCTCCGGTGATGCGGGGCGCTTTGGTGATGCGGCAGCGGCGGCACACTTACTCTGCGATGGAACAACAACTGCAGCGGCGGCAACCCACTTCCTCTTTGTTGAGTCGCGCTTCCAGCTCCCAGCGACACGCAGTCTCTCAGAAGGCCCAACAGCAGTAGGCACTTCAATTCCCAGCAAGGGAATTCAGGAGGGAAGCTGGGGGTGAAGTCTTGTATCCCTGAGACTTCAGGCAGGAGGCAAGCTCAATCTCAAGCCCTTGGAGATCTTCCTCAAGATGATGAAAGCACACTCAGTCCTTTTCTCCTTTCTTTGGCAATAAAGTAACCTCTGCAGGCCAACCCCAACAACACGCAGCATAGGGGTAGTCTCCTCCTTCAGCTTCCTGGTTCTTCTCCTCAGCAAAGGTTTGTCTTGATTCCCAGAAGTGATCTAAAGTTCTGGGGTCTGGGTCCCCCTTTTTATACACACAAATCCTTTGTCTCTGAAGGCAGAGAGTGTCTGTACCTACTCCAAACCAGTTCTGGGTGCATTCTGCCAGTGCACAACTTCTTCCTTTGTCAGTGTGGGCCAGGGTCATCAGACACACCACAGTAGGTGGAGCCAGCATTGTGGAAGGCAGGCACAGCCCTATTCAGGCCCAGGTGCTACTCCTCCCACCACTCCTCATGCAGATAGGTCTATTCAGCCTAGTGCTGACTCACCCTGTCTCCTGGAGTCCCCCAGCCCCTGTCACTCACAAAACCAGACATACAATACACAAGCTAGCAGAAGCAGGCTGGATGGTTAGGCAAGAAAATACCTACTTTCTAAAAGTGGTATTTTCAAACACAGAATGTTAAAACCAACTTCACTAAAAGATGTATTTTATCATTCTCAGTTCAGGCATCCTAAATTCATTTTTCTACCATGTTCCCTGGGTCAGTTAGGATTATAAAATGTTATAATCAAACTGCCCATTCTGGCCTATGGGGACAGGTAGCCTTGCAATAGTGAAAAACTAAATTGGCTGTAATTCACTATCAGGACATGCCACACACATCAGGGCATGTCCTACCTCTTACATACAATGCACCCTGCCTGCAGGCCTACTTTAGGGGTGACTAACATGCAGAAAAGGGAAGGTTTGGGGACTGGTAAGGGGGTGCACTTACCAAGTCGACATGGCAGTACCAGACTGCACACAGGCTCTGCAATGGCAGGCCTGAGACACGCTTTCCAAGCTGCTCCGGTGGGTGGCACAACCAGTGCTGCAAGCCCACCAGCAGCATTTGATTTACAGGCCCTGGGCACACGTGGTGCACTGTACTAGGGTCTGACAGTAAATCAAATAAGCCAATCATGGAGTCACTAATCCACACATCAATTTATCATAGGGAGCACTTGCACTTTGGCACTGATTAGCAGTGGCAAAGTGCCCAAAGCATCTAAACCAGCAAAAACATGTCAACAACAGAGGAGGCATAGCGAAAAAATGGAAGGGAGACCCACGCCAATGGTACCAGGTGTAACAGGCGGGCACTGAAGAGTGGACTTCACCTCGCCTCCCCTACCTGAGGGGTGGGGTTGGCAGAGGTGGCTACACCTTTTGGGCTGGCTAATTATTCCCGCCTGTCTTCCCGCCGAAAAGGAGGGGAGACAGGAAGGGGGCCTGCTCCTGATAGCAGGAGAAGCTGGTGGTTGCATTACAAATTCTGCCAGGCCTATGGAGCTCCCCTGCCACAGATGGCTCTTCCTGACCTGGGGGAGGTGTGAACACCTCCGCCCAGGAAATGCTTTGTTTCTGGGCTCAGGGAGCGAAGGCTCCCACCCTAGGGGTCCAGAAACATGTCTCATGGTGGCAGGCTGGTGTCTACCAGTCAGGGAACCCACCAGAGGCTGGTCGTTTTTTCAGGGGGCATCGCAAAGATGCCCTCTGAGTGCATTTTTCATTAAATCCCACACTGGCATCAGTATGGGTTTAATGTGCTGAGAAGTTTGATACCAAACTTCTCAGTTTTCAGTGTGGCCATTATGGTGCTGTGGAGTTCGTAATGACAAACTCCCAGCACCATATACTCTAAATGGCAGCACTGCACTTACAATGTCTAAGAATGGACTTAGACACTGTAGGGGTACAGGGCTCATGCACCTGTACCCTCACCACTGGTATAGTGCACCCAGCTAGAGGGGTGACTGATCTATGCCGGGGTAGTGGGTTGTAGGCATGGCACACAGGGATGTGTGCCATGTCGACTCTTTGCTTTGTTCTGCACCAATACATGCAGCCTGCAAAGGCAGTATGTGTGTGTGTAAAGGTACAGGACTTCTAAGGGTGGCACAATAAGTACTGCAGCCCTTGGAGGTCTTTCCTGGTCACAATGCCCTGGGTACCTGTGGTACCATTTACCAGGGGCTGACCTGTGGCCAGAGAAGCCAATTGGGTTTGGGTTAGTTTTGGGGAAAGAACACAGGCCCTGGGAACCTGATTGGTAAGGACCCAGGGCACATCAAGTCAAAGTGCATCAGTAGTCTGGCAAAAAGTGGGGGGGTTACTGCAACAGAAACCCAGCTTCTCACACAAGCCCCCCCCATCCCCAAGCCCAAAGGCCAGGAGACTCAGCCAAACCTGGGAGAGTCTTTCTAGTCTTTCAGGCAAGGAAGAGTAGAGGAAGTGGGTTGAAAGTTGCAGGGCCTACTCTGCCTTACATCCTTCTGTCCAGGTCAGTTCCTCTGGGGAGCTGGCCTACCTCAACAGTTTCAGGACCTAATTCCCAATGCTCCTTTCCTAGATTTTTAGTGTCTTCACCCCATCTTTTTAGTTTGGATTCAGAGGTGCCTACCTCTGCAAATTTTAGTTTAGCTAGGGCAAAGCCCAGCGTACCCACAAAGGTTACCCACAGCTTGAGCAACCCCACCATGATCAGTAGGGTCAGGGGGCCTAGCTCGCTATTTAGCAGGGGGCTAGGCAACCATGCCAAGGACAGTGCTGCCATGAAGGCTAACACCCAGCAGAGGCTACTAACAGCTGTCAGTGCCCAGAACCATACCTTTAGCTCTTCCCTGACAGGTGAAGGGGCTAACTTACAGGCTTGTTTGGGTTCCGGGGGCCTATCTGCTGTTTTAGGGTATGGGGTCACTGCACTTGGTAGTGAACACCCTTCTTCCACCCTCTGTTCTTGCAGCTGAGGGGCCACCAACTCAGTCAGGACTTTTTGTTGGCTAGGGGGGACTTCACCAGTGCCAATTTTGGAGTTCTCCCGTACTGGGATAGAATCTCCCTGGCCCACTGGAACTATGGCTAACAGTTGTCCACCTTTCCTACACTGTCTCTTCTTTTTCTTTTGGGCCTTAGCTGTCCCAACTGCAGGTTGAGCCCCCCCAGGTTTCTTGGGTGAGGTCTGGCACTGGACCAGTACCTCTCTTTGGCTCAGACCAACCTCTGGGTGGTCATTTCCAAGAAGACAATCAAGGGGGATGTATTGATTGACTACCACCTTTCTCCATCTAAGGGACCCAGCTATTTCTAGGAGCACTACAGCCACAGGCCTAACAGTGACACCCCCTGGGACTGCCCTTACTCTTTTTGTCTCCCCTGGGACACACTGGTTGGAGAGAACCAACCTGTCATGCACCACAGTGTGACTGGCACAGGTATCTCTCAGGGCAGTGGCTGGGATTCCATTCATCAGTAGGTGGTGGAAGTGTCTACTCCCCTCTGAAATCTGCAACTCACCTTTTGGGCCCAGTTTCCAGTTGAAGGCTAGGAGGACTTCCTCATCTGAGGAATCGGCCTCTAAAGCTATACTGGCAACCCCTGGAGCTACACTAGGGGCTGTCATTTTTTTAGGATAGCTAGTGTCCTTGGTGTGGTGTCCTGCCTTTTGACAGTTGTGACACCATACCTTGTTGGGATCCCAACTCTTACCTTGGTACCCAGTTTTAGTTTGTGAGGTGTCTTTGGGCCCACCCTCCTGGACAGGTTTTTGGGGGGCTACCTGGGACTCCTTACTTTTATCTTTAAGAGGCTCACTGTCTTTCCTCTGGGGAGGTTTTGTAACCCCTTTCTTTTGGTCACCCCCAGTGGACATCCTAGTTACCCTTGTCTTGACCCAATGGTCTGCCTTCTTTTCCAATTCTTGGGGAGAAATTGGACCTAAGTCTACCAGATACTGATGCAACTTTTCATCAATGCAATTACTTAATATGTGTTCCTTCATGAACAAATTATAAAGACCATCATAATCTTGCACTTTACTTCCAGTCGACCAGCCATTTAGTGTCTTAACTTCGTAGTCTACAAATTCCACCCAGGGCTGAATCTGGGTTTTCTGAGCCCCCTATACTCCTCAGTTGTGAGTCCAAATCCCTCAATCAGAGTTGTCTTCATGGGTCATAAGACCCAGCATCTGCCCCACTAAGGGTCAGAAGTCTGTCTCTGCACTTACCAGAGAACTGTTCCCAAAGGAGTGCCCCCCAGTGAGTTTTCTTCACTCTTCTGGCTTCACAAGCCCTTTCAAAGGCTGTGAACCACTTGGTGACATCATCACCCTCCTCAAATTTAGGGACAATCCCTTTGGGGATTTTGGGATCATAGGATCCTTCCTTTTCTATATTTTTTAAATTGCTGCCACTATTGATGGGTCCTAGGCCCATCTCTGCTCTTTCTTTTTGTAGAGCCAGGAGTCTGGTCTCTAGGTCTAATCTTTTGGTCAACCTGGCTAGCAGGATGTCCTCAGTAGTGCCTGACCCACCTGTGTGGGATCTAGGTACTGAGAGGTTGATTTTTGGATCCAGGGCCACTGGGGCCCTTCTCTCCCTATGAAGTGGTGGTGGGGGGGTGAAATGCATCCTCATCCCCTCCATCTTCTTCCTCATCTGATTGGTCTTCACCATTCTCAGATGGGTGGTCCTTAGCATATCACAAAGGAGGGACTGAGGGCTTTTAGACAGGTCCAGCATACATGCCCTAACAATAATGAAGATACAAAAGGTATGCTGTTCCTAATATCGAGACAAGGGAAAACTGGTTTTATGTGGTCATGAAGTGTAGGAGGATGAGGATTCCTCCTCTTGGAATATAGGGCCCTCACACACCCGGCAAGGTGTCATGCTTCATCATATGGGCTGTTCCTCGTCAGGTCGGCGCTGCAATACCTGACGGGCCCCCTATGAGGGGCTCTTTGGCGGAGATCTTTTATTCCAAATGCCGTTTGGTGCCGTGGGGGTGAGGGGCCTAATTAGTGTAGATGAAAGTGTGGAGGTGTATAACCTGAAAGAAATTTTAAAACAGGTAAGGGAGTACCAGCGAAGACTATTTTAATCAATGGGTCTCCCACCCTGATTATAAGAAACAAAGGTGCATGTCTGAGATTATGTCTCAGGTAGGGCGCTCTATTGTGCGGTCAACATGTTTCTTGCCTGGTAAATGAAAAAAGTGGGGGGTTACTGCAACAGAAGCCCAGCTTCTCACAGTTGTGTTACAGCCTTTATGCGGTTTCACAGTCTGTTGTCAGTGATGATTGGTGGACATTTAACACTCTGTCCATAAATTCCATCCTGAGACTACTCTGTAAGCCATACATAACGTATGTAAACAACAGCTGTTGTCAAGAGTCAAAAGATTGGCCATGCAACATATTTTGTGCACTTGTCAGTGATTAGTGTGGACAACGTCTCAAAGGACTCCATTGCCTTAGGCGATTAAATGTCACTGTGTGAGACCTCCCTGGAGAGTGCTACTATAGGAATGTAATGTTGGTCTCTGAGACACAGTAGTTGTGGTGCTGACATAGTGAGGCTAGGAATGTTCAACACTTCGTTGCCCATGATCTACCGTTCACCCCTGTTGTATCATGATGGCTAGCAAGATTCCATAGTAACATCACTACACACTCCTTCAATCTTTGTGTTGCATATATGATGTGCTCTGACAGTACTGAATGCACAATGTTAAGCATCTGTGTGGAGTTGTATTTAGTATTTGTAACATGAAACATATGAATGTACAGGTATTGAAAATATCTTGGACCTGATTCACAAAGGGCCTCTGCACTTTTGGCAGAGGCCCCGCCGGCGTGGGGAAGTCTCCGCACCTGGGGCGGAATCTCTGCAATGAGAATTCTCATTGCTGAGATTCTGCCAGAGTGCAGAGACTTCCCAACGTCTGTGGTGCCTCCACCATGAGTGCAGAGGCCCTTTGTTAATCAGTCCTCTTCTATTTGTGTGTGCTACAACTCATGTGGCAGTGTGCCTGTAATGGCATGGATTGTCTATGCTCATAGCTGGCAAGTTTCACAGGTCCATTCCTGATGTGCCACTCCAAGCCAGCTTTTTTTTCTTTGAATTCTGGGACTTGCAGTCCTGTTTTACTATGGACCATGGACCTGGGAAACTTGGCAGGACTGTATGCTCAGAAAGAGGCTCCTTCATGCATCCTACTAATAACTAAGGGCCTGATTCAGAAAGGCTAGGCATTTTGTATTCTGTGTAATGGTGTATGCATCACACATGCAGGTCTAATGTCCACCTATTATCATATGTCACTGTCTCATGATAACTTTTTGGTACCATGTGAGATATTTGTCAAGGAATGTCTGGCACTGTCCGAGCTGTAAATGTTGTACTAACACATCCTCCCAGCGCTTATGGCACATCTTGGGCAGCCGCAGGTACACACATACTGCACTTCTGCACGCAGTGAGATCTCTCCAGATTTGGTTGAGCGCTGCATTACTCCGCTGTTTCTTAGAGGTGAGGATGGCTTAGAATGACCATTAAATAGCTGCCTGCAAATTCCTGTATTGAACTTCCTGCTTTTTTTCTTTGTCATTTTCTGTATAAAATCTCCTCACTGGGTACGGACTCTCTACTCCAGGTGCTGAGTCCCCGCTCAAAGGGCATAAACTCCTCTACTGGGGCAGAGTCTTGGCAGTCGGGCCGGAACCCTAAGATTTCATGCAAGAAATGACAAACAGGAAATAAAAAGCTCAAAGTTCAATACAGGAAGTTGCAGGCAGCCATTTTGTGGTCATTCTGAGTCATCCTCACCTCCAAGCAAGATCCTCTGCCATTCTGCTGCTCTGTTGAACTAATCTGCCCCTAATATGGCTGAGGGACTTGAGGACAAGGCACCCCCTTTTAATTAATTTTAATTAAACATACTTATTGAGGGGGTGCTTGATAAGTACCTTCAGCTTTATGGGGGACCAGAGGAACAACTGAGTACTGCAGTGCGCACCATATTCTGGCAAGATGTCGCAGCGCGATGCAGTGCAGTGGGCGTGTACCATCGGTGGGCCCACATGTGTCGCAAGTGCTGAGAGGACCTTCAACACTGCCCAAATTCAGGCACAGAAATTATTGGGCCTGTACTCCCAGCCCCACTCATAGAGGCCCCACTATAGCTCACTGTACAGGAGGGTCCTGAAGGCATCCTGTCCGAACCTCCATGCTCAGCTGGAGGAGTTTGACTAGCAGAGACCTGGTAAGCGCATGAACTGCATTATGGGTCTTCAAGTATGATGTGAGTGGTGTGAGAGATGTACCATCATCTGTGTTTTGTCACCTTTTACTTTATCAGAGTATTGGCTGCAGTACTTATAATGTCTATGTATCATTCGAGCAATTGGAGTGCTGTTTTCTGAGGGCATCTGGGACTTGTAGTGTTCTAAACATAGATGGGTACACTACCCTTACAGTAGCAATTTAATGAATAAATGCACTTACATCATCATGACTAGTGAACAAAAGGGCATTATAACTGTTATATGCAACGGTGAAGGAATGGTTTGGACAATGTCTAGAGTTGGTATGAGAGATGTTTGGGTGTTGCATGGTGTTTCATGCATGCTTTTTGTGAGTATTTTTCCAGGTAAAATATTATATTTATGTACCATGAAGTAAAGGCTGACTTTGTGATACTTGTCTCACTCAAAATTATACAAACATACCCAAGTAGGACGAAATCCACACATCTTCTCCACAGTGGCCAGTATGTCATTTCTAATATCTAGGTATTTGTACAAACTATGCACATGTGATTACCATTGTACAGCACAACTGAAGCAGTCTTGACATTCTAAATGTAGGATTTGTCATGTAGTGTCTGATGTTGTCAAGGGATATTCCAATATTTAGATTCACATCTTTGCAAAGGTCATATCCAAGGCCTTGTTTGTATATGTATATCCAATGTTGCATGTATGTTGTGTTTCACTAAGCTTCATAACAGATGACATTTGATAGTAAGTGCAAGACTGTGAGACTGCACATAACAGGATAATCGAGGATCCACTTTTAGGTGTGGATATATCCATGCAGACTGTGTCCCAACTCTACTTGTAGACTTACATTGGAAGATAACTATGTTTCAATGTCAGGAAACTCACATTGCACTAATGCTGAAGGTGAGGGTTAGTAAATACTGAAGAGCATACTAAATTGAGAAAGATGTTAGTGTGTGAGTAATTGCCGGACATTACAGTGATAGCACATATACTTTTGGGTCCAAGAAACATATAATTGGTCAGTGAGATAAAAGAAGTACAAAGTCAGCACTTGCTTTACGTAGTCTTGTGCTTTGTTATGAAGTGTACACCAACTACATAATGTTTAACTTCTATTTCAGTAGACCAGTCTGGCCAAGGACCAAAAGCACAGGACCATGGACAGAGCTGGAGATTCTTGGCTCGTCGACGGGCACATCCTCTGGATACCACAAGCAAGGAGTGAGGAGGGACACGAACCATCAGGCAGGGGTACTGCACCCACCCAGACGGAATCTTTAACATCTACAGCAGCAGCCAGGGGGGATGCTGAAGAGACTGAAGGAAGGGGACATTGATAGGGACACCTCCAGCCAGGAGGAGGAGGAATGTGGCTCTCCCCCTGGCCCACAAAAACTGAACTTGAAAATGGTGCCCCCAAGGCAGGCCCCATCACCATCTGGGCCTGCCACTGACCCCTCCCTAACTCTTGAGGCCCCCATTCCATTGGGGCTTCCAGCAGCACCCCCTGCCACTAGTCCCCCTCCAAGTGCCTGCCCAGAAGAGCTGAGGAAGACGCCTGCCCCTGATACCCCACACCCCTCATGTTCTACACAAACCCCTCCATGTGTAATTACTTCTGTGGCTGCATCCCAGGAAGTGATGGTGGCATCTAATGTTGACCAGAATGTGTCCTCTTGGGTCTTACAGGAAATCCAAGACAAACTCTGTATGTTCCGAGAGGCACATTCCAGACAAATGGCCAACATCAATGCCTCCATCACTTCCTCACATTGGGCAAACTTCAGACATATTGTCTGTGTTTGCCCAATGACTCACCCAGACCACTGTAGTTGTGTCTCCCTGTACGTCTTCCCTTGCTACTTCCCCTGCTACCCCTTGTACTCCTCATGTTTGCCGCTCCTGTGGGATGTCTGGTCCTGCACCGGCCAGCCAGGAAGAGTCTACCGGAGCAGATGATCTCCACATTGTGGAGAAGGAGGACATTGAAGATGACCAGTGACTGGACTATATTTCGACTCTGGACTTTTCGTTTACCCCATGTACTTAGACTGGTTCCCCTGATGCTACAAGATGTGTTTTGTTTGTTTTACCCAAGCCCCTCCAAGTTCCCTTGCACATTCTGCCTGAAGATTTTATTTGATTTCCTTTCGCCCTCTCCAATGGGCAGTTTTTTAAATTTAATTTATTTCCTAAAATATTAATATTTTTCTTGAACACCATCTCTGTCTTGTGTTGTTCATTATATATGCTGGATTCAAAGTATGGAACTTCATTTTCTTTAAAGGGGTAATTAGTATGAGAGCCCTGAATGAGTGTGGGCGCTTTTTGGATATTATGCCTCACGTAATTTTAGAGTGTGCCGCACTACCAAATATTGGTAATGAACAGCCCGCGACAACGCGGCAACCAACCGCGTAATTTTAGACTCACTCATGGAGCGCGCTTTTGCATTAACGAGCACTGGTGGCCACCATGATACAAACAAGTGTTTTTTGACACCACGCACTCGTCAAAATACGGCATGCACAGCCATCACGAGGCCAGTGCATGAGACCTCATCACCGATCATAGACACAGACAGCTGATGCTGTCAGACGTGCACATGTGGCAGTAATAGTATGTCTAGGGCACTTTTCCCTCAAACTGCCACAACGATATGCATGGCGAAAATCAAACTCTGCTTCTATAATTAAGTTTACTGTGGATTTCTACTCACTACGACTTATGTCTGTCTCTATATGTTTGTCTTTTGTTCCTGTTGTTATTTCTCATTACCAGGTAATAACAGGAACACGAAAGAGATGTTCCTATGAGCGCAAAACACGCACTTACACCTGAAAAGAGGTACCATAGGAATATAGGGTGTCTTTTCCCTACTCCTATTTTTATTCACGATTTTACATCACACGGTCCTGACGAAGCGCACAGGGATCCATTAGGGACCCATTCCCAGCGCGAAACATGTTGACCAACACACTCATTCACAATCACACACGGGCACTGAGAGCAGCAGAGTAATACCCTGACCTCTATGGTATTTATTAATAGAGGTGCTCCATCTCCCCTGTATAATTCTTTTATCCTTACCTCCCGGACCTACGAATAAAAATTGACCTCAGGGTACCAGTAGAGTAATTTTAACACACTTGCACCAACACTTTTAGGCCCACACCCCCGCATGCACAACTGCAGCATCTCCTAAAACGATCTCTGACAAAGAGCCCTCTCGCGGGGCCCGTGGGGGACAGCAGCGCCACCCCCACGAGGAGCAACGCCCGATGATGAAGCATGACACTCGCAAGAGTGTGTGAGGGCACTAATTTCTAAAGGAGAAATTCCCCCACCTTCATCAACTGGGAACCACATATAGAGACTACCTTCCCTTCCATTCTCTACTTTCTCTCATACGTAACCAAGTTGGTTATGGTTCTTTATTTTAGGAACAGTTACCACACAGTGATTACACTTCAAAGTATGGAAGTCAACATCAGTAGGTGTTTAGCTATGCTCTCAACATGATACCTTGTTACACAGATGGCCTACATATCTACATGTCTTACTCCCACACATATATAGTCACATTTATGGCCTACAACCATAGTAACCAATTAACTATCATCAACTATTATGCAATTCGGTATTGACTTCTGAAGAATATCTTTTTATTTACATATATTGGGGGTATTCATATTTTACAGTGATCATGGGGGATGTCTCTTGCAACTTCACAATTGTGGTGGTGAGGATCTCTGTGAATTACTGTCTTGGTGCCCATGTGTGGGTGGGTGTGGTGCATCTGACTGTACAGTTGGTGGGTGTGCCTGTTCAAGGGGTGATGGTGCCTGTACAGCTGGTGGAGAGGTGAGGGTGCCTGTACAGGTGCGGGCGATGTCTGTACAGGGAGTGAGGGTCCCTGTACAGGTGGGGAAGGTACCTATACAGGGGGTAATAGTGCCTGTACAGGTAGGGGATGGGACTGGGGGGTGATGTGACTATGCAAAGGACATGTGCAGGGGGGTGCCTGAGTAAGTGGGGGATACATGTGCAGATTGTGGTACAGGTGGCTGGTTGGAGTGCGGTGCAGGTAGATGTGTTGGGTCCCTTCCATGTGTTGACCTTGAAGGAAGACTTTGAAACAGTTTCAACATGCCCCCCATCATCTTCATGGCCAAGGCATGGTGTCTTGCACTCTCTTCTTATAGATTGTTATGATGTAATTTTGCCTCCTTTCCATGTTTTGGCAAGATTTCTCAATCCTGTCTAAGACACAGGTCTGTCTGTCAATCATCTGAGGGATTTGCTGTATTCCCTATAGTAAGTCTGAAATGTCAGACAGAGTAGCCCCTAACTATGGCACAAAAACCCTGCCTCACATCAGCCGGAAAAATTCATCCTCCCACTGGCCACCATGATCAAATGCCAGCACCCCCCACATGGGATAATCTCTGATACGAACGTCGGATCAACCAGCATGTGGAGGGGTGGCATGTGGCAGGCTGTGGGGAGGAGATTGGTGCCTAGGGGATACCTGTTCCTCACCAGGGGTGTTAGGTTCCTCAGATGCTTGAGAGAAGGCCTGGCATACATTGTCATGGGAGGAGTGTGTAGGAGAAGCAACACCTCTACTCTGGAGAAGTTGATGGTTGTGTTGTGGTAGGTGAATGCTGTGGCTGGTTGGCTGACTGCTGGGAATTGGCATTCCTCAGAGGTGAAGTGGGAGGCACAATGCTGGCCAGACCTGATAGGCCTTAGTGTGTTGCCTAGTGGGCCAACAATGCACTCCTGATATTCCAGGTCCTCCTCCTCAACCAGCACCTGATCATCTTCTTCATCCTCATCTTCTTCCTCCGTATCCTCCTCTTCTTGAGCATTGATTGCTGCTGACATAACTGCTTGGAGGAGGATTGGATTCTCTCCTTGGATTGTCCTTTGCCCTCCGCTGGTAGATAGTTCAGCTTCTTCGAGCAACTCGTCCTCAGCACCTCAAAGACAGAGGTTGCAACAGGATAAGTATTTGCCATACTATATCATGTGCTACAACACAAGGGCTGGGTCAAATAATCTTTGCATCCATCTGATGTTCCACATGTGAGCTGGTTTGTGTTAACCTACACGTGACAGCTCACACTGTAGCACTGAGGTGTTCAAGGCAGATGTCCGATGCAAATTCAAACTCACCAGCTCCAGCCACAGCTCTGCATGGTATTGAGATCCGCCTTGATGTCAGCTGTGGAACCTGGCTCTTTGAGTGTGTGGCAGAAGATGTGGTCCTCGATCCAGCAGCTTCAGAAGGAAGTGACACCGTAATTAATGTTCAGCATGAATTATATGTAAACATGTAAAATTAACACTGACATAACGGATTATGTTGGGGACATAATGCACACCAACCTCAGCTGCTATAAAAAAGTGGCAATATCTGCGAGTATCGTTTCACAAGTATTTGGTTGTTGTGCACTATTTGGGAATCAATAGTTCACAACACTATATGGCACACTTACCTGACAGAGGATGGTAGTGGGTCTGACTGCTGCAGCCAGAATGCCTTCCAAATGCCTTGATGGTACTTTGGTTCACTGAAGAAGTCCTTACAGCAGCTGTCATATGCCATACATATCCATATTCAAATTCAAAGGATGATGGAAATCATTTTACATGTATTTGTCATAGGTACATACTTTCAACCCAGTTGTGGCTACTCCTCTTTAGATGAGACAATCTAAGCAATTTGGTACATACTGCATTAATTTAACATAAATGCAGAGTCATCCTTTCATTAGCCAATATGTTATGAAGTAATGTACTCTTAAGAGCCATATCGGAGCATATGGAGATAAGAGACAATAGGGATATTAGACACACACCAAATACTGCTGACATATCATCCAATATTTAAGACTATGAGCCTTTTAAAAAGTAATAATTAAGTGTATTTAACAGGATCTACCATCTGCCCAGTGTCTGGTGCCTAACCATATGTCACACCCATAACATGGAGCAGAGATCACTGTAGTCTGTGTTTTTCTGCCCATCCTCACAGGGCCTAAAATGAGTGTATTTAGTTTACATTCTAATTGACACATGTAATGAACAGCATATCCTAGTTCAGTTCACATGTTTGGGACTCGTGATGGATTCTATGTAAAATATCTATGGGTTGTCTGATCACAATGTAGCAAATGGGACACTCTTCTGGCCATATTTATGTACCAGTTTGTGCTGGTGGTATGGGTTGATTTGCCCAATGACATTCTTTGCCTCCCTTCAACTGCAGGAACCTCTGCTCCACTGGGTAAATCTGCTCTGGCTGTATGTGGCAATAAAAAGAAGTCAACAGACAATACCAACAAATGATGATTATGTACAACTTTTCACATATTTACCCAATTGCATTTACAAGACAACTGTGATGGTTATTAAATCAGGCACATTTTCTAGTGCCATATATCAGTGTAAAAGAAAATCATCAGCAGCTATGGGCCACTGTTTGTGAATGTGAAATTGAAAGTTACCATTTCGATCACAAAGGATTCTGGGAGTTGTAGTGCAATAGACAAAATGAGACACATGAGAGTCTAACTCAATATAAATATTAGCACAAGCTTGAAGTGGCTTCAGTAATCAGTAGTCACATTTGCAGTGTATTGTACACATGTATCTTTGTAAGCCATTGTTTAAATAATCACATATTACCTGGTAGCACATTAAAGTCATCATTCACAGGTAGCCCATGCAGCAGGTGGGTGTGCATGGTGGAGAGGACGTTCTTCACAAGTGGCGTGAGACAGGTTCCAGTTTGTCTATCAGGGAGAGCTCCGCCCACCTCTATCCTGATGAACTTATCCTTCACACAACTCTTCTCATCCTGCCACTTCTTTTTGATGTCTGTGACAGTCTGGATATTCTCCCTCAATGCACTGACTGCAGTTGCCAACTGCTGCCATAGGTCTGGCTTCTGTGTTGCACTGCTGAGGTATGGAGGTAGACCATGCAGTTTTTTGTAGTTCCTCACTGCAAATGTTACAATCATATTGGTCTCCTCCTCAGTGTAGCTCTTCTTCCTCCTCACCTATAGCCTGCTGATGGCAAGGCGCAGAACAGGCAGGTGAAGTGTAGGTGTGGAAAAACCAGTGCCTTGAATGTGTGCTGGTTTTATGTAGTTTGTAGTGCGGGGTTACAGGTAGTATTAATTGTCCACTGGTGTATGAAATTACACTTACCACACCCTGAGAACGGTGTTTGAGCCCCGAGAGCGGAGATTCCGCCCCTATTGCGGAAACATCGCCCCCAAGTACGGAAACTCTGCAGTCATAAAGATACTACTCGTAAATCCCTTTGCGAATACCCAAAAGTCTTAAAGCTAGACTTTTGGTCTAAAGTTAGACTTTTGGTCTAACTTTACCTTTGTGAATCCGGCCCTTAGTCTATAAGTAGATTAACCAAATTCTTAGAACTCCATATTTCCAATTCTGACGCCAGGACTGAGCTTAGGAATGGAGGTGAAGATTGAAGCTGTCACTCTTTGCTTGGAAGATGAAGAGCTAGAGTGCCCATTTGCAGAGAATGAGCTATCATGACAGAGAAAAGACAGAACAAAAGCAAACTGACTTTGACCTGCATGGAAAGTGACTCTAGAGGAGAGTATGTCCAGGAGATATGCAATTTGCCACACAGATAATCTGGACCAAACCTCAAGAACCAAGATTATCTGCACAGAAGAAGGTTGAAGATGTACGAAAGGCACCAAAGGACTGTGTCTGCTTCTAAGACTGTTCTGTCTCAACAACTCCCCCCCTCCCAGTATACCTTGCCTGCAGTCTGGTAGTGAGCACCTGGGCCTGAGACCATTTGTGGACATAGAATGTGGCTGCAAGCACACAGCTTTCCTATTTCATTCAGGATCCCTGGTTTTCTGCTGAACTTAAAACTGATTAAATCATCCTACTATAGCTTTCAGTTCTCAGTTTATCGGTTAATGGTTTTAGTGTCAGCTAATCCTAAATGAGGGTTTCATGTCAGTGGTCAATCCTGACCACACCCAGTGGATTTCCCTTGGCCCTAAATCAAGCACAAGTATACCAACTTAAGATCCTAGAGAGGAAAAAACGGACTGAACGTACCCAGAGAAAGCTTGCCATTGGAACATAAAAATATTGGGCCACATGTATGAGGGCTTTTTGAGGTTGCAAACGGGTCGATTCGCAGAATTGGCCCGTTTGCGAACTCAAAAAAGGGTTTTCAAATGTATCAAACCTAAATTGCGAACCCAAATTGCGATTCGGTGACCGGTTACCGAATCGCAATTTGGGTTTGCGATTCGGTATTAGGAAGCGGTGTGTTTAGGGCGTCCCTTCCTAATAACGAATCGCATTGGTATGTATGTATGTTTTGTGACAGAAATGCGGTCGCAAAACATTCGCATTTTACCACCTACTTCAAGTAGGGGGTAACCCATCCGCAAATGGGAAGGGGTCCCCAAGGTACCCCTTCCACTTTATGAATGTTTGTAAAAGCATGGGACCACTGCCTGCTCTTAAAAAATGAATGGAAATCTTCATTTTTCTTTTTGTAAAGCATCATGTTTTCCTTTAAGGAAAATGGGCTGCTTTACAAAAATAAGGATTGCTTTTTTTAAAAGCAATCACAGACATGGTGGTCTGCTGACCTCAGCAGGCCACCATTTCTGTGATTCCTAATGGGTCGCAAATTGCGACCTATCTCATTAATATTCATGAGGTAGGTCATTTGCGACCCACTTGGAATCCCAGAAAGTGTTCAAAACACTTTCAAACATGCCGTTTTGCGGTTTCCTAATTGCAAATCGCAATGATGCGCAATTAGGGAATCGCAAAACGGTGTCTTCATACATCTGGCCCAATTTATGGTACTTGTCACAGACAAAAGGATTTAAAGATCGCAGGTTCCATTCACCCTATCCCCAACTAAGCACACATAAGAAATCTGAAGCATTATTTTATAAGGCTTTATTTGAATGCAAACCAATAAAAGTCATATGTAAAACTGCCATAGAATATATTCAAATAAATGAAGCAATTATAAAATAAAAAAGGGTGAACGGTGTAAACACTGACACCTTACTACATCAGTCCTAACTAATGGTGATTAGCACTCAAAGACTTGCCATGGTGAGGGGTGCACAGCATTCTCCACATACTTGAGCAGTGAATGCAAGTAACCTGGAGCTTCCTGCAGGGTCAGTTCTGAGAAGCCAGGGGGTTCTCGGTTTGTAATTCTGATCGAGAGAAAACAAGCTCCCCAGATGTCAACATTTTCTTCTCCCCTAAAAAAAGGGGCTGCTCTTCTACTCATTATCAAAACTATAATGAGAAAATAGCCTCGTTCAGAATGATGTACCATGAGAGAAAACTGATGATAAATATTTCCCCTTCTCTCTATATTAATATGCAAATGATATTCAACTATGAGTAGATGAATATGCAAACTAAAAACACACTATCAAAACTTGTACCTATTATAGAACGTATTGCCATACAATAATAATCATGAATGCTGAGAAAAATCAACGGTCAGAAATGACAAACAACATATAAGGGCCTTAAAGGAAAGATGGGCAGGTGCACCATATGATGAATGCCATTACAATCAATACCAAATACATGACAAAGGTGTTCCTGATTGCGATGGGTGCCATCATGTCTATAGATGCCCTCAAGCCCCTGGTTTTGCCTTGGCATCGTAAATCTTAACAGTGATACAATACTATTAAGGTACAAGCCCTAAAACGCGTTAGGTGCCCATCCGTATTTGGGTACCTGCATATGAACCAAGATCGGTATGTCAACATTGGTGCCACCAATACTTATGGGCATCACTATTTCATACACCAGACCTTCTTTTATCAAAAATTCCACTGAGAAAATAGGACTAAAGATACAAGTTTCTTAGTCTGTATGCTTGCTACTTTGTAACTCACTCACCCCTATCTGGCTCTGAGACTTTATTGACTAGAGTGTATGAAGTGAATTCTATAGTCGATGAATAGTCACCTGGGACCATGCGCAGTCCAGATAGATGTACGTAACCCGTTCCCATAAAACAATATTGGCCAAAGACTGAATGATAAACTGAATATAACACCTTAATGACTACACACCAAAATATGGTTTAGGTCATAGATCAGGCATACTATGTACTAGGGTCTTCTAGCTTTCTTTTGGGTCATAGACAAGGCCTACAATATGCTAGGACCTCCCAATCTTATTTTGTGTTATAGATTAGCCTCGATTTGTCCTTTGAACTTCTAGTTTTCTTTAGGGTCACAGATTAAATCCAGTAAGTCCTAGAACCTTCTATTTTTCTTTTGGGTCTTACTGTAGGGTCAGAATGTCCTAGGGTTGCCTAGTTTTCTTTGTAATGTCTTTTTGTAACTTTAACATTTCCAACTATAATTAAAGAGCTGTTATTACTCTGCCTGGATACTGACATCTGTCGTGTGTGTTTAAAGTGTCAGGGCACTAATGACTTCTGGAGTAAGGCTTCACTGTTTACACAATCTAGATTTGTAGTTTCCAGAGTCAGAATTATAACTAGGGCACTTGTCAAGCAGGAAGGAGTGAAGAAGTGTCAACGGCCCTGGAACAACATAGAAAAACGAAGATAACCACCATGAACACAGTCCAGTAAAACACATGGCGGCCCTGAGTACCTGAGAAAAAGCTTCACACGTGTGATTGTCTTCAGACAACGTTAAAAGAGATTGTCTTTCTAAAATATTTGAATTGTCTGCTCCAACTGCACTTCACATATGTTTTGATTAGGAGGCTATTTCAAGGTGAGAAAGTGCCATTGAAGCCCACTTCCGTCTAGATGTCCTATGTACATTCTACTCTGTACATCCAATATGCTCCTCCCACATCACAGTCTGAACTACCGCGGTAGTGATCACATTTCCCATGCGAGTATAATATATCAGACAGGACAAGAGGACTGTTTTGAATGGATACATGCAAACACACCCCCATCTCCATGCCGAAATTACCTTTTGTGCCATGCTGCCCCAAAGTTGTAGGGCACAATTTCTGAGGTCCTTTATAACTTTCCATTAATGCTCTGGATAGTGAATCAGGTCAAGTAAACAAGTTATCGCACAGGTTTCCCACTCTGGAACTTTATAAACTATTCTGGTAAATACCGGGACTTGCAGCGGTAATATGGGAGGTGTCCTGGCCATATTACATAACTCCCATTAACTATCGGTACTGTCAATGGGATTCATTAGTGAGAGACCGGGGAGACCTGGAGCCATGTCTGGCATAGACCATGTTGACACTGGTAGGTCCCTCTATTGCACTGTATTGCATTGTATTTATCGCAAGACAAAAATATTGCCTCCACTGTATCAACTACTGATATATTATTGAGGTAAGTACATCGGGAGCTCCGAGTAATAATTCTACACTAGCATATAAACTCATCTTGATATAGTCGTAGACAGTATAGTGTATGCAATACCCTTATGGGTCACTATTGCTGTCCTCAATACATTGGCATACAAGCAGCTGGTTATTCTCCAGAATCTCCAGACATACTCAGAATATTGAGGACTTGTATTCTGTTAATATAATACCATGTCTGCCATTTTTAGGTCTCATCTGTGACAGCGCATTAGCTGCATGCAATCTCGCTTGCGAGAGATTTTGTATACAGCAAGGGGCTTGTAGCCCACCCACTGCTTAACATTCGTTGGCTTGTCACTTTTATTTGCTGCCTTCTAATTGGCTAGCGCATGCTGGCTTCACTTACTCTTCTTTCGGTCCCAGGCTGGGCCAAGTACTGATTGCTTCAGTTTGATTGCTGTCCTTCTGTTGATCGCTCTGCAACTGAGGTATAACTTTTATGTTTTTTCTTCTTCCCTGTCATCCTTGTTGAACCTCTTCTAATTTGTAGCTATGTTTTAGTAGACTACATGCACATCAAAGAAGCCCTTTTCCCCTTTGAAATCGATTTTTATTGTGACAACAGATGTTATCTCTGCTTCCAAATGAATTTTCACTAAGATATAGACATGTGCTCAATTCCATTACTTATGTGATAGGATTTTTGGAAAGTGTCATAATATTTTTTTTTCATGACATATTAATTGCTCAGAATCACATGGGTGTTATCCCGAGACCTAACAAGCATTGGCAAAGCCAATAGGTGTAGCCTTTGATACTACTGGCTCTGCCACAGCCTTTTGTTCATTCTGTACAGCATGGGTATTGCCGACTTTGGCAATGATTTGTAGTAATACTGAATAGAAGCATGGCTGCTGTGCAGCATGGCTAAAAAGTTTTTTAAAAGTCTATGATACATCCAGGGCTAATACACTTTAAAAAAAAAAAAGGAAATTAACCCTGGCTTCGTCATAGCGCTTTCAGCACTTAGTTTTTCCCACAAAAGCATCTGGACTGTTGTACAGCCTGGCTATAAAACATTGCCAAAGCCAATAGCTCTCATGGGTGAGACCTATTGGCTTTACCAATGCTTGTTGCATTTTTGTACACCATCCTAACCCACAAATAATACCTACCAGTAACACACAGTGTGTAATGCCAGCAAGATAGATCTATTTGAACTAAAATGTTCGTAGGTGCAAGTATACTCAGATGTTATTGCCCTTTCTGGGCAGAAATGAATGATAGTTCCCCAGTAGTGCTTTAAGACGCTATTGGGGCAGGATGCTTGCTTTAGGACTTCACTTTGTGGTTTTGGACATGCGTGGTTAGTTGGTTGGTAGGCTGTCATTTAGGCTTGTAAATAGCTGTAACATTGAATGTTGTCTTGGTTTGAGCTTCTCTTCCTTTGTGAGTTGCATTCACTGTGGATACATGTCTTTGACCTCTCTTGAGGTTTGTCAACAGGCTAGTTTTATGTTACGTGCTTGACGTAATCAAGTAATTCTGTTTCTACATTCCTGTAGCGGACACCTTTAATTTTGTGGCCAAACCGTTGTACATGCTTAGCCTCTTCTACTGCAACCCTTGCCCCTTAATACTCCACACCTTGACAGCTATGCATTGAACTTCACAAGACTCAAACCGCAAGTGTTTCGCGTCACATAGGTGATGGTGTCTTTGTTCCCACTGGGAGGTGTAACGGCCCATTGCTTCCAGTCTTCTGATATCAACCATAGGCAATCTTGCTCAATGATGTAATGCCTCAACTTAACCACACAGTAATCTCACATTCCAGAACAGTTCTCAGCCCGAAACAAAGGTTGTTTACTGTTCTGCAACTCATGATAGGCTACTGAAGCCTTCAAAACAAAGAGAACATAATTGGGCACATGCTATGCCATAGTTTCTTCCTCCTTTCAATAAACAACGCAGGCATTCCAGAATTTCTTAGGGTGGGGCCTTGTCATTGGAGTAGCACATATTCATTACAGTCTCTATAATAGGTCATATGTAAATTACGGATGTAAGTGATACTTTTAGCTGCTTGACAAGATTCATGCAATTGAATGTCAATTATATAAGTAGAGAAATTTTCCAACCGGATGAGTATCCGGAAACCCAAGTGGTTAAAATGTCTCATGTGACTTTTCTGCTCAGAATATTGAATCTCGGAAGACATCCTAGAATTACAGACAGCAGATCCATGGTACTTATTAGGTCTCGCTGCTGACAAATTTAGCTGACTGGCAGAGCTAATGTGATGACCTAAAAAAAGTATTAAAATGCAGTACAGAGAGAGGGGCTTTGACTCCGCCCATTTGTTGATCTTCTACTGTGCAGCTGATGAATTCTGTAGTCATGTGTTGAATTCTTCCATTGACCGGAGCTCAATTGTCTGCAAAGTTTGTGCTTGGGACATTGATTGCATCTGTTGTCTATTTGCATTTATGTGTTTACATATTTGTGGTTGAATTGACAGTTGTATGTGATATTTTTGGTGTGGGTGAGGTCGAGGGCGTCTCACCCACAACAATTTTGTTGTAGTGAATTAGAAAGAGGAGCAATTGTCTTGTGTGGTCTGGGGAACACTTTTACGCTGTTAGAATCCACTAAAGTCTTGGTCTGCAAAGCGTGGTGATGGAGCAGAGAAAATAAAAATTTTAACCCCTAACAAATTTTATAAATAATTAATAAAATGTTCGTTTAAATGTATTAATCAACACTGTACGTGAGGGAAGGGTAACACGCAAGTATATGGGCTGAATAATCTATTAACGAATGTCTGTGTGTCTAATTATAACATAAGAATAATTGCGTACTAAATTAATAATAAATGCATGATTTGTGCTTCATAGAATATAAACGTGTCGTTGCAAAACAATAGTGATGGTAAGTAAGGAACAGCTTAAATGTTGCTTTCTGCTAGGTAATAACTAATTGGGGTACGTAGATGACGGGAGGGAAACGAAAAGGCTATGTTTCTCTATTTTAATTATGTTTTGTTTATTTCAAAATAGTGCTTCTAAGTGTAAACGAGTGGCGATATAAAATGGCTGCCGGTTATTGAATTGCGCATGTGCGGGGAAACGCGTGACAAGGGAGAAAAAGTTGGAGAAAAGCTAACCACGTGATGAGGCTGAGAGGCTAGAATGCAAGAATGGTCAAGGCTGATGTGACCTAATTGAACTGATAGTGTGCCGTGGTGATCAGCAAGGAACCGTGGGAAACCGTTTTAAGAGAAAGGACAATGCCTGCAGAGTTCTCGAATGTATCGAAAGAAGTTACAAATGTACTGATCGAAGCGGATGGAAACATGTCTTGAACTGTGAGAAAGGAAATGATCATATACATTCCAAAGAACAAGTTGGATCCGGGAGAACTTGATTAAGAATGAATAGATGAAATGAATGGACCAATGAAAGAAAAGCGTGTTATTAATGTTGCAACAATTAGTTAGCAAAGTTAGAATTAGGGTATAAGAGGGCCTACTCTTAGTGGGAGGGGGTCACAGTCGGAGTTGGAGAATCGCAGTCAGAGTCGGTGTTGGTGGCTTCCAGTGTTTGGTGGTCCAGATCGATCCACTTACTGAGCGGGAGATGCTGAAAGACTGTTAGATGAGACGGGTTGCAGGTAGCTGATGCTGACGAGCTGAAGTTTCTGTTGCTGTCTTATTTTTCCAGTTGAGTATGAGAATCAAGATATTTTTAATTCATAAACTTAGGTTAGAAATCCTTAGGCTAAATTAGGGAAGATAGGCAGGTAATTAGGGTTTTGCTTCATGACAAAATTTCCTTTCTGCAATAAAATTGATTTTGCTTAATAAATATTTGAATTAATAATGAATGAATAATTGAATAAAAAGTCTAAATTCTTTCTCATGCTTTTAAAATTATATAAAATTTAAGATTCTTAATCAAACGACTCAGTGGTTATTTTACTAAATGATTGTGACACTAATAATTGATTATTGTGATTTAGCTGGTCTTAATCACTATGAATTAATTTCTTACTAGATGATCCATCGACAAAACAATGAGCAGGAATATCTTAAGAAATAACTAAGAAAGTGATAGGTTAAGGTAATAAGGTATCCCGGCTCTTTCCAGCGGTACATAAATGGCGTTTTCCATTTAGTTCTCATGTTTCTCCTAGGAGTATAGAATTTCGTAAAGGTGTAAAGGAAATCCAGGTGTGTGTGTGTGTGTGTGTGTGATAGGCGATGTTTATGGGCCCCATCGTCATTTGGATGTGAGAAAATATAAGTCGCCCCTGGATGACCGATAAGTGACCTAGGAGGAAAATAGTTTTATTGTACGCGCTGCATCAGATTTCTTGGTAGCAGAGTTATGGTTTCTATAGATTAGTTTAGTGATTATTGATTATTGATTATTTTTGATGACTAACACTATATGTTGAGTCGTGTTATGTTATTTGTGAGTTTTCACGCTTCTGGGATGTAGGAAGTGGAACACGTGTGGCAAGAGAAGTCACATGGAATTTGGTACATGGTCTGAATTCATTTTGGTAATAACACAGGTTGTGTTATATTAGGGATTTTCTGTACGAAAGGTGTGTAACTGAAATAGCAAATCACGTTTTCTTGTGAAACTTTGGCCTTAATTCTCAGGAGCCTAGTCTCCACATGTGTCTTATCCCCAGAGAAACGAGTTAATTGTTTGCTTGAAAGAAGGGTAAGGTAGAGGGAAGTGCTACTTTATCGGCGAGAGTTAATAATTCTGTGGTAGGGTAGAGGTAAGCGCTGCCTACTGGAAATACAGGATTCTTGTGTAAAAGGACAAAGCTGTCACTTTTGTTTAGCGAATCAGACTATGGAATTGTTTTAATTGTTGTAACTAACGAAGAAAACAGTGAAAAGAAAATTGCCGATAATTTTTGTAAAGGAGGGGTAAAAGAGCAGGAGTGACATCGACAGTGCCGCGCTAGGATTGGATAGTGCGCTAGTCACGTGAACACAGAATCAGGAGTGACGTAGAAAAGTGCCGCGCTAGGATTGGTTGGTCCGCGGACGAAGGGAATTGTTCTGATTGGTGCATTAGTGTGAGTCGCGCTGTAATTGGTTGAAGTTCCGTACACGGAACAGTGTTGGTTTGAAGAGAAAAACCAATCGAAAACATGCTGTATTATGAGTATGAAAGGGAGAGAACGTCATGGACGACAAAAATAAAGAATTTCTTTAAGAAAGACAAAAAGGTTGTGACTAGAGAGGGACAAGTAATTCCTCCGCCGAAATCAGCAGCTTCACATATGATGCTGAAATATGGATATCATACATGCATATGGTTGGAAAATTGGGCAAAATATACGAAGAATGATGGTGCATTAGCTTTCCCTGAGAATGGTTCATTTAGTGTAGCGGTTTTGCGAAATTTGCGAGAAAAGATGACAAATCTAGAACCTAGACCTAGACCGACACAGTTTGAAGCGTTGACGGAATGGGAGGATGAGATGTATGAGCGAGAGAGATTCAGAGGTTTAAGAGATCATGAGTTTATGCCTGGAAGAATGTGGGGAATAAATCATGAGGATAGAATAAAACGATGGAGATGTGCTAACATGACAGGAGGTTTGTTTCCGGCTTTTACAGTTGAGGAAGAGACTAAGAGAAAACGTACTGAGAAAAAGAAACATATGGAGAGGGAGAAATATATGCATGAGAGTGAAACGGATGATGAATTGCTGGAAGATATTTTAAATAGAAATCCACCTCCGTATCAGCAGAGTTCTACAGTGGTGACACCAAATGCGCCGCTAATAGAGACTGTGCGAAATAAAAGTCCGGGAAGAAGAATTGAAATAAATAGGTCACAAGATCAAATAAGAACTTCACAAAATGAAGGAGTAGAAAGTGACAATGCAACTGAATTAGCAAGAACAACAAAAGAACTGACTGAGAAAATTAGGGAATTAACGAAAAACATGGAAGCTGTGACTGTACCCGTAACAATAGGTCCAGTAATACCAGTTTTTGAGAATCAGAAAATTGATGAACGATCTTTAGTGATTCCCATGAGTTCACAATTTCAGAGAGAAAAAGAAAGGATGGAACCAAGTGCAAGTACAAGTAATTTGGCTAGTACTTACAGACCAAGTCCACCTACAAATTTAACTGTGAATGAGTGCAATGGTAGGAAAATGCATATGGTAACAGAATCTGCAACAGAGACTCCTGAAAAGAGTGGTAATTGGATAGAACTAAATAATACACCCATAGGTCCGACACCTGATGAGTTAAATGAGTGGATGAAGGCATTTAAAATGAAATAACCAGAAGAAAAACCATTAGATGTAATTAGGTTAAAAATTGACATGGAAGAATTAATTCTAGGAACGATTGGTACAGAAAAGATAAAAAATTACCAGGCTGATGAAATAATGTTTCTGTGCAAAAGTATTACATGGAGAGCAAAGAATTTACATGACAAACTAGAAGAGGTAGCCAGTGAAATTGGAATAGATTTTGCGAAAGTGAAAACATTGCAGAAACCCTACAGAGTAGACTTTTGTGAAAAAGATATTGAAAACTTGAACACGGCAGGAAGGCTGACACAGATAAAAGAGTTAATTGTGTTACTGAGAAAATGGGGTGATGTGGACAGATGGAAAGTTAGATGGACAAAAAAGAATGAGAAAACTACAGACAAAGCTTCTTTGGCTTTTATGATAACTGAAAAGGAACCTGTTGCCAGAGAATACCCTATGAGAGAAACTCCAGGTGGTAGTTATGTGCATGTTCCATGGACTAGGCAGGATATACTGTCATTTACAAATGAATTTCCAAAGTTGAGAGAGAAACCAGTTGAATGGTACCGACAAGTAGAGAGGTTTGTAAAGGTTTCAAAAGTGTTGTGGATAGATTTAGATGGATTATTTGACATAGTGGTACCAACTGATTTGTGGTCAGAGTGTAAAATTACAGTTGACTGGCCAACTACAGAATATCCAAGAGATCCTAAGACAGGAGCTCCAGGTCCTGAGGTGATGAGGAAGTACGACAAGGTGATTACCTTTTTGAAAAATAAGATTCCTCCTAAAGAAACAGATTGGGTGAAAATTGATAGAACTACACAGGAAAGCAAAGAGTCTGTACATGCATACTATGAAAGGTTGTTGTTGGTTTTCAAACAGTATAGTGGATATGAGGAGTTAAGTGAAAAACATATGAGTCATTTCGTATACAGATTTGTGTTTGGGTTGAAACCAGAGATTAGTGAAATGATTAAACAGCATATGATTAATTGGCAGAATGGCACGGTAGACGAGGTACTGAGGTATGCTAAGTATTGCAGTGATGATATTGAGAGTAGACAGCGTAAATTGAAAGAGAAGGCAATGTGGGCACAGGTGAAAGTGGCAGAAAAACAAGAAGCTCAATTGGATAATAATAGTGGGAATGAAACAGGACAGAATAAATCGCGACCTAACATAGGTAAAGGGAAAGGTCAAATGAGTCTAGAGGAGGCAAAGAAGAAGTGGCCCTGTCATAATTGCGGAAAATTAGGGCATTGGAGAAACGAGTGTAAGTTCCCACCTAAACCTAATCCGGAAAATCAATCATTAACTCCACAGGTGCAGAATGAGGTAGTTGTTCAACAAGGTCAGGTGCCACAACCACCACTTCCCAACACTGTTAACCAGCAAAGATACAGTACAGAAACAGGATTCTACGGAGGAGAGCAGGTAACACAGTTGCCGCGAGCAGCTAACATTTCTCAGTATTGGTTGCGACAGAGTGAGGATGAGGCGGATGAAAGCTCATGACGGTGCCTAGGAGAGGGAAAAGAGTGCGTACTTGGCGCAACTCTAGAGGTAGATCAGTCTGGTCCCTTTGTGGATGGAGAAGTGAATGGTGCAAATGTAACATTCCTTGTCGATACTGGAGCTACCCGTTCTACTGTTAGATCAGTGGAAATTCCAAACCTTCCTCTCTCAGGTGAATACATCCAAGTAGTAGGAGTAGCAAATCAGCAGATTAAAACACCACTTACTGAATTAGTGGAAGTAAAAATTGGTTCTTTTAGCAAAGTGAATAGATTCGTAGTGTGCGATTGTAGTCCTGTAAATCTTTTAGGTCGTGACCTTTTGTGCAAAATGAATTGCACAATTTATTGTACACCAGATGGAATTGGATTTCAGACCCCAGATGAAGATGTATTGTATAAAGTAACTTTGATGAATCAGGAACCTGAAATGAATGGTTTGTTTCCTGCATTTGATGCAGAAAAACTTCCAGAAGAACTAAAAATTGCAGTGAAAGAAAATGTGTGGGATTTTACAGGAGAAGATATTGGATTAATGAAAGAAGTTGATCCCGTAAAAGTAACAGTAAAAGAAGGAACAACTTACCCAAATACGCCACAGTATAAATTAACTCCAGAAATAATTGAAGGAATAACTCCTGTAATAAATAAAATGATCGAACAGGGAATTCTAAAAGAAATAATGAGCAGTCCATGTAATTCACCTATTATGGGACTGAAAAAGCCAAACGGAACATATAGAATAGTACAGGATTTGAGAAAGATCAACAAAATAGTTGTGCCTTGTTGTCCAATAGTGCCAAACCCTGCAGTAATTCTATACCAAATTCCACACGAAGCTGAGTGGTACACAGTGATAGATTTGTGTCACGCATTTTTCTCTATTCCTTTGCATCCAGATAGCCAGCCATTATTTGCGTTCCGGTTCGGAGAGCGTATTTTGGCATGGTGCCGAATTCCTCAGGGGTATACAGAAAGCCCCTCAATCTTTAATCAGATTTTAAAGAAATCCCTGGAAGATTTGAAAATGCCAGAAAAGTCAGTGATGGTGCAGTATATCGATGACCTGTTGGTGGCATCGAAAACAAAAGAAGCATGTGTAAGTGATACAATTGCTTTACTGAACCATCTAGAGAAAAGAGGACATAAAGTGTCCCCTTCAAAATTGCAATTTTGCCAAAAAGAAGTTCAATATTTAGGGCATAAAATTGAGAAAGGAGTGCGAAAGATAGCGACAGAAAGAGTGAGAATGATTCAAGGAATGAGAGCACCAATGACGCAAAGAGAGGTAAGAATGTTTCTGGGAATGGTTGGATATTGCCGACAATGGATAAGTGGTTTTTCCTTGATTGCTAAACCATTACAAAAACTGACCAAGAAAGATGTAAGAGACCCTTTTGAGATAAATAATGAAGAAATGAAATCTTTTAAAGAGTTGAAAAAGAAATTGTGTGAGGCCCCTGCTTTGGGAATGCCTGATTATGAAAAGGATTTTGAGTTGTACTGCAGTGAAAGAGATGGATGTGCGTTTTCAGTATTGGTACAAAAACATGGAACAATGAAGAGACCAATTGCTTATTTTTCAGCTGTTTTAGATCCTATAGCAAAAGCATTGCCTGGATGTCTGAAAGCTGTTGCTGCTACTTGTGTAAGTCTGGAACAAAGTGAAGGTATAGTGATGGGGTATCCACTGAGAGTATATGTTCCCCATTCAGTAGAAATTCTTTTGACAAGAACAAAAACACAGTACATGACACATAGTCGGCTGACTAAGTACGAAAAGGTAATCTTGAGTGCAGAAAATGTGACCATAGACAGATGTATGAATGTGAATCCTTCAACATCATTGCCAGATGAAGAGAGTATAATTGAACAAGACGAAGTAGATCATGATTGTCTGAATGTGCTGGAATATTGCACAAAACCAAGAGCTGACATAAAAGATGAGCCTTTAAAGGAATCGGATTATGTCATGTTTGTGGATGGCTCATGCTTGAGAACGAAAGAAGGAGTTTTAAGCGCAGCTTACGCAGTGTGCACAGTGGCAACTGTGATGGAAGCGTCTTGTCTGAAAGGAATAAGGTCTGCCCAAGTTGCGGAACTGATTGCTTTGATTCAAGCATGTAAGTTGGGAAGAAATGTGCGAGTTACGATTGTGACCGATAGCCAGTATGGTTTCGGTATTGTGCATGACTTCGGTCAGATTTGGTCACAAAGAGGTTTCTTGACGTCTGCAGGAACACCTATCAGAAATGGAGATTTTGTTAAGAAACTGCTTGAGTTGATACAGCTGCCTAAGCAGATAGCTGTAGTGAAATGCAAGGCACATAAGAAAAACGAAGATTACATAGCTGTTGGTAATAACTACGCGGACGAGATTGCCAGATATTGTGCAGAGAACATGGTATCTCTAAACAAGAATAGAGAAAGGGAGCATATCTCTTCTCCTTTGCTTTTTACTAACACTGTCGAGACATGGGATGAGGTGAGACAGTTACAGGAAGCTGCAAATGATGAGGAAAAAGATTACTGGATAAAAGCAGGATGTAGAAGACAAGAAAACAATGGTGTGTGGGTATACAGAGATGAAAGACCAGTTATGCCTGATAGCATGATTGCAGACATGGCACGGATGTACCATGGACAAGCTCATATTGGGAGAGATGCAATGATCAGACTTTTTAAACAAACCTGGTATAACCCAAAATTCAGAGCGATAGCTGAAAGTCTTTGTCAAAGATGTCTTATTTGTCAACAGTTTAATCCAGGAAGAAAGACAATAGTGAGTCTAGGAACCATAGGACGAGAAGGAGGTCCGTTCACTAGAATGCAATTAGACTTCATCGAAATGCCCCCTTGTAACAGACTAAAATATGTTCTAGTGGTCGTCTGTTTGTTTTCTCGTTGGGTGGAGGCATACCCCACTAGAAGGAATGATGGAACAACGGTAGCAAAACTTATGCTGCGAGAGTTCATTCCAAGGTATGGTTTTCCAGTCACGGTTGAGACAGATAGAGGAACACATTTTCAAAATGAGTTGATCCAATTGATTTGTGAAGCATTGAGTATTAAACAAAAACTACATTGTGCATACAGACCAGAGGCTTCTGGGGTAGTAGAGCAAATTAATGGAACAATTAAGAACAGATTAGGAAAAATGTGTCAAGCTACAGGACTCAAATGGCCAGATGCACTGCCCCTTGTTCTGATGACCATCAGAAGCATCCCTGAAAAGAAAACTGGACTTAGTCCTCATGAGATGATCATGGGATGAGCAATGAGACAAGCACAAGTACCTGTCAACAAGTTATTGACTATAACTGATGATCTAGTACTGGCTTATTGCAAAGGACTGGCTGATGTGGTGCGTTCTGTGTTTCATCAGGTTGGACCGGATGCGACCACTCTTGAAAGAAAACCAGCCCACGACTTGAATCCAGGAGACTGGGTCCGCATAAAAATCCACAGGAGAAGAAACTGTCTAGTTCCTCGCTGGGACGAGCCACGACAGGTAATCCTAGTGACAACGACTGCAGTCAAGTGTGCAGGAGTGAAGAACTGGGTCCATGCCAGCCACACAATCAGAGTTCAAGAACCTACTGATCGACATGTGAGTCGACGTCTGGAAGTGTGGGATAAGAGTTTAACGACTGGGACAACAGGAATAAGAGAAAGGGTGCCAGAACTTGAAGATCGACCTGAAAGTCGACATCTGGAAACCCCAACTGCAAGCACCTCTAGAGAGGAAGAGGAAGAAGAAGAAGAAGGAAGAATTTCAGAAATTCCAGAACCTGAAGATCGACCTGTAAGTCGACATCTGGAAATATCTGACACAAGTTCAGGATCTGATGATTCAGTTGCAAACTGTGAAGAATTTCGAAGGAGAACTTGGGGATATAAACCAATTAGAGAAGAGAATGAACAAGAAAATGATCTAGATGAGCAACCAAGTACAAGTTATGGTGGAAATCCTTCAAAGGTAATATTAATAGACAAAGTAGGGAAAGAGATAAATAAAAAGTTAGAAAATCGAGAAGAACCCCGAGGAGCAATAGGGACAGATAGTGAAACAAAAGAACAGGGAAATTTAGAAGTAGAGAGTGAGGAAAATACCAATTCGGAAGAACACCGAGGAGGGACAGTAATAAGGGAACACAAGAAGGAGAAAACAGATCCACCAGTAAGAGAAGATGAGATCATAAGCTTCAAAATAAGAGACAATAGTGAAAAAGTTGAAACAGAATCTGAAGAAAGTGGAGAAGAAGAGAAAACAAAAACTGAATCAAGAAAAAGAAACTGGAAATCAGAAAGAGAAGAAAAAGAAGGTGAAGCCAAAAGGCCAAGAAAAGGAGATAATTGGCCCAGCAACTATATAAGAAAATTGAGATATAGAATAATCAGAGCAGGAGAAAAAAGTGCTGAACAAGTGAATGAAATAACAAGTCAAAAGGAACAAGAAAAACCAAGTGGAAAACGACTGCAAAAATCTAAAAGAACAAAGAAAGTGAATGCAAAATACAAGTCACCTGAGTGGCTGTATATCGCACTGACGGATTACAAAGAAGAAGGAAACACTCACGAGAACCCGAGATTAAGAAATCGAATGGGTAAAGGTGAGATGCAACAAACCTGAAGTGAAGACTTATAGTGCTTCTGCCGGACGTGACAATTTTACTGGATATGACAAATCACCGGATGTGACAACGAAAGAATTCTGGAGAGAATTAAAAGAAAGTACCAAGCAAAGACTTTTTGAAAGCAGAGTGGTATCTAAGTCATTTCTGAGGTGTAGTGACACAATTTTCTGAAACTTAACAAAAAGATAAAAGCAAAGTGGAAAATACTAGGGATAGAAGAGATAAATGTGAGTTTGTAAAAAGATGGTGTAAAATGTGCTGCTTTTGTACAGGTTTATTAATGACCATATGGATAGTTTTAGCAATCACAATTCCTATTAGTTTAGCTGTAATAGAAGCGAAGAATGATACTAAACCAGAAAAAGAAACTAATATTAAAGAACCAGTTATTTTAAGAAGTAGTGCAGAATTACATAAGGATAAGTCAGTAACAGACTTTTCGAAAAATGTTTTTACAAAATTGTTGTACGAATATGTAGAGACAATGGATGTGAGAGATTGTTATGTTTGTATGCAGTTGCCTGCATCAGTGTCAGAAGGTGTGACTTATCATCCCCTACCTCTAACTTATGGAATAACCTGTAGTGTAATAGCAAGTTTATTTTATAAAACAGGTAGATTAGAGTCTTATTATACTGATATAGATAAGATTTTTGCAAACGTTCCTGTAGTACCAGAACTTAACAAAGTAAAACAAGCAAAAGTTTTAGGAGAATTCTTTTTAGAACATAGAAAATTAACCTTAGAAGAAATAGCTAAAAACAACCTTACCTGTGAATTAAAGAAAGAAGAAAAGGTATTTTTAGAAATGGTTGAAGAAAGAAGAATGAAATTTCAAAAAGAAGCAATAAAAGAGGAAGGAACACATCTATGGACGTTTGAGGAAGAAAATCATGAAGGGAAAAAGATAAATGCAGCAATGACATTAGATTGGCCGCAAACAGGAAAGTTGTGTATTAGAAGAAATAAGACAGTCTATAACAATTACTTTGTAGGTTCCAGTATCTGCCATGACAATTATCAAATTTTGGGAGGTTGGGGATTCAAAGGTGGAAAAGATCCAATATTTCCAGGTATCTATTATATTTGTGGGAATAGAGCTTATTACAGGTTACCGGACCATTGGTATGGAACTTGCTATGTAGGCCTGGTCTTTCCAAAAATCTTTCATATGGACAGAGAAGAAAAAGGAACATACAAGATGATTAATAGCTTTACACGTAGAAAAAGGGAAAGTTTTTCAGAAATTGTAGGTGACATTTTTGGAGCATTAATACCAGCAGTGGGAATATCTTTGAATGCATTTAAAATTCGGAAGTTATCCACAGTAGTAGATCGTTTGTCTACAGATACTGCAGGAGGGTTCTTGATGGTAAATACCGAAATGGTTGCCATGAGAGCTATGGTGATGCAAAATCGGCTTGCCCTTGATATTCTTTTGGCAAAAGAGGGTGGAGTCTGTGGAATGCTGAAAGTCCAACATTGTTGCACTTACATTCCTGATAAAAGTGAAAATATACAAAAGTATATTACAAATATTACAAATTTGCACAAAGAACTAGTTCCACTGGAGGTTGAAAGTGTCCTGGGAAAACTTGGTAGAGGGTTTTCTTCCGTAGCAAATTGGCTAACAAGAATGAGTAGACTAATGATAGGGAAAGTTATAATAATAGCAACTGTAGCAATATTGTTAGCCATGGTGTTGAAAATTGTAATAACGTGTATAAAAAGAAAAGTAAGACAAAATAAGATAAAAAGAAATAACAGAATAATGAAAGAGAGAGAGAGAGAAATGGGTGAGATTGAGTTAGAGAAAATGAAAGAAAGCATGTATAAAGAGACGAGAAGACAAGATGAAATAGAAACAGATGTGTAACTAACAAAAAGCAAAAGGATGAAAGACATATGCTGCCTGAAAAAGAAGTATAACTTGGGTTTTATGTGGTGATTTAAAAATCACCAAAGGGGGGAGTTGATGGAGCAGAGAAAATAAATTTTTTAACCCCTAACAAATTTTATAAATAATTAATAAAATGTTCGTTTAAATGTATTAATCAACACTGTACGTGAGGGAAGGGTAACACGCAAGTATATGGGCTGAATAATCTATTAACGAATGTCTGTGTGTCTAATTATAACATAAGAATAATTGCGTACTAAATTAATAATAAATGCATGATTTGTGCTTCATAGAATATAAACGTGTCGTTGCAAAACAATAGTGATGGTAAGTAAGGAACAGCTTAAATGTTGCTTTCTGCTAGGTAATAACTAATTGGGGTACGTAGATGATGGGAGGGAAATGAAAAGGCTATGTTTCTCTATTTTAATTATGTTTTGTTTATTTCAAAATAGTGCTTCTAAGTGTAAACGAGTGGCGATATAAAATGGCTGCCGGTTATTGAAGTGCGCATGTGCGGGGAAACGCGTGACAAGGGAGAAAAAGTTGGAGAAAAGCTAACCACGTGATGAGGCTGAGAGGCTAGAATGCAAGAATGGTCAAGGCTGATGTGACCTAATTGAACTGATAGTGTGCCGTGGTGATCAGCAAGGAACCATGGGAAACCGTTTTAAGAGAAAGGACAATGCCTGCAGAGTTCTCGAATGTATCGAAAGAAGTTACAAATGTACTGATCGAAGCGGATGGAAACATGTCTTGAACTGTGAGAAAGGAAATGATCATATACATTCCAAAGAACAAGTTGGATCCGGGAGAACTTGATTAAGAATGAATAGATGAAATGAATGGACCAATGAAAGAAAAGCGTGTTATTAATGTTGCAACAATTAGTTAGCAAAGTTAGAATTAGGGTATAAGAGGGCCTACTCTTAGTGGGAGGGGGTCACAGTCGGAGTTGGAGAGTCGCAGTCAGAGTCGGTGTTGGTGTTGGTGGCTTCCAGTGTTTGGTGGTCCAGATCGATCCACTTACTGAGCGGGAGATGCTGAAAGACTGTTAGATGAGACGGGTTGCAGGTAGCTGATGCTGACGAGCTGAAGTTTCTGTTGCTGTCTTATTTTTCCAGTTGAGTATGAGAATCAAGATATTTTTAATTCATAAACTTAGGTTAGAAATCCTTAGACTAAATTAGGGAAGATAGGCAGGTAATTAGGGTTTTGCTTCATGACAAAATTTCCTTTCTGCAATAAAATTGATTTTGCTTAATAAATATTTGAATTAATAATGAATGAATAATTGAATAAAAAGTCTAAATTCTGTCTCATGCTTTTAAAATTATATAAAATTTAAGATTCTTAATCAAACGACTCAGTGGTTATTTTACTAAATGATTGTGACACTAATAATTGATTATTGTGATTTAGCTGGTCTTAATCACTATAAATTAATTTCTTACTAGATGATCCATCGACAAAACAATGAGCAGGAATATCTTAAGAAATAACTAAGAAAGTGATAGGTTAAGGTAATAAGGTATCCCGGCTCTTTCCAGCGGTACATAAATGGCGTTTTCCATTTAGTTCTCATGTTTCTCCTAGGAGTATAGAATTTCGTAAAGGTGTAAAGGAAATCCAGGTGTGTGTGTGTGTGTGTGTGATAGGTGATGTTTATGGGTCCCATCGTCATTTGGATGTGAGAAAATATAAGTCGCCCCTGGATGACCGATAAGTGACCTAGGAGGAAAATAGTTTTATTGTACGCGCTGCATCAGTGGTTAGTTAAAATCTGCTCAGCCAGGTACTATTGCTACAGTTCCATTAAAAACCAAGTCCATGTTGAGTAGTTTTTTCACAGGTCTCTGTGGTATTTTGTAAAGCTCTTCCATGGTTCCATTTTTGTAGAATTTGTTTTCCAAAAAAGTGAGCTGCCTACGCAGAACTGAATATGTAAGTTGGATCCTGTTTCCTTAACATACCATATTTATTCCGTTTTAAATCACTTTGTGGGCTAACAAATGTTTAATCAGAGGAATGATGGGGACAGTGTAAATAGAAACCTAGGGATCCCAAAGCAATGCATTGTGTATATAACCTATTGATATCAAGATCCTAATTCTATTGATAAGTATGTTTTTCTGTGTTATAATGGGGTAACTCTACAGGGTTCTACATAGTTTGGACTAGCTGTTACAGGCTGATATACTATCGTTTTAGAAATAGTTAGATATAATGCATTATGGAGATATAACCCTACAATAACAACGCTACAACATCACCTTACCAAAACATGGCCTCCAATACCTTGACGGGTATCGCCAAAGGTAACTAATCGTACAAAAATTAAAGAGTAAAGGTTATTTAATAAAAATTGGGTAAGTGTAACATATTTAAATGAATGAAAATAATTAGCCAGGAGGCTCTCTGCACCTGAGAAGATGCAATGACCCACGATGCCCTGCAGTCAATGTAATTGGTAAACTGATGTAGTGGCACGGGGTAAAGTATAATTCAACCTTCAGGGAGATAAATGGTCAGGGAAAATTGGATAGTTGGTGGCGTCTAGATGTATAATGTGTCACATAATTTCTGACCTTACACTAGATAACCTAGCATCAAATGAATGCCACCTATAGCACAATTTTAAGCAGTTGGTATATCACTAATCACCAAACTTTTGCAATTGTAAAGTTTGTTCTTTGATGTCAAATTACAATCTGGTATAAGATGCTCACCACCCCTAAATTGTCAAAGCCTCCAAATCAGATTGACATCTGTTACAAAGACAAATGTGCTTGAATCTGTTGAAAAAAATGAATAATCGTTTGTGTTATTTACTTTTTGATATTTAACAGCAATAATTATCTTATTATCAGGTATTTTATGTTCGGTAATGATCTATGGCATCCCAACAACTAAGTTCTCATTACCGGAGTCGCAGGACTTCCCGTACTATAATACCGTACATGGAGAGCCTGCTACCATGGGTGCAGTAATTTCCAGTTGAGCTATTACCACATTAGTCTGAGATGTAATCAATGGAATAGAGAATACAGTTGAGAATCTCACTTTCTGCAGCAGTTCCCAGATGTTTTTCCCACATTTTGGGCCGTTTATCCCACATACGTGCTGCCAATTCTTCCTGTTGAAATGCTCAGCTTAAACAAATTAGCACTGCAGTGTTCTCTCATTACACGTACTCCTGATATAGCCATTGGGTCTCATTTACAATATTTTGACCATGGCAGTACA
This sequence comes from Calotriton arnoldi, assembly GCA_963921515.1. Classification (NCBI taxonomy): domain Eukaryota; kingdom Metazoa; phylum Chordata; class Amphibia; order Caudata; family Salamandridae; genus Calotriton; species Calotriton arnoldi. The sequence goes on from CAWUFW010000065.1 coordinate 5,719,852, forward strand.
GCAAGTCTTCCTGCTGCACTACGTCAAAATAAAAGGGCAGGAATGTGCCGTATCTATAAGATACAGCGCATTCCTGCCCTTCTCCCCGGCACAAACAGCAGCCGTGCGCCAGCGCAGACACCCTTGCGTTATTTTGCAAGGGTGCCTGTGCTAAGGGGACACCTTCCTGCACAAAACAATCATTAAAGTAGCACACATAGAAAGAGGAAAAAACGAGGAGAAATAAAAGTATTTCTCCTCGTTGCGGCTCTTTACGCCTCCCCTGGGGAGGCATAGGATTCTGACGCATTCCCAGGTGTACAAAATGTTGTAAAATGTTGTGGAGAGGATGTGGCCTGACGGGTAGAGCGGTTGACCTCGGGGCTGGGGAACCAGGTTCGAGTCTCGGCAGGGACGCTCAACATCCTGTGATCCTGGACAAATCACTTAATCTTCCCGTGCCTAACAAAAATGAATGTGTCCGTCTGTAACGCAACTGGTGCTCATGTAAATCGCTCTGATATCTTCTGGTCTAGTTTGCGCTATATAAAACAAAAAAACAAAAAATTCTGGGAATGGGTCACGTTCATGGGTTTTGCGTGGGAACACCCACAGCAACACCCATGGAACGCCCCTTTCACACAGAGTTATGCATGAAAGGGAATCATGTTTACAAGGCCATGAAAAGTCATGCAGGGTGACTTTACAAGGCCTTGGAAATATGGGGAAGCCCATTGCGCTGCCGGTGCGTCAGTAAAAGTTACACACCGGCTGCGCAATGGCCTTGTAAATAAGCCCCATTGACTTCTTTTTATTAGCTGAATCGAAATTACCTCCTGACTCTGAATGTTCCAATTAATGTCCACCATTCCCCATTATCATTGCTTTTTTATAGAATTCTATATGACTTTCGTGGTTAGTTTGTTTGTAGTGCACTGTGGTAATAATTTTGTTGGGACATTTTCTATTGTGTTATAATGTTTCCTAGTATATTGTGGACAAAGTAAAGAAATAAGATTGCATGACGTTGGTCTGAAAATTGCTCTTTTGGGCACTGATAGGCCCTCACAGTCTCCTTTTTTTGCAGAGAAACACTAATGGCTAAGGGTTTTAGACTTTACCTCTGCCTGATATGGACCACACACAGGAAAAGTTGGATTTGCTTCTAGTTGAAAATAAGGCTTGCAAAAAAAGCATTGATATGTTTGCAAATCGAATTTACTAATGTCTTGATTGAAGCCTTAAACATGTCTTATCACACATGATGTGTGCATGTACTTATTTATGGTATTTTTATATTGCTGATGTTGACTTCTGATAGCTTTGAAATACTTAGGGGCCGATTCCGATCTCGGTCGGAGGCGCACCCAATACCATTCGGTCGGGAAAAAAGCCATGCGAAAGCCTGTTTCCCGACCGAACCGTACGCGGGTCCGGCCGAGCGAGTACGATGCGAATTCGCCGACCGACTCGTCCGGGCGACCCGACCGCTCTGACCGACTCGTACCCGGACCGTACCGCTCCGACCGACTCGGTCGGACCCGATCCGCACCGCGCAATGGAGACGTTTTCCGGCCGGGTAAGTACGATGCGCACCTCGACCGCTCCGACCGACTCGCGCCGTCCGACTCGAACTCGCTGTCGGAGCCGTACTTTGGGGGTCCGTGTCGGACCCCCTGTACGCGTACCCGTGCGAGGCGCACACAGGGGGACCCATGGGTCCCCCTACCTGTGCGTGTACGCCGCGAGGCGCTCGCGGCGTACTCGCTGTAGAGGGCGCCCTTGTCCGCCTCGCACCCATTGAGGCAATGGGAGCCCGCGTACGCGTTGTACGACCGGCTCCCATTGAGTTCAATGGGAGTCCGACCGACTCGTGTCCGATAACATACGGACGCATCGGACTCGTTCGGTCGGACTGCACGGGTCCGATTCGGTCGGAAATCTCTCCGGGTCCGGCTCGGTCGGAGAAATTTCCGGCCCGAATCGGAATCGACCCCTGAGTAAGAAGGGAGGGAGGTAACAGGATGTCAGGGTGGAAGCATCGAAAACTCAAGGACTTCATATTGTGTCAAAAATACATTACTATATTGGGCAGTCAGCGTCAACGTAACTCAAAGGCCTCTTTGAAGTGATGTCTCCCAAATCACAACAAGTCTGATTGGAAGTGGACTGGGAAAGGTATTCAGTTCCACGGGACAGAACCCTGTATGCAATACATCCTGCCCCAGAATACTTCTATTTCACTTGGGTGGGGCGTGTCCGCCTTGGATACCCAACCGTAGATGTTTTTCTGGCCATGATGGTGGCATCGGGTTGGAAGGGCAGTAAGGTGCACATCCATTAAAAGCCTTGTGCACCAGTCATAACATTTTTAATTCAACCCATTGCTTGTTTGGGACTCAATACAGCGGCTTCAGAGCGCATGGGTGACACATGGTCTATGTGCTTCATGCTTGATAGTCAGTCTTAGGGCTCCATAGATTTTGCTGCAGTAATTGATACTGGAGATGACGATTAGAAGGACAAGTGCAATCCTTCGAGGCAGTTCTATCAGTGGTATGATGTGGGGCGGTATTTTAGATGATGATAATTATTTGAGGGGCCATTGAGAAATTTGACTGAAAGTCCCAGATTACAGTTAGCCCAGTTAATTCTGATATGTGTCGTAACTCAAGTCACTGCAAATTTTGCAGTTACGGGTTGAGATAAGTCCTGCACCCCACACAATTTACCAGGGGAAAAATGCCCAGTAAATGATCAGGAAGGAGGTGGGCCACTGTATGACTTTTCCAACAACACTGCTGGATGTTGAGAGTCAGTTTAAAAGTATGTTGTTGGGAACAGTTTAATTTATGTATTTGTGGGTATTTATAAAGCGTGAACTATGCAGTAGTAAGTGTGGTAAATACAACAAGCTTACCAGTAAGAATATTCTCTTTAGATGATGTCTTTGATGGGGATAGAGGAGTTGCTGTTACATGTGGATATGGTATTCCTTGAAGTAGTGTGCTTTCCATTTCTTCCCGAGGTGGACCACTGATTGTTGTTGTCAGATCTAAGCGGGATGGAGTTCTGGACCCTCGTTGTGTAGCAAAAAGGATGTCTTGAACTTAAACTTGATATTAGAAGCACAAAATGGATGCCCATATTGTCAGGGTCAAAGATATGTAGTCCACAAAAGGTATTTTGTTTGTCCTTCAGATTTATAGTTAGACGAATAACATGAAGTTACAAGATAACAGTTTGCACTGGAGCATGGTTTAATTAGGAATGGATCACAATACATATTTCTTTGACTATGTGACTTAGGTATAAATTCAATAAAAAGCAATGTATCTGATCTACCTTGATTTCACTAAGGCTTTTCACAGAGTTCCACAAAGAAACAACAATACGCAAGTTAAGTAACTTTGGTGTAATCACCAAGAGAATAGACAACATTAGAAATAGGGTAAGCAACAAGAGAAATAAGTGTTGGCAAAGCTAATAGGTCTCATCTTTTTGACTTACTGGTTTTGCCAATGATAAGTGGTATCGCTGCTCAGCATCAGCAAAAGAAAAAACAGTGGTTATTGCTGTATTGTTGATACTAAACTGCAATGGCATTTCTTTCTATAAAAAGGTGCAATGATGTGTAAATGTGTCTAGGTCATGACTCCACAGCAGCCCCAGTGTCACCACACATACATACTGATGTGGCAGCCATTTTGTATTTTGCTTCATTTACCATTTTAAGATGGCGGATGCCTATCTTGGAGCTATAAATTAGAAAATATAAGGAATGCTGTCAATCACAATTGTTTTTGGAAGGAGTGGCCCAGCAGCCATTTACAGCTGGAGGGGACACAGATTATATATATATATATATATATATATATATATATATATTATCTACTGGCGGTCGCCAGTAGATAGTTATAGTTACAACCTATTATCCATAGGAAATCCGCGACATTCTATTTGAAATAACTCTCTTGCCAGTTGACGTATCTTCGCAAAATTTTCAAACTTTGTGGCCCGCTCCGGTCCGCTCCTACCCTAAAAGTCTCGGGGGATTCGTCAAGCGGGGCCGAGAAAAAGGGGGTCCCAAAACGCGTTTTCCCCATGCAATTTTCCATAGGAAACTTTAGACACGGCTACAGCTCGAACTGCTGAACGGAATTACACCAAATTTGGCAAAGAGGTAGTTCTTGGTTCAGAAAGAACCCTTTTTGTTAAATGGTGTAAATCCATTCAGTAGTTGCTGAGAAAATCAAAAGAAAAAAAGATAGGTATATCTAGGGCCGCGGATCCTCCCGAGCACGAGCTTTATGTTAATTGTCTGTCAACACTCCAAATCAGGAAGTGTTGGCAGCCATTTTGTCCCTCGGTAGAACCGAGGGACAGAAACAAGTGCGCAAAGCGCACAAAGGGGGCAGGGTAGAAACACCCTGACCCCCTAGGTCTGCTGGGCAAAATTTTTTTTTTTTTTTTTTTTTTTTAAATCGGCAGGATGCGCTCAGGGAGCGCGAACCCTGCCGGGAAAATCGAGCGCGGTCTCCCGCGCTTCGATAGCACTGGCCCCCGGGTGGGCCAAGTCCCGGGGGCATGCTGGGGGGTTAATTTTATGTGTGGGGGCCTCTAAGGGCCCCCAAGCCCCGGGGACCACCACCCCCGGGGCTTTATGGATAATGGTGCGGGAGGGCTCTGAGCCCTCCCGCAGCCCCGGGACCACCACCTCCCGGGGCTTCTTTTTATATTTAAAAACCTGTGTGGGGGGCTCCAGCCCCCACACGCCCCGGGACCACCACCTCCCGGGGCACTAAGAAAAATGAAAATGGGGGTCCGTTTTGGACCCCAAGCCCCGAGGACCACCACCTCCCCGGGCTTTCTCGATGTAGGGAGGGGGCCGCGCGGCCCCCTCCTGGAGCCCTTGATGGCCCTGGGGACCACCACCCCCCAGGGCCGGCTCCTGCAGTGTCCCGGGGTGCCTACCCCGGGACACTGCTGTTTGCAAAGACAGGGACGGGAGCCTCGCGGCTCCCGTCCTGTCATTGCAAACTGCTTTGGATATTGGAAGAGAGAGCAGGAAACCTGCTCTCTCTTCCAATATCCAAAGCCGACAGCTTTCCACATGGGGAGCTGCATGTCAGCTGCTCCCCATGTGTAAAGCAATGCCGGCTCCCGTAGGACACGGGGAGCCGGCGGGACTGTGGGGGATTGGGGACCCCCCCACAGTCCCCAAGAAGAGGCCAGGCCCCGGGGGATGGGGTCCCTGGGGCCTAAAAATAGGAAAAAGGAAGGGGGGCCACACGGCCCCCCTTCAGGGAGAAAAAAGAAAAAAAAACGATCGGACCCGCAGGCCCCGCCCCCTTCCTTCACCACTCTGCAAACGCGCCCCTGGCGCGTTTGCAGAGGGGAACGAATTCCCCTTGAATACTGGGGGTCCCTGGGGCCAACTAGCCCACCAGGAACCTCCAGTATGCACCAGGGGCTGCCTTGCAGAGAGGTGTACAGAGGCCACGCCCTTTTACACCTCTCTGCAACGCAGCTCTGTGGCGCTTTTGGAGGAACATGGTGGGCTAGTTGGACTCCAGGGACCCTCAGGATTCAAGGGAGTTAATCCCCCGACTTAAAACGCACCACGGGGCGCGTTTGCACAGTGGTGAAGGGAGGGGCGGGGCTTCAGGTGACATGTGTGCAAACAGGCCTCGTGGCGCGTTTTAAGATGGGGAATTAAATCCTCTTCAATCCTGAGGGTCCTGGGGGCCAACTAGCCCAACAGGTACGTCCAGAAAGCGCCACAGAGCTGCGTTGCAGAGAGGTGTAAAGGGGTGTGGCCTCTGTACATGTCTCTGCAACGCAGCCCCCTGGCGCATACTGGAGGTTCCTGGTGGGCTAGTTGGCCCGTAGGGACCCTCATGATTTAAGGGGACTTAATCCCCCAACTTAAAACGCGCCACGGGCGCGTTTGCACAGATGCCACCTCAGGCCCCGCCCCTCCCTTCACCATTGTGCAAATATTCCTCTAAAATCAGCCGAAATACGAATTCCGATTTACTCACCTGTTATCAGGAGAGACCTCAGTGCTGCATCTTTCAGCCCAGTACTGATCCTCAAAAGTAATTTTAACCGTACTTACCGGTAACTTGAATTTCCTTCATAGGCTAACATTGACTGGTTTCACTTGGAAATTCTTCTAAGTGTGGAGTTTTGGAACTTTAAAATATTCCTCTAAAATCAGCCGAAATACGAATTCCGATTTACTCACCTGTTATCAGGAGAGACCTCAGTGCTGCATCTTTCAGCCCAGTACTGATCCTCAAAAGTAATTTTAACCGTACTTACCAGTAACTTGAATTTCCTTCCATAGGATATCATTGCCTGCTTTTTGCTGAAAAAGTTTGTGTTGATTTTTGAAACATACAAATATTCCATCTAAAATCAGCCGAAATCCGAATTCCGATTTACTCACCTGTTATCAGGAGAGACCTCAGTGCTGCATCTTTCAGCCCAGTACTGATCCTCAAAAGTAATTTTAACCGTACTTACCGGTAACTTGAATTTCCTTCATAGGCTAACATTGACTAGTTTCACTTGGAAATTCTTCTAAGTGTGGAGTTTTGGAACTTTAAAATATTCCTCTAAAATCAGCCGAAATACGAATTCCGATTTACTCACCTGTTATCAGGAGAGACCTCAGTGCTGCATCTTTCAGCCCAGTACTGGTCCTGAAAAGTAATTTTAACCGTACTTACCGGTAACTTGAATTTCCTTCATAGGCTAACATTGACTGGTTTCACTTGGTAATTCTTCTAAGTGTGGAGTTTTGGAACTTTAAAATATTCCTCTAAAATCAGCCGAACTACGAATTCCGATTTACTCACCTGTTATCAGGAGAGAACCCAGTGCTGCATCTTTTAGCCCAGTACTGATCCTCAAAAGTAATTTTAACCGTATTTACCAGTAACTTGAATTTCCTTCCATAGGATATCATTGCCTGCTTTTTGCTGAAAAAGTTTCTAAGTGTTGATTTTTGAAACATACAAATATTCCTCTAAAATCAGCCGAAATCCGAATTCTGATTTACTCACCTGTTATCAGGAGAGACCTCAGTGCTGCATCTTTCAGCCCAGTACTGGTCCTGAAAAGTAATTTTAACCGTACTTACCGGTAACTTGAATTTCCTTCCATAGGCTAACATTGACTGGTTTCACTTGGAAATTCTTCTAAGTGTGGAGTTTTGGAACTTTAAAATAGTCCTCTAAAATCAGCCGAAATACGAATTCCGATTTACTCACCTGTTATCAGGAGAGACCTCAGTGCTGCATCTTTCAGCCCAGTACTGATCCTCAAAAGTAATTTTAACCGTACTTACCAGTAACTTGAATTTCCTTCCATAGGAATCCATTGTCTGGTTTTCAGCAGAAAAGTTTCAAAGTGTCGATTTTCACAAACTACAAATATTCCTAAAAAATCGCCTGTATGACTTAAACGCATTCTTTCAACTGTTTACAGGAGATGCACCAGTGCTGGATCCAGGATCCAACACTGAGTAAGAAAAAGTAACGATAACAGTTTTTAACTTCTAAGTGAATTTCCTTCCATAGGATAACATTGGTGATTCTATGAGAAAAAGTTTCTAAGTGTGAACTTTTAAAGTACAATAATATTCCTTAAAAATCACGACTGTAACCAAAACGCTTTTACTCAACTGTTTACAGGAGATGTCCCAGGACTGAATCTAGGATCCAGTAATGTGGTTAGAAAAGTAATCCATAAAGTAACTAATTGCATTTAACTAGAAATTCACATTGAGCTGAATGTTGCATTGTGTTTGAAAATGTGTTGCCCATTGCAACAACTGTAACTACTGTACTTAAAAGTCTATTGCCTATGTGCAAAGTAATTAAACTAAAGTAATTCATTCTGAGAAAGTATTTTTGTGATGTAATGTATAATGTAATTACAATGTAATTTAAAAAATAAAATATGTAAAAAAAAATTGCTTCTAAAAAATTTGGAAATCAGTATGAAAAAAATTTATATAACAATTAATACATTTAAAAATTGTCATTTACAAAACCTTTGAAATTCACTGAAAAAACTGTAGGTTTCAGACATGTTATAGTTACAAATTAGCATTTAAAAAACCTTTGAAATTCACTGAAAAAACCATAGGTTTCAGGGACGTTATAGTTACAAATTAGCATTTAAAAACCTTTGAAATTCACTGAAAAAACCATAGGTTTTAGGGACAGTTATAGTTAGTTGGACATTGCACTCGTACAAAACCCGTGAAATTCCCCGTTATAGTTAGTCCAGCTAACTATAACTCGCGCCCCGCAATGCACTGCTGATGACGTCACATATTACATCACTCATGACATGGTCAGTGACATCACTGATGACATCACTGATGACATCTCAAATGACATCACTGATGACATCATCCACGTGATAATCTGATGCACCTCCTCACACTCTAATATAACCTTTGATACACCCACTCTAAATTACAGACTGCCATTCGCAAAACCATAGACACTCCAACACCAATAACTACATACCCACTCACTGATTCTTAGGTCTACGCACACATCCACTCACTCACCCGTACAGTCACTCATACTTACGGTCACTCAGTACAGGACTATCATATGCACTCATACTCCTATATAGACACTCAAACACCGCCACTCATCCATAGAGGTACTCACACACCTAGTCAGTCATGCAAATAATTAAACACACTACCATTTACTCACCTATACAGTTATACACACACCAGCTCACTTACTCATACAAATAGTAGCACATTCTTACGCTCTTATACAATCACTGATACAAGCACACACTCATCCATACAGCCACTATCACAATCACTCACTCTCGCTTATAGCTATTTATATACTCCAACACACATATATACTGCCTTTCACATATGTAGTTACTCACACATGTACCACTGGGACATACATTCACTCACTAACACACTCTTACACACACTTACCCACCCATACAGTCTATCACAGTTGCACTCTTGAAACCATCCACCCAGTGAATCACCCACTCACACATCTATGCACAGAGTTGCACACACCCCTCCCACACAAACACTCAGGCACCCATACAGATACTCAGACAAGCATTCAATAACTCATATAGACACTCATGTAGCTATTCACAAACACATGCAGCCACTTACACAGCAACAGACAGACGGATACAGACATTCACCCAGTTTAGTCACTAACCCATGCATTCAGTAAGATACGTTAAATCACTCACTTATAGAGTCAGTCACGCACCTACTAAATCATCCATACAGACACTTACACACCCACTCATTCTTCAATACGTCTTTTCCTATATATATTAAAAATATTTAAACTTTACAGAAACACACAGTCACTGGATGATGTCATCAGTGATGTCATCAGTGATGTCATTTGAGATGTCATCAGTGATGTCATCAGTGATGTCACTGACCATGTCATGAGTGATGTAATATGTGACGTCATCAGCAGTGCATTGCGGGGGCGCGAGTTATAGTTAGCTGGACTAACTATAACGGGGAATTTCACGGGTTTTGTACGAGTGCAATGTCCAACTACCTATAACTGTCCCTAAAACCTATGTTTTTTTCAGTGAATATATATATATATATATATATATATATATATATATATATATATATATATATATATTCACTGAAAAAACCGTAGGTTTCAGGCACGTTATAGTTACAAATTAGCATTTTAAAAACCTTTGAAATTCACTGAAAAAACCATAGGTTTCAGACACGTTATAGTTAGAAATTAGCATTTACAAAACCTTTGAAATTCACTGAAAAAACCATAGGTTTTAGGGACAGTTATAGTTAGTTGGACATTGCACTCGTACAAAACCCGTGAAATTCCCCCGTTATAGTTAGTTCAGCTAACTATAACTCGCGCCCCGCAATGCACTGCTGATGACGTCACATATTACATCACTCATGACATGGTCAGTGACATCACTGATGACATCACTGATGACATCTCAAATGACATCACTGATGACATCATCCAGTGACTGTGTGTTTCTGTAAAGTTTAAATATGTTTAATATATATAGGGAAAGGCGTATTGAAGAATGAGTGGGTGTATAAGTGTCTGAATGGATGATTTAGTACGTGCGTGACTGACTCTACAAGTGAGTGATTAAACGTATCTTACTGAATGCATGGGTTAGTGACTAAACTGTGTGAATGTCTGTATCCGTCTGTTGGTGTGTAAGTGGATGCATGGATTTGCGAATAGCTACATGAGTGTCTATATGGGTTATTGATTGGTTCTATGAGTATCTGTATGGGTGCCTGAGTGTTTGTGTGGATGGGGTGTGTGCGACTGTGCATAGATGTGTGAGTGGGTGATTCACTGGGTGGATGGTTTCAAGAGTGCATCTGTGATAGACTGTATGGGTGGGTAAGTGTGTGTAAGAGTGTGTTAGTGAGTGAATGTATGTCCCAGTGGTACATGTGTGAGTAACTACATATGTGAAAGGCAGTATATATGTGTATTGGAGTATATAAATAGCTATAAGCGAGAGTGAGTGATTGTGATAGTGGCTGTATGGATGAGTGTGTGCTTGTATCAGTGATTGTATAAGAGCGTAACAATGTGCTAGTATTTGTATGATTAAGTGAGCTGGTGTGTGTATAACTGTATAGGTGAGTAAATGGCAGTGTGTTTAATTATTTGCATGACTGACTAGGTGTGTGAGTACCTCTATGGATGAGTGGCGGTGTTTGAGTGTCTATATAGGAGTAAGAGTGCATATGATAGTCCTGTACTGAGTGACCATAAGTATGAGTGACTGTACGGGTGAGTGAGTGGATGTGAGTGTGTAGATCTAAGAATCAGTGAGTGGGTATGTAGTTATTGGTGTTGGAGTGTCTATGGTTTTGCGAATGGCACTCTGTAATTTAGATTGGGTGTATCAAAGGTTATATTAGGGTGTGAGGAGCTGCATCAGATTATCACGTGGATGATGTCATCAGTGATGTCATTTGAGATGTCATCAGTGATGTCATCAGTGATGTCACTGACCATGTCATGAGTGATGTAATATGTGACGTCATCAGCAGTGCATTGCGGGCGCGAGTTATAGTTAGCTGAACTAACTATAACGGGGGAATTTCACGGGTTTTGTACGAGTGCAATGTCCAACTAACTATAACTGTCCCTAAAACCTATGGTTTTTTCAGTGAATTTCAAAGGTTTTTAAATGCTAATTTGTAACTATAACGTGCCTGAAACCTACGGTTTTTTCAGTGAATTTCAAAGGTTTTTTAAATGACAATTTTTAAATGTATTAATTTTTATATTAATTTTTTGTCATACTGATTTACTACATTTTTAGAAACAATTTCTTTTACATATTTTATTTTTTAAATTACATTGTAATTACATTATACATTACATTACAAAAAATACTTTCTCAGAATGAATTACTTTAGTTTAAATACTTTGCACATAGGCAATAGACTTTTAAGTACAGTAGTTACAGTTGTTGCAATGGGCAACACATTTTCAAACACAATGCAACATTCAGCTGAATGTGAATTTCTAGTTAAATGCAATTAGTTACTTTATTGATTACTTTTCTAACCACAGGACTGGATCCTAGATTCAGTCCTGGTACATCTCCTGTAAACAGTTGAGTAAAAGCGTTTTGGTTACAGTCGTGATTTTTAAGGAATATTATTGTATTTTAAAAGTTGACACTTAGAAACTTTTTCTCATAGAATCACCAATGTTATCCTATGGAAGGAAATTCACTTAGCAGGTAAAAACTGTTATCGTTACTTTTTCTTACTCAGTGTTGGATCCTGGATCCAGCACTGGTGCATCTCCTGTAAACAGTTGAAAGAATGCGTTTAAGTCATACAGGCGATTTTTAAGGAATATTTGTAGTTTGTGAAAATCGACACTTTGAAACTTTTCTGCTGAAAACCAGACAATGGATTCCTATGGAAGAAAATATAAGTTACTGGTAAGTACGGTTAAAATTACTTTTCAGGACCAGTACTGGGCTGAAAGATACAGCACTGAGGTCTCTCCTTATAACAGGTGAGTAAATCGGAATTCGTATTTCGGCTGATTTTAGAGGAATATTTGTATGTTTCAAAAATCAACACTTAGAAGAATTTCCAAGTGAAACCAGTCAATGATATCCTATGGAAGGAAATTCAAGTTACCGGTAAGTACGGTTAAAATTACTTTTGAGGATCAGTACTGAGCTGAAAGATGCAGCACTGAGGTCTCTCCTGATAACAGATGAGTAAATCAAAATTCGTATTTCGGCTGATTTTAGATGAATATTTTAAAGTTCCAAAACTCCACACTTAGAAGAATTTCCAAGTGAAACCAGTCAATGTTAGCCTATGGAAGGAAATTCAAGTTACCGGTAAGTACGGTTAAAATTACTTTTCAGGACCAGTACTGGGCTGAAAGATACAGCACTGAGGTCTCTCCTGATAACAGGTGAGTAAATCGGAATTCGTATTTCGGCTGATTTTAGATGAATATTTTAAAGTTCCAAAACTCCACACTTAGAAGAATTTCCAAGTGAAACCAGTCAATGTTAGCCTATGAAGGAAATTCAAGTTACCGGTAAGTACGGTTAAAATTACTTTTCAGGACCAGTACTGGGCTGAAAGATGCAGCACTGAGGTCTCTCCTGATAACAGGTGAGTAAATCAGAATTCGGATTTCGGCTGATTTTAGAGGAATATTTGTATGTTTCAAAAATCAACACTTAGAAACTTTTTCAGCAAAAAGCAGGCAATGATATCCTATGGAAGGAAATTCAAGTTACTGGTAAGTACGGTTAAAATTACTTTTGAGGATCAGTACTGGGCTGAAAGATGCAGCACTGAGGTCTCTCCTGATAACAGGTGAGTAAATCGGAATTCGTATTTCGGCTGATTTTAGAGGAATATTTTAAAGTTCCAAAACTCCACACTTAGAAGAATTTCCAAGTGAAACCAGTCAATGTTAGCCTATGAAGGAAATTCAAGTTACCGGTAAGTACGGTTAAAATTACTTTTCAGGACCAGTACTGGGCTGAAAGATGCAGCACTGAGGTCTCTCCTGATAACAGGTGAGTAAATCAGAATTCGGATTTCGGCTGATTTTAGAGGAATATTTGTATGTTTCAAAAATCAACACTTAGAAACTTTTTCAGCAAAAAGCAGGCAATGATATCCTATGGAAGGATATTCAAGTTACTGGTAAGTACGGTTAAAATTACTTTTGAGGATCAGTACTGGGCTGAAAGATGCAGCACTGAGGTCTCTCCTGATAACAGGTGAGTAAATCGGAATTCGTATTTCGGCTGATTTTAGAGGAATATTTTAAAGTTCCAAAACTCCACACTTAGAAGAATTTCCAAGTGAAACCAGTCAATGTTAGCCTATGGAAGGAAATTCAAGTTACTGGTAAGTACGGTTAAAATTACTTTTCAGGATTAGTACTGGGCTGAAAGATGCAGCACTGAAGTCTCTCCTGATAACAGGTGAGTAAATCAGAATTCGTATTTCGGCTGATTTTAGAGGAATATTTGCACAATGGTGAAGGGAGGGGGTGGGGCCTGAGGTGACATCTGTGCAAACGCGCCCCGTGGCGCGTTTTAAGTTGGGGGATTGAGTCCCCTTGAATCATGAGGGTCCCTACGGGCCAACTAGCCCACCAGGAACCTCCAGTATGCGCCAGGGGGCTGCGTTGCAGAGACATGTACAGAGGCCACACCCCTTTTACACCTCTCTGCAACGCAGCTCTGTGGCGCTTTCTGGACGTACCTGTTGGGCTAGTTGGCCCCAGGGACCCTCAGGATTGAAGAGGATTTAATTCCCCATCTTAAAACGCGCCACGGGGCCTGTTTGCACACATGTCACCTGAAGCCCCGCCCTCCCTTCACCACTGTGCAAACGCGCCCCGTGGCGCGTTTTAAGTCGGGGGATTAACTCCCCTTGAATCCTGAGGGTCCCTGGGGTGCAACTAGCCCACCATATACCTCCAAAAGCGCCATAGAGCTGCGTTGCAGAGAGGTGTAAAAAGGGGCGTGGCCTCTGTACACCTCTCTGCAAGGCAGCCCCTGGCGCATACTGGAGGTTCCTGGTGGGCTAGTTGGCCCCCAGGGACCCCCAGTATTCAAGGGGATTCGTTCCCCTCTGCAAACGCACCAGGGGGCGCGTTTGCAGAGTGGTGAAGGAAGGGGCGGGGCCTACGGGCCCGATCGTTTTTTTGTTTTTGTTTTTTTTTCCCCTGAAGGGAGGCTGTGTGGCCCCCTTCCTTTTTCCTATTTTTAGGCCCTGGGGACCCCATCCCCCAGGGCCTTACCCCTTTTTTTTTATTAAAATAAAAAAAAAATGGGAAGGGGGCCGCGTGGCCCCCCTTCCCTGGGCCTGTATTGGCCCCGGGGACCCCATCCCCCGGGGCATGGCCTCTTTTTTTTTTTATTTGGAGGGGGGCTGCGTGGCCCGCCTCCTCAGGCCATTTAAGGCCCCGGGGACCCCATCCCCCGGGCCGGCCTTGCACTTTTAAAAAAAAAAAATCAATTTTTTTACTTTGGGGAGGGGGCTGCGTGGCCCCCTCCGTGGCCACTTATGGCCCCGGGGACCCCATCCCCCAGGGCCTGGCCTCTCGTTGGGGACTGTGGGGGTCCCCAAGCCCCCACAGTCCCGCCGGCTCCCCGTGTCCTACGGGAGCCGGCATTGCTTTACACATGGGGAGCAGCTAACATGCTGCTCCCCATGTGGAAAGCTATCGGCTTTGGATATTGGAAGAGAGAGCAGGTTTCCCTGCTCTCTCTTCCAATATCCAAAGCAAGTTTGCAATGACAGGACGGGAGCCGCGAGGCTCCCGTCCTGTCATTGCAAACAGCAGTGTCCCGGGGGTAGGCACCCCGGGACACTGCAGGAGCCGGCCCTGGGGGTGGTGGTCCCCAGGGCCATCAAGGGCTCCAGGAGGGGGCCGCGCGGCCCCCTCCCTACATTTTGAAAGCCCTGGGGAGGTGGTGGTCCCGGGGCTTGGGGGTCCAAAACGGACCCCCATTTTAATTTTTCTTAGTGCCCCGGGAGGTGGTGGTCTCGGGCGTGTGGGGGCTGGAGCCCCCCACACAGGTTTTTAATTTTAAAAAAGAAGCCCCGGGGAGGTGGTGGTCCTCGGGGCTGCGGGAGGGCTCAGAGCCCTCCCGCACCATTATACATAAAGCCCCGGGGGTGGTGGTCCCCGGGCTTGGGGGCCCTTAGAGGCCCCCACACATAAAATTAACCCCCCCCAGCATGCCCCCGGGACTTGGCCCACCCGGGGGCCAGTACATCGAAGCGCGGGAGACCGCGCTTCGATTTTTTTTTTTCAGCAGGATTCGCGCTCCCTGCCCCCTTTGTGCGCTTTGCGCACTTGTTTCTGTCCCTCGGTTCTACCGAGGACAAAATGGCTGCCAACACTTCCTGATTTGGAGTGTTGACAGCCAATTAACATAAAGCTCGTGCTCGGGAGGATCCGCGGCCCTAGATATATCTATCTTTTTACTTTTGATTTTCTCAGCAACTACTGAACGGATTTCCACCCTTTAACAAAAGGGTTCTTTCTGAACCAAGAACTACCTCTTTGCCAAATTTGGTGTAATTCCGTTCAGCAGTTCGGGCTGTAGCCGTGTCTAAAGTTTCCTATGGAAAATTGCATGGGGAAAACGCGTTTTGGGACCCCCCTTTTTCTCGGCCCCCGCTTGACGAATCCCCCGAGACTTTCAGGGTAGGAGCGGACCGGAGCGCCCCACAAAGTTTGAAAATTTTGCGAAGATACGTCAACCGGCAAGAGAGTTATTTCAAATAGAATGTCGCGGATTTCCTATGGATAATAGGTTGTAACTATAACTATCTACTGGCGACCGCCAGTAGATATATATATATATATATATATATATATATATATATATATATATATATTGTAAAGAACAAGAGTAGGAGGGTGGCGTAACCATGCAGAAAGGGAAGTAAAAACTGGTAAGAGGGAAAGCAGCCGGGGAGGAGAGCAACAGAGAAGCTGGCCAAGAAAGGAACATTAATAAAAGAGAAATAAAGTCAGTCAGGAAGGGAAAGAAGAAGAAACAGACGGCTGGGAAGTGGTAGGTAGGGAAGAAAAACACAGAAAGCGCAACAGGGTGGGGATTTCAGTTGGGAAGCAAAATCAAGAAATCACATGCACTCATATGGGGGTTGCAAAAAAAACAAAAGGAAAGAAAACAGAAGTTCCCTGAATCTGAGCAGTGGAAGGATAAAAATCATTCAGTCAAAAAGATGGTAAGGAAGCTTTGCTGCACGGGTGGAACAAACATAAGAAGAGGAACGAAAACTATTGAATAAGAAACAATCAAATGAAAGTGACAAGAAAGCGAACCAATGTTAAGGAATGGGCTAGCCTAAAGCCTACTTTAAGTCTTGGTATAAATGGTATTTAAGCAAGTGGTGCTGTTTTTTTATGGCTTTAGTAATTTACAAAGGTTTTACTCAGATGGTGTTTTCCATGCGAGTAAACCTCATCCCATGAGAGATTTGTCTTTCCAAGGCAAACTGCCCCGAAAATTTGTGAACAAACCGTTGTTGACCCCTTCTTACCAGGAAATTATTGGAGATTTAACCATGTCAAGGGCAGTGTCTGTTTCTAAAGCACATAGTGTGCAATGGGTTGCCTTTTGGAAAAGACAACCATACCATCTGTGTGGAAAGAGAGCCCCTAAAAATTGAAGAGTTGTTATTGACAGTATTCAGAACGAAAAAGAAATGTCTGCCTAAGGTCTTTCACTTAGTTCTGGAAATTGTAAACACGTTACAACAGTAGTAAACCTCTTTGGATCGGTGTGCTTACATTACCTACAACCTGGAGCGGCAGCTCTAGTCAAGTGGTTACTTGTAGGTTCATACAATGGGCAGAGAAGAATAGCGTTATTTGCTAGAATAAGCAAACAAAAATAATTAAATGAAACTTAACTCGAATTACAAGTTCCAGCAGTACAGAGACTGTAAGTGGTATTTTGCCATCGACTGTGTGTCATTTCAAGGAGGTCTATTCAGCTGCTCTTGTCCATTGTGAACGCTGAAAGAACGATGGTGAAATCAAACAAGGTATAAACAAAACTGAGTATAGGGCAACGTTATAGAAACAGAGCGGCTCTCCAGTAGCTTAGCAGAAGAGAGGGGCTGGATCGAGTTTCCTGTTTCAGGGAGAGACAGGTGCTCCTGGGCTAGCTGCATGAGCCGGTGGCAACTACGCTACAATACATGAACAGGCGAAAAATCCTGTTTTACAAGGTCGTACGTCGTTCGAAAACAGAATTTGAATACGTGCATGCTGTTTTAAGTTTTAACAATCTCCAAAGTGATAGTGCCCAACGAACTTAATTTCACAAATGGAAAGTTTCGACTTCGGTTACAAAAATGTTTATTTAAAATTCCTAATATTGTTAGGTTTAGCCAACTGAGTTAGGGCAGCAGAACCAGTTAATGTATTTTAATGAAGGTTTTCTGCCTCAATAAACTGCTATGTTTAGCACTATGCCAGAAGAAACTCTCTCCAACTTTAACACTGGCAATAGATGCCAGTTTCTTTAAAAAATGAAGAAAGAAAAAATACTTGGAACAGTAAGATGCTACCTAGAGTTTCCATAACTGTGGGACAGACGAGATGCCTCCTGAACTTAGGTGCAGGAGTTCCATTTCCATGGTTTATTTTCAGGATAACCGCTGATTAAGATAATAATTACCATTTAGATCACATGTACTTAATTTTATTGGAGCAGGATATCCTGAAAATCTGGCTTGCATTCAACTCCCCCCTGGGGCAACTGTGGACACTCCGGGCCTTATTTATGAAGGCCTTGCAACACTTTTGCGCCGCCATTGCGTCACTTATCGTGATGCAGTGGCGGCTTAAACAATGCGCCATGTTGCGCCATATTTACAAGGTGACACATCTAGGCAGATGCGTCACCTTGTGAAGCCATGCGCCACATTATACCTGCGTCAGGTAAAATGTATGCAGGGTGGGCGTTTCCACGTAAAAAGGGTTGTAGAAGTGTCACAGTGAAATCTATGAGATTTCACTGCAACAGTTCTAGGACACCTCTGAGCCAAAACCTTAAGGGGGACGCAGTGCCATAGGCACAGGCCTAACCAGTGCATTACTGGAGTTGCTTCATGCTTGAGACACAACTCCAGCAATGTATGACTTCTGCGCCAACAGATCAATCAGGATTCCTGACGTATCTATCATTCCTTGCGACATGGAGCGCTATACATTAAATACGGCGCATCCATTGTTTCGCAAGGAGGGTGCAGTGAAAACTGTTGCATCACTGTTTTATCGCAGCAATGTGACAGTTTTCATAAATGAGGCCCTCCAGGTCTATAACAAGTCTAAAAGGCTGGGGCTATGCAGAGGCTGGTAGTACCAGCGCATAACTTTTAAAAAGCCAGGCAATCCTAACTACCTCCTATCATCCATCCAGAGACATTAATCTATATGGGATTTTTTCAATAAACCCAGAGGCCAGACCTGCTCGGCCTTTCAGCTAAGCTACAATCGCACATTTATACATATATCGTGGTCCTACAACCGCTCTTGAATTTAAACAAGGTTAAGTTCTGCTTAATAAAGTAACTCACACCCAGTGCGTTACACCTCTCAGTTTTCACTACTTTTTCTAAACCTCAGCTATGGGCATGAGATATACGACCCTCTTTCCTGGATTCCTCACAGAATGTTACTATTTCTCTACCTCTACAACTTACCACCTATCATATTTTTGATCTCTGTCTTCCCCTGACTAGCTCTCCTGCTGATAGCTCATCCCTTCCCAGACTCTACCACGATATTGGACCCAGAGAGAACACATGCAGGTAGAGGCGATGTGGTCAGGTCACTTAAGTGTCAGCTGTCGAGCTGGGATGTCCTGACTAATAAGCCAGCTTTCCAATGTGATTGAATTATGAAATCCTGGCTAAATCAGCTCTAGGTTCCCTTACATGCCAATCCTTTTAGAGATTACAAACTGGCTGAACTACAGTATTAAGTCCTTCAAGGAGTTTTCTTTTCAGTACTTCGACTCAAATGTGTCATCATTACCAAATCACACATATTGTTATATGAAATGCTCAAATTTGGTAAACGAGTTCTATGTACAAAGAATGCAAAAACGTCTTTTATAAAATCACAGATTTCAAAATGTAGACTGACAAAAACACTCTCGTCCATGCATAAATATCTGTTTATAAAAATGTTGACCTGCATTTAATTCCTAAATACAGCCAAGCTCAAATCCACATTTTTTATGACTTGGTTAATTTAGTATTCTAAATTTAGTCGCAGAATATTTGGGGGCAAATGCTTAAAAGTAGTATTAAGTGCAGCTGAATATGTTTCTTATAGAGAGATAAACATGTAAGATTGGGGTATTAGTAGTCTGTGTTTTGGAGAATATGTTTTTGCTGCAGATGCATTTGCAATAAATATTAACGTCTAGCTTAACAGTGAAGCTACATACATGACCTGTTATTTGGAATATAGAAAGAGTAGGATTTCGGTCAACCTCCTACAGTTGCTAGCTTGTTTTTTTTCTTTTTTTAATCACCCATTGCACACTACAGGACATTAAAAAGTTACAAGCATGAATAATACAAGCTAAAAGTTACAGAAAAAACTCAAAACGTAGAAAAAAAACAAATGAAAACAATTCATTGCTCATCCCAATACATTTAATAAAAAACACAAAAATCGAGAATTACCATATTTATGTTCAGCTTACAAACAAATAACACTAGCAATTCCATCAATTAATCAGGAAAAACACATCTGAGCAGATTACATTTTGGACAGCATATATCCCTAATCATAACACAACCCCTAGTTGACCAAAATTAAAAGACATTGGGGGAAAGAGGTTTCTTCTCTTTCATAAATTCATGCCACGTCTTTCGTCTGATCTATTATTCCAACTATTCCAAAACTGGTGCCCAGATCCTGACCCCCTTTTATTTGCAGCCCTGCCCTTGCATCATACAACTTGCTCTCCAGATGGGAAATGGAGAGCAATCTGGCCAACCATTGATTATAAGTAGGAGGATCTGGTCTGAGGCACTCTGAAGCAATACAGATCTGATGGAGCTGAAGTCTCATTTCATTTGTAGGAGTGTATCATAATCACATGTAGAGCGCATCCGCAAATAATCTTACAATGATATTTATGTGAGGTGTTTGAATTGTGAAGGTATTAACGCAATTTTGTGACATATTTTAGGATACTGACAAGTAGCAAGGAGAAATTAACATAGGAAATTAATGTTACTAGCAGGAAACGTTAACATGAAGAACTTATGTTGTGAAACTGACGTCATTCATATACTAAATGTGTTTAACAATGATATTTCTATAACTTGGTGGATGTGTTCATTAATACGTAATGGGATTAGGTAAATCCGTAATGCTTAAAGTGACATGTTTTATGTTAGCTAAAGTCGTAGGCCTGAAATGCAAGTCCATGACAACTCTCGCTTTAGAATTAATAGTTTGAATTTCATCTGCACTGTGGAATCTGTAATTCTCACATTTGCATTGCAGGTGGAGAAGCATTTGTTAGGGAAATGTAATGTCTTTGTTTTAGTAACTAGGCAAGGAGAAAAGAAGTTACAGTTACATGGCTTGGGGGTGATATAATCCTATTTATCAAATGAGGGGGACTCTAGGAGCTATTCTAAAAGGTCCGGTGACCCGTGCTCCCGAAATTAAACTTATACCAAAGGGAGTCACCGTTCCTTAGTGGAGATGGAGAGGAGGGAAGTAGGGGTACTCTTGTCGTGTGCTACTCTGCTTGTGGGAGGCAGGGTGTCCTCATCTTGATGCCCTCACACACCCCGAAGGATGTCATGTTTCATCATTGGGCTTTTGCTCCTCGTCGGGCCGGCGCTGCAATGCCCTACGGGTCCCCCGATGGGTCTCTTTTTCGGAGATCTTTTGATGAAGCCGTATGGGTGCGTGGGTGTAAGTGGCAGTGAAGTCCTAGAAAGTGTATTAAAAAATGGCTGGAGGGAGAGTGATTAATTTTTAATAAAGTGATCCCTCTGTCATTATTAAAACAAAGTGTATGGAGCTGCTTTAAGGGGTATTATGTCCCTTGGTAGCTGGGTGATTATATGTCCCTAGTGGGCATATGTTATGGTCAACATGTTTCGCGCTTCAATGGTCTCAGGGGGAGATCCTCTCGCTGTCTCCACCGGCGGAGACAGCGAGAGGCACACAGGTGACAAAGCCCAGATGCACCAAGAGAACCCTCTTAAGTGACCCTCCCTGATCTCATGGGATCTTACCCTACCTACTAAGGGAATCTCTACTCCTTTCATTTATCCGGGGGCACCGAACTTTCGGCCACTGTAGATATAAATTTCTTATTCGGTCCTGACGAAGCGCCCTGGATCTCCCCCTGAGACCACTGAAGCGCGAAACATGTTGACCATAACATATGCCCACTAGGGACATATAATCACCCAGCTACCAAGGGACATAATACCCCTTAAAGCAGCTCCAAATTAAAGTTGTCACAGCTAAACCACTCGCTGTGACAAGTGTTCTGCATTTTCTCTTCCCCTTTAATGTTACAGGTGAATGCAAAAAATCTCTGTTAAGCTTTCAAGAATAAATGGAGGAAAACAAATGACTTTAAAAAATGTCCCCAAGGGCAAATAGTTTCATCCACAGTAATATTTTCCCGCCCAAAAATATGTCCTTTTTCACTTATTGTTTAATGAGTAAACTTGGCTATCCCTTTATGACTCATTGCGTTTCGAAAGCTACTTTTCAAGGTACAAAATACAATGTTTGGCAGCTTAAAAGACATTAATCATAACAGCTGTCGGGTAACTCCTCTTAATAAATGACTTGTTTCATCAGTGACAGTTTTATGAACTTGGATCATTCTAGAATATAACAGGTGATTTTAAGATAAGCAATGTGCTGGTCGCAATTTGACATCGTGTGCAAAACACTAAACTTCACACACGGTTTGTCACACTGAAATGCTGTGTGATTTCATGCATTAAGAATGAGGCCCCACTAGTGTCCTTCGACCCCCTCCATCACTTATCCTTAATTCCCATTTCTTAGATTCACACTCCCTCATCCCAGATCTTTCTTCAATGAGATGAGCGAACAACATATGTGAAAGGCACCAGACAGCCAGGATGAAAAGCATTGGTCTAGTCTTGTGGCTTTGCCAATGGAGACTTATTGGCAGAGCCACTGGAATTATGCAGCAGAGGAGGGCCAAACTATGTGGTAGGGTTGAGTAAATTATGCGGCAAGAAAAGCCAAATTATGTGGCATTATGCAGCACATTTTCTGATAATATTACTTTGTTATTTTGTCATTTTTATCAGTTGTTAACACTGTCTGTGCATTAGTTGCACTTCATTAGTATCAGTTTAACACTCAAATATAGCAATAAGCAACAGAAAGGGGACCAGTCAACCTATGCAAATGGCCTTCCACTGCGCGGCAACACATGTCACTGTGTTTTAAGAAACTTTTGATCTGTTTGAGCTAGAAACAATTTTTTTGTTCAAATCTGCAAATTATGCAGCAGATGATGGAGTATGTGGCAAATGCGTAAAATCTATTATTATGTGAAAAACGCTGCGGCTGCAAAATTGCATAATTCCAATGGCCCTGCATATTGGCTATGTCAAATGTTTTTGTGGATACTGTACAGAAACTGCAAAAAGAGAAAAAATAATGGTTATTGCATGCATCATCACACATGTGCACATATGCACCATGATGCTATAAGAGCCAACGCATGATGACATATACTGTCCATGCATCACCATGCATGTGCGCACAGATGCCAGTCTTGGGTTGGCATGAAGAAGGAGTGGACTGGAGGCAAATGGTTGCAGAGTCCACAAAAAAGATTAAAGCAATGTCATTTTTTTTAAAATAACACTGCAACAGGGATGGCTGGAGGAACAACGAAGTAAAGAGCGAAGGAGGAGGGGGAGTAAATGCCTCGGCTTAGCAGCAGGAGCAGTAGTAGGGGGAGAGGCGCAGCAGAGAGGTTTAAAATGTATTTTAAAAAAGCAGAACTGGTAGAGGTGGGGTAGTAGTGGAATAGCTCTGAGGTGAGGGAAAGACCAATACATTATGTATGCAGAGGGATTTGAGGAGGGAAGCAGTAAGTGAGGGAGAGAGGAAGAGAATTCATGTACTATTGTAGATTTCTAAAAGAAAAAGAAAAAAAGTTGTTCTCTGGATGGAAGCAGTGGAAAGACACAAGTCATCCAATCAGAACATTGTAAAGAGAAAATGCTCCAGAGGCGTAAGGAAAAAAGAATAGGGAGGAGCACCGTCAAATAAGAAGCTGAGAAAAGAGACAAGAAAGTCATCGAATTAGAGGTAGGAGCTGACCTAAAGTCCACTATATGCCTATCTTTTGATGTAGTAGTAGAGACAATAGGTCTTCAAAACAGCCAACAACATCTACTAAACAGCTCTAAGACTCATACACAGCAGAGATTAAAAAATTACATAGTGAGAGATAGAAAACAAACACAGAGGGAAGAGAGGCCATAGCTGAGAGATGCTATTTGGTGATAGGGCTAAAAGAATCAAATGAATTATCACTTTCACTGCCAGTAATTCAGCTGTTTCATGAAGTTCAGCATATTATGTTCCTGACAGTGATTTAGAGGAAGGCTGCTACATGCGTTTGCAGCTACCACTGAAAAAGCATGATCACCAAATGTGATAGTGCAGGTGATGTAGACTTGGATTAAGGCAAGCTGGGAGAAACATAGTTTTCTCCCTGGTGATGCAAACTGAAATTTAAGGCTAAGAAATTAGGAGTCATGAGTAGATTGCTCTGCGAGTGATCAACATAGCCTTGAAGAGTATTTTGATGTGAACTGGAAGCCAGTCCAAAGGCACACAGAATAGGTGTGATGTGATCACTATGAGAGAAACTGGAAATCAGATGAGACAAGGTGAGCTGAACTAATTGAATGGAAAAGTTAGGTAAAGGGCTTTACCAAAGTCCAGACTAGACTAGACATGGGCTACTGGTTTGTATAAGAAAGGATCAAAAAAATGAATAATTTGTTTGAGAGTCTTAATATTGGGAAGCAAGGGTTGAGAGCTTGGCTCACTACGTCTATAGACAGGTTAATATCGATGTAGAGGTTACGAATGGCTTTGGCAAAGGGTGGTGGATGGTCCATCACCTGTGGCAGAAAGGTTGGACTTCCGATAAAAGTGTATGGGTTTGTCAACAGAGGCTCAGTTTTTGAAGGATTGAGCATAAGAAAGTTGTTAGTAACCCACAAGTTCATCAGCAACAGACAATCCAATAAGGATGATTGTTCATGCTTCCCAGATCTACTGTGGTTAGCAATCAGCATCTGGTTTTCTTTTTCACTTTCAATGTGAGAGACCGTAACTAGGGGAGAGGAGCATCACCTGTATTCATGCATAAAGATCCAATAAATTAGAAAACAATAAAGTTCAAAGCAGTAAAGCATAAGAATCATAAAAATAATAAAGGATAATGGAGACACATATTAAGGAGATGACAGGAAGAATATCTGAAATAGGTGTAGATTTCTAACCCCACAAGTCCAATGGATAACTAAGAATAAGATGGCTAACAAATAAGAATGCTGATTGTACTAGAAGGGAACAATTTTGGTCTTAGTTCTAGAGAAAACCAACCTATTTCTAAACTAAACATACTTGGTAGTTGATGACATTAACGCAATCAAGTCAGACACATCATACTGAAAGAGAACATTTTATTACATTTCTGTCATAATAACTGCCAGTATTTTTTATGTATATTTGATGAAGGATATAAGTGAAAAATTTTAACTTTTTATACAAAATTAATACTTGCTGAAAAAAGGCTGAAGAGAATAGGAGAACATTGGATAGATTTCAGAAAAACAATGGACTTCAGAAAAATTGCTTATAGCTTACAACCAATTGTCAATCTCTCTCTTGCAGGATTTGATCGGTTGTTAGGTGTGAATGAGTAAGAATACTTTGAATAGTGTGTTTTCAGTCTTAGTAAGAATTCTTCGAATAGTGTGTTTTCAGTCTTTTGAATAATACTTTTTTGGATATGCCATTTACTAAATGAAATAAAAGATGTAGAAGAATTTGAAATTAGAGAATGTTTTTGGTTAAAATTGGGTATAAAAATAAGTAAATAACTAAGACATAAGTGATCATCTCCCTTTTTATGATTTGAATTATCAAATTCACAATGTAAATTAAGATTCATTCTTAAATTGAATAATGATGATTTGAGTGGTATCAATTATGTGCTTAGATTTGATGTGAGTTTCTAGATTTAGAAGGCCGCCTACTTGATAGAGTATATTTGAAGTGAACAGTTGACAGGTTGCAGTCAACCATTTAATAAATTGTGTGCTATTTGCTTTATGTATCAAGCTGTGCATTGGTTATCAGGCGAGTCTGAAAGATGGCTACTTCTGAAGGCCTCCTGTATCTGATTGTCTCTGATGTACACAAAGTATTTTAACACTGTAGAAGAGGTACCAGGCAATAAATAGTATGGAGCCCAGCTCCCACAGCACTGCAATATGTTCCTGCTTTCTATGAGTACATATTTTATAAATAGGTTTGAGAAAAAATGAAGAACGATCTCCACAAAGCTTCAGTGAGGGGCTCCATCGGCTTGTAAAGCAATGGAGGATTATGCAGTGATCCTGAAGATTTCTTTAGAAGGAACTGATGCCTTGAACTTTCTGTCCAAGAAATAGGCTGTCTTAGCCACTAAGATTTGTTTTTTATATTTACAGACCTTGACATTACAAGTGTCTTTGAGGTGGGTAGATAGAGGTGTCTTCATTTCTCTCTGTCTGATAAACATCAAGCTTAATTTTGGCTAGTTTGGCGGTGAACCAGGAATTGAATATATAGGAGTTAATCATAGATATGTTCTTATTGTAAAAGGGAAAAATTTGGTCATAAGTGATATGCATATTCAGAGGTGGCAAAAGAAGTTCAGGGTCAGGAATGGATAGGTTCATGGGGTAATCTGAAAGAACCTGTGAAAGTAAAGATGCAAGCTGGTCTGTATCCAACTCCATCTAGACATGGCCTTGTGATATAAACAATGGGCCTTATTTATGAGGCCCTTATGCCGCCATTGCGTCACTTTTTGTGACGCTGCAGCGGTGTAAAAAAATGCGTCACGCTGCGCCATATTTACAAAGTGACACACCTAGGCAAATGCACCACTTTGTAAACCCCTGCGCTACATTATACCTGCGACAGGTATAATGTGTGCAGGGTGGATGTTCCGACGCAGGAGAGCCACGTAGAAGTGACGCCGTGAAATCTATGAGATTTCACTGCAACACTTCTATGGCGTCAGAGCGCCAAATCCTTGAGACTTGCCCCATGTGAAATGACACATTGCTGGAGTTGCCTCTGTTTTCAGACACACTCCAGCGATGCACCATTTTTGCGCCTACAGATACATCAGGATTTCTGACGTATCAGTAAATCCTTGCGACATGGAGCGCCATCAGTAAATACGGCGCATCCATGGTGTCGCAAGGATGGCGTTATGAAAAGTGTTGCATTGCTGTTTTCCCGCAGCGATGCAACACTTTTCATAAATGAGGCCCAATGTTGTTCGACTTTTAATGTGAGTCAGCAAGGACTCTTAAGTGGCCAGTTGAGATAAAAGGGAGTGGATTAGAGCAGATGATCTTTTCAGATGAGATGAAGATTCGGCTGAGAAGCTGAGCTGTTGTGTGAGTGGATCAGGTTTCAAGCAATTTTAGGATATATACACCTCCACATTGTGTTAGAAATTAACCTCAAGGCCTTGTGATTTTGCAAACTATAGACTACGATCAACCCAAATAATTATGTTATCTTTCAGAAGAAAAAAGCTTATTTCCTCAGTCATTCTTCGCAATTCTGAAGAGGCAACATGTGGTGGGCAATAGATATATAGTGTAGTTCCTATTTCCCTAATAGGCTCTGCGCATTGGAATAATATACCCTATAGATTCGACATAGGACTGAGGTCAGTATGTCCCTATAGAGTATATTAAACTTAATTACTTTGTGCCAGCTAACTCAGAGGCCACTATAAACTCCTTGTAAACAAGAAGGGAGTAGTTTCTGGCAACCGTTCGGCGTCTCCAGTCATCAACCATTACACGGCTATGCAGCACGCACGTGAAGCCCACGGTCTATAGATGCATTACTCAGGTTTTTAAGTAAATCTCCCTGAAGATGATACTTTCATCTACTTTGTAACCAGCACATATTTCTTTTCATCGCTGCCCTAAGACAATTTCTATGAAGCTTTTCTCTTCAGAGACCCTTCATCCATCCTTATAATTTTAAGACTCCGAAGTAGAACACATCATTTCAAGTAAAGGCAATTATTTAAGCTGCTGGTCATCTTGAAGACATATATATTGTATGATCTGCTGTTCCATTTAGTCATCATCAACTGTGAAGCATGGTCGTTACTTTAAAGGGGTAGAAGACATGAATTAAAGAAGCTCCTTTAAAAGACAACTTGTTATATATCATTTGAGACATATATGGCTACCTGATGAAGGCGTCCCACTGAAACGCGCGTAGATTGTAACCATGTTAGCCATAATTATATTGTAGAATTATTTTACATCCATTATGTACTGATTTTTTTCAATGTATCGGTTTGTGTTGAGCTTGTGATATATACTTTGTTAATTTTTTGACTTAGATATACTACAGGTTTCAGCTTAATTGTATTTTGACAGTATTTCAATGCACTAATTCTTATTGATCATTGTATGTATAGTGTAACTATCTCTCTTATAAGATAAAGTGTTTCTTCCCATTTTTGAAAATTCATTGATAAAATAAAATTACATTTTTTAATACATTTCTGGTTTTGGTCACATATTGCTCTCCAGTTTAGGACAGATCCACTTTGTATTCGTTTCCTACATGTTTATTTGCCAATAATGTTGTCACCCTGATGTAGGAAACTTATTTCAGGGGTACCCCCTTTTTCCACACCCAACCGCATAAACATGACAACTTTGTTTCCCTTTAGAATCGGAACACTCTCAGAATCGTGGAAAAAATAGATAACAGTTTCACTCAGCTAATCGTGCATGCTTAGTTTCTTCAGAGTTACACAGAAAGAATAGACGGGCGTTTCAATAAAAGGATTTATTGAACAGTCTTGTTTCTCGTGTAAGAGATATGAGCTGTTATGATCAGAAGACAGTATGCGAGATATATAATGTACAGCGTAAGCAGTAGAAAGAAATAATACTGCGCTAGCATTATCTTTTAGCTATGACACATATATTCATATACATAAATAACATAAGCTAAAAATGCGAGTACTCATAAGATGCTTCTCTAACTAGTTCTACCCCAGTGTACCTAACCTAAGCTAGGTGTAGGGCAAGGTAAGAAGTAGGTGATGTATTTCTATAGTATGGTATGCTATAGTATGCCAAGAGTCTTGTATGCCAAGAGTCCCTCTAGGTTCTAGTCAGCTCCATACCTTGAGAACGAGAGAGGTGGGAATCTCTTTCCGGGTCTCGAACTCTAACACCCCACGAAGGGAGTCAGAACACTGGAAGCTGGATTCTCTGCGAGCAGGGATGACAGCGTCTCTTGTCAGTGCGTCAGGCCGGGATACGGGCTCCTCTAAAGTCGAGGTCTCCTCCTACTTGCTTGGGCAAGGGAAGGTATATTTATACCTGGTAGGTGCCTTGGAATGTTAGCATTGACGTAAAGTCGGGCAGAGGAAGACGTCAGGAATGAACCCTTAAGGTGTAGCGGTTCATGCATAATAAATGAGTTCTTGGAGAAATCAATAATCCTGTGCTAGGGGAACTCCCAAGAGCTTAAGGGTCTGGTTTCTAAGAACTCGTTGTGACGTTGGGGTGGACGGATGTAGGTGACCATGCCTGTATTTGGATTGCATGGCTAATGCCTAAATAAGGACTGGGATCTTATGCCTATATAAGGACATGTTTCTGGAAAACCTATATACGGACACCTAAAGCGGAATACAACAGATAAGCATGACATTAACTGTTGTTTTGCTATTTCACATGAGAAGCAAAGGCCACACAGTTTCCAACTTTGCAAACGCTGTAAAATGGTAGATTTTTTGATCATGCATTAAGCGGGGCTGTCAGAAGTAATCAATATCTCAGTCAGAAATAGAATGTCTAAATAGTTGAAGGATGAGTAAGTCAGTAACTTGAAATCCTTGAACTGCAGATATTAACGATTAGGGCTTTTGTGAGTCTAGTGAAATGATCAAACTCTATGGAGTGGTAGTCCATAACAGAGATTAACATCTCTCACTGTTATCCTTGTAGTCTCATTTAGATGACAGTTTGGAGTGAATGACAGTTGGGAGTGAACAATGATAAAAGTGTTTCATGAGAGTACAACCTGATCCCTGTTTTAGCTGGCTGACTATCAATGATGTGGAAGATAAGGCCTAGGAGGGTCTGCAGTATGCCCACTGCACGCACATGGATCACCTGGTCTTAAATAAAAAGCTAGTTGACCGTCAAATTGTCAAGAGTAACAAAAAGACCATGAATCAGTCAAGATGGCTGACAAAGAATGGTCGTATCAAAGATGACAGGCTTGCTGTTAGAAGTGATTTGTGAGGGGATCAGGTCACAGCTGCTCAGTGTCAATGGCACCCAGCTTCATCAAGAATGGGGAATAGACATTTAAAGACTGTGAAAAGGCAGAGTTCAAGAGTCACAGCTCTTAAAAACAGTCATGCACCGTTCAGCTACAATGGGACTGAAAAGAGTGAGTAACGGATTCAAAAAGCAGATAAACTGAGATATCTAGCATTCTCTAAGACTTCACTTCAAACAACAAAAATATACAACAGACAGAGTTATTGCAAGGTCCTCTAGCTGTGAGTCTGTGGTTAGAAAACCCGTGGCTTAACTGGTCTTAAATACGAAATAGCTGCCAGCTGAATGGTGCAAGTTTTTTCTCTTATGGGTGCAGCTGGGATCAAGAGAGATTCGGAGGAGTGGATATTTCCAGTAAGTAACTGCCTGCTCTTTCTTTTCCTCATTCCTGTACCTTCCTAGAGAGTGATATCTCAAACAGCTCCTTCATCTACATGTAGATTCAAGCCTGCACGAGTCCAAGAGCTCTATACAACATCTACCTACATTTCAATAAAGCTGCATCGTAGACCAGATGTTAACCTGCCTCAAGTGTCTCATTTTCAGGATGTCACTGGAATAGAAGGTCAAGCAGTTGGCCAAAAGAGCTGCCCATTATAAGTCTGTCAGAGAATTTCTCTGTACCTCAGCCCATGAAGTGTCTGTACTTCTTTAGAAACTACCCCAGATTTTCCAAGAAAACACTATATTGGGCAAGATAAATACAATGAAGATAACAATTTAAATTCCATTTACTCATGGTAGCAGCAGAGGCAAAATACCATTTTGAGTGGTTTCACAAGTTCAAAAGTACACTGTGGCAATGACATGAGGAAACTGGATTATCCATGTAAATGCTCACTACAGGCATACAATAAAGGGCATTCAGCCATCTCTCCTCCTTTGAGGGAGGATTCAGGATATTCTGGAGAAGAAGTGATCTCCTTTCTGACATTTTAAGAAAGATGCTAGTTTTGTAACAAAGCGTGTACCTTTCCAAAGTAATAGCCTACTGCTAAACACCTAACAGTTGGTAAAACTAGATAGAAGGGCCCAGCATGCCTTTCTAATGATTGGCTCTCAGGACCATTTTCTACTCTAAGGCTGCCATTTTGTCTAAACATATGCAATGACTGGTGTCCTCAATCTCCACCTCTAGCAAATGAGCTCTGTTTCCCCATCAACCTGTTGTGTAATGTAGTATCCTGCAACCAGGTAAATTGCATATGCTTCCACACTCTAAATTGCACTGAGGCCGTTGGTGGGGGATTATCAGTGCTTAACATGAAGCCTAAACTATTCAATAACATAAAGAAACAAATAAACTCACTCCTCCACCTGTTGGAGATTATGATTTCCAGAAAAGGGTTTATATGGATAATTGCTTAGAGAAAACATCCAGGAGTAGCCCTAAAAGAGGGGCTTTGAGAGAGACCAGGACCAAGATAAATTTTGGACTGAAGCATGAGATTTGACAGATTGTAGTGAAAGAGACAATAGATACACTGTAAATAATGTCCAAGAGCTGTCTGTAAGCTAAGACATAGCACATTCAACCTATAAGGTAGCTACATATAGACATAAACCAAACCATTTCTAAAGGCATTTTATTATCAGAAAAGCCTCTCCATTCGAGGGACAAACTGACTTGACCTAGGCTGAAATGGTGATCAATAATTTGGATAAGGGCAAAACAGAGTTTAGTTAGGAAAAATAATAATATTAGTTGAGAATCTGTGCATTCAAGTAGGGTGAGTACCCAAGCCTGATATTCTGACACCCGCAGATTCATTAGTAAAAGCAGTTCAGATTTTTGGAGTTTCCTAAAATGCAAGTATTTTTGTCTCAGAAGGCTTTGTGGTAGTGCAAACAGTCATGAATTTTATTCTGGCTTAGACTAAAAGCCATTGAAAAGCTTTCAGAGCAGGCTTTATCTAATGTGTAATGCCATTTACAAACATTAAAGCACATTCTAGATGTCTGTTTGTTATTCTATTAAACTCTCAATGAATGGTTTGGGAATGCAAGTGTAGATGATGTTGCAGTAGACCACACGGGACATGAAGAGGGCTCATTTTCACTTCATGGTTAGTTTTGGAGTAATAAGGGGATTTTAAGTGCAGGAACAGATGGACATTGATCCCTTTAACCAACTATATTGACCTTTGGGATGAATGAAAATTCTATGACCAAGTCCCTCCCCCTTCTTCCGCTCCTGACTTTTGAGATGGATGAAGGTCCTAACGACTGGGGATCAGTCGAAGGGCAGTAACACAAATTCATTTTCTCTGATTATGATGATCTCGATCTTGGTTCATTTCATACCTATGAAGCTTCCCTTCTTTGAGTGGAGGAAGTGCTTCAAGCGTATGGTAATATTATTGTTACTGCTGGATTTGCATGCCATCTGCATACATTTAGAAGTTTACTTGATGTTGCTCTAGAAGCTGCACCAGGAGATGTACATTAATGTTGAATAACAGATAGGATATGGATAATCCTTAAGGAATCACAGCATGATACTAGATGTTGAATGATTTAGCTTTGCTTAATTATGTTTTTTCAAGCTACGGTTAGAGAAGAAGGATTTTTCCCAGGATAGAGCCAAGTCCATTTTTCCCACCTACTTTTCTAGGCTGTGTGCGATAGGTGACAGAATGTTTGAGGAGCATGATGGCTATTTTATTAGTTCCTTCCAGGGACAGGAGGCACTCCGATTTATATTTTCCCACACTGGGTCAATAACTGTCTCAAGTCTAAATCCAGATTGATGGTTTAGTTCCATGTAGTCCTGGAGTTGTCACCTTTTTCTCAAGCACTTGCTCAGGAAAGGGAGGTCGGAGATGGATCTGTAATTTGGCAGGACCTTGGGGTCTGTGTTTGGCTTCTTCGGGAGTCGGTGATAATAATGTGTTTCAGAGGGCTAAGGATGGTCAGGCTCAATACCTGATTTGAGGGAGGAATTGATCGAGTTTGTAACCTTCAAGGCAAGCAAGGGAAGGAACTATTTAGGGCCATGACTGAGCACAGGAACATGGGTAAGTTGGAGAGGGTAGGAAATTACCATCTTTTGAGAGGGTACCCACGATTTTTGCTTTATCTGGTTTTGCTGGCTACAAATCTCTTAGCACTTTACTCCAGCTAGTAGAATATCTGTGTGCCCCAGTTTAAACATTGTCGAATGGGCATATTCCTAATGGGTATATTTAACTCACCTATAAGACCCTAGTATATACTTCAAGGTGTACACAGGATCTGGAGGTTAAATGCCACTAGTAGACTGACTGCAACACCTACTGTGCCATCCACAACAGTGGCAATGTAAGCATGACTACAGGTCTACCACTGCAGCTTGACTGTTACTGTACAAAGCATGCATTGTGATTTGTCGAAGTAAATGCATTTTGACAGGAAAAATCTTCCTTTTAAATTTTAATAAGTCATCCCTATATAGGTATTGCTGCCCACAATGCAGAGTGCATGGTTTTTAAAAGTAGGACATTTCGAAATTTAAAGTTAGCATTTCCTTACAGTGACTAGCCCCAAAAGCTATATTCACTGTAGGAATGCTGCCTGGCCAATAGAGAAACACTAGGAAGCGTTATTAAATACTAAAATACTAATATTGTATCTTGGGAAAGGAACCAGCTAGAAAAATGATTGAACCTAGGGGAACCCGTCTAAAGAGAGGTAACTAAGCCACTCTGATCCAAGGCACCATGCTAAATAATCTGGAATAAATATTGGGGATCGGCAGTAAAGATGGGGAGGCATGTGAATATAAATCTTGGTAAGGACTCACCAGGTCATCTATGTCACATTCCCCAATTAGAAACAGAACAGGCACAGAGCTGAAGGCCAGTGACTGCAAAGAGATTCATGGTAGAACTCCCACATCTTTACTAAATCCAGCAACGCTACCACTGAACAGACAAAGGTTTGCCGTAATGTTATCTAGTCCCCTGATATTGTGCAGAAGCTGATTTGTGAGGCACAGTCTGCTTCAGTACCAACATAATGTATCTCTTATACTGGAAAAGTACTCGGTAGGTCATTTGTAGTGCCACTTTGCATTCTAAGAGATTCAACAAGGGTAAAGTTGCTTTTATTGGCACATTGGTCAAAACAAATCCCTCAGTTATTCTCTTTCAGGATTTATTCCTCTGGTTTCTGCAGAAATGCAAGGATAGAACTTACATCCATCTGAGACATAATTTATTTTTTGACTTAGTACACGAGAACCAACATTTTGTAACCCATTCAACATTTTGATTTACTTTTTGTATTTAATGAAATTAAATATATGTCAGTTCTTGCTGGTGTTATATATTTACCAGGATTCTTAGTTTTCTTGTGTTGACAGCACATATGAGAAAGGTCACCTATCTGGTGCACAGAACATTATGACATTATAAGCTTGTGGAAAACTTTTTAGGTCGAACCTAGCAGCGCATGCGCTGCGCGACTTGTGGTATATCCTCCAGTGACATTGACCACACCCTTCACTTCCCATTGGTTCCTTTGTGTGCTTTTTGGAAATCCCTTCCTTTCAGTGGCTAACCTTCACATTTGTCCTGCCTTTCGGCGGGTGGTTCTGGTCCCTGGCGACTGGCCCTGGTACCTGTATTGTTGCTTTTCTGTCTATTCACTTAGGTTTCCTTGCACTCCTTTTTCAGCTTCCTTGGCCGTTTCCTGAAGCCGGCTACAGAGTGAGTCAGTGACCGTGGTTGCGAGTGTGCACCGGGCTCCCTCGGAGCCCGAAGCCTCCTCCCCCTCCTGAAGCCTGTGCTCCAAGACTTACATTACTAATTAGCCCCTGGGGTGAGCAAACGCAGCAGGCTTGCATTAGTTACAGGACTTGAATGTTATTATTATTTTTTGGCAGTAGATGGCACAGTAGACCTTTAACAATCCCCGTGAAGCCCCCCCCCACCCCCACCCTTGCAAGCCCAAGAGCACTTCACACTTAACGAGGTAGCACTGGCCTCACCTGAAACTACAGGAACAGGTCTGTTTCTGGCCAGTCCCGTTCTCTCTGGCCGCTTGGAAACACCCTCTTCCCACTGAGCGTTGCAGCATGTCCTTTTCCATGTTCTCACCGCACTCCCTGCTCAGCACATACAACTCTTCCCTTAGTCGACAGCACAGAGCAGCCGATTTAAAGAGGGTGCCGCTTTATCACAAAAAATGCGTGCACTTTGCCCCGGAATCGGGCTTGGTAGCAAGAGTTAAAAAAAAAAAAAAACATGCTACAGACATGCCTCATAGCTGGAAAGCCCATGGTATTCACTCAATTCACAGGCAGTGGGAATGCAAAATAAAACAAGCCTGTTAATCTTGTCTTTGGCAATTTCCAGCGCTTGTTCGTTGCTCTGTAGCCTTCACTGCTTGTAAAAGGATAAGAACATCATATGCGTGCTATCCCCATTACTGTTGAAAATGTATCCATGTGTTAAGATGTCTGAAATGGCCGCAAAGGAGCTCCTTACAAATTAGTGCTCCGGAGTAGCACTAATTTCTGTTATTTGTAACAAAATAAATAGATACACATTTGTGCAGCACCCAAATCAGCTATCTAAGAAACTAGCGCTGTGAAACCAAGACAACAAGAGCCCAACTGTTCTCTTGATCCCTCTGACTGACACATCTTAAACACCGTCCATAGCACACTGGGACACACACACTCACTGCACCCCGTCCTGAATCCTACACCTGCATACTTAGGGGCCGATTCCGATCTCGGTCGGAGGCGCACCCAATACCATTCGGTCGGGAAAAAAGCCATGCGAAAGCCTGTTTCCCGACCGATCCGTACAGCACACCGAACGAGCAAGTACGATGCGCACAACAGCAAAAAATCCGGCCGAGCCGTACTCACCCAAACCTGGTCCTGTTCTCCGACCGAGGCGAATCCGGAAACGCCGAATCGAGTCGCACGGAAGGGAAAATGCAGCCCCGTCCGGCCGGACAAGTACGATGCGCTTTCCGTACGCGCCGAACCCGTCGCTACGCACGGCACGTCAAAGCATCCGGGAGAGGAGCACATAAGCTCCGATTCGCGCCACAACACGATCCACGGCTACGAGACGAACACGGCAGCGACGAGGACGAGGCGAAGCGACGAGGACGAGGCGAAGCGACGAGGATGACGCGAAGGAACGAGAAAGACGAACGACACGAACCAACCATGAATCCCTTCGTCCCGATCATACCAATATTCCACATTTACTACCGGAACAGGCACGGACGCGTACGGCGCAGAAGGTAAGCCAGACACCAACCACAAAACACATACAACACGTACACGACACATCACACACACACACGGGGATGCTGAATATACGTACACCAGCAACAGCAGCACCATAGGGGCGGGATGCCCATCACCAATGCCACATATGCACACAGGGGCCTGAATGCGCACCACCTTCCCTACCCAGGGGGGGCCGGATGCCAACAACCACTACCACCCTTAGCCAGGGGGGTGCCAGATGCCCACCACCACTACCACCCTTACCCAGGGGGGCTGGATGCCTACCACTACTACCATCCTTAGCCAGGGGGTGCCAGATGCCTACCACCACTACCACCCTCACCCAGGGGGCTGGATGCCTACCACTACTACCACCCTTAGCCAGGGGGGCTGGATGCCTACCACTACTACCACCCTCACCCAGGGGGGCTGGATGCCTACCACTACTACCACCCTGAGCCAGGGGGGCTGGATGCCTACCACCACTACCACCCTCACCCAGGGGGCAGGATGCCTACCACTACTACCACCCTTAGCCAGGGGGCTGGATGCCTACCACTACTACCACCCTTAGCCAGGGGGCTGGATGCCTACCACTACTACCACCCTCACCCAGGGGGGCTGGATGCCTACCACTACTACCACCCTTAGCCAGGGGGCTGGATGCCTACCACTACTACCACCCTCATCCAGGGGGGCTGGATGCCTACCACTACTACCACCCTTAGCCAGGGGGGCTGGATGCCTACCACTACTACCACCCTGAGCCAGGGGGGCTGGATGCCTACCACCACTACCACCCTCACCCAGGGGGCAGGATGCCTACCACTACTACCACCCTTAGCCTGGGGGGCTGGATGCCTACCACTACTACCACCCTTAGCCAGGGGGGCTGGATGCCTACCACTACTACCACCCTTAGCCAGGGGGGCTGGATGCCTACCACTACTACCACCCTCACCCAGGGGGGCTGGATGCCTACCACTACTACCACCCTTAGCCAGGGGGGCTGGATGCCTACCACTACTACCACCCTCACCCAGGGGGGCTGGATGCCTACCACTACTACCACCCTTAGCCAGGGGGGCTGGATGCCTACCACTACTACCACCCTGAGCCAGGGGGGCTGGATGCCTACCACCACTACCACCCTCACCCAGGGGGGCAGGATGCCTACCACTACTACCACCCTGAGCCAGGGGGGCTGGATGCCTACCACCACTACCACCCTCACCCAGGGGGGCAGGATGCCTACCACTACTACCACCCTTAGCCAGGGGGCAGGATGCCTACCACTACTACCACCCTTAGCCAGGGGGGCTGGATGCCTACCACTACTACCACCCTTAGCCAGGGGGCTGGATGCCTACCACTACTACCACCCTCACCCAGGGGGGCTGGATGCCTACCACTACTACCACCCTTAGCCAGGGGGGCTGGATGCCTACCACTACTACCACCCTGAGCCAGGGGGGCTGGATGCCTACCACCACTACCACCCTCACCCAGGGGGGCAGGATGCCTACCACTACTACCACCCTTAGCCAGGGGGGCAGGATGCCTACCACTACTACCACCCTTAGCCAGGGGGGCAGGATGCCTACCACTACTACCACCCTTAGCCAGGGGGGCTGGATGCCTACCACTACTACCACCCTTAGCCAGGGGGCTGGATGCCTACCACTACTACCACCCTTAGCCAGGGGGCTGGATGCCTACCACTACTACAACCCTCACCCAGGGGGGCTGGATGCCTACCACTACTACCACCCTTAGCCAGGGGGCTGGATGCCTACCACTACTACCACCCTCACCCAGGGGGGCTGGATGCCTACCACTACTACCACCCTGAGCCAGGGGGGCTGGATGCCTACCACCACTACCACCCTCACCCAGGGGGGCAGGATGCCTACCACTACTACCACCCTTAGCCAGGGGGCTGGATGCCTACCACTACTACCACCCTTAGCCAGGGGGCTGGATGCCTACCACTACTACCACCCTTAGCCAGGGGGCTGGATGCCTACCACTACTACCACCCTCACCCAGGGGGGCTGGATGCCTACCACCACTACCACCCTCACCCAGGGGGGCAGGATGCCTACCACTACTACCACCCTTAGCCAGGGGGGCTGGATGCCTACCACTACTACCACCCTGAGCCAGGGGGGATGGATGCCTACCACCACTACCACCCTCACCCAGGGGGGGCAGGATGCCTACCACTACTACCACCCTCACCCAGGGGGGGCTGGATGCCTAC
Source organism: Calotriton arnoldi (assembly GCA_963921515.1). Lineage (NCBI taxonomy): Eukaryota > Metazoa > Chordata > Amphibia > Caudata > Salamandridae > Calotriton > Calotriton arnoldi. The sequence continues at coordinate 5,758,120 of CAWUFW010000065.1, forward strand.
CACTACTACCACCCCCACTCATAGGATGGACAATGCATGACACAACCAGCACACCACAACCTAGGGAATGCAAGATAAAGACATCCCCCCACCACCATGACAAGCGTGTGTAGGCTGTGTCAAATGCCTACAACACCGAACATGACTTTGAACATACAATGTGACCCCCTAGCACATGTGCCACACATATATGTGTGTGGCACCCACAATGCAAGCAGCCCATGACCATTGTGGCAATGGGGCCTAAACCCCCATCATCACAGTGACCAAAAGGGAAGTGTGGGGTCCATAGCTGAAGCACATTTTGACCATTGTGGCAATGGGGCCTAAACCCCCATCATCACAGTGACCAAAAGGTAAGTGTGGGGTCCATAGCTGAAGCACATTTTGACCATTGTGGCAATGGGGTCTAAACCCCCATCATCACAGTGACCAAAAGGGAAGTGTGGGGTCCATAGCTGAAGCACATTTTGACCATTGTGGCAATGGGGCCTAAACCCCCATCATCACAGTGACCAAAAGGTAAGTGTTGACAAAGAAAGAGCTGCAACTGCCAAACTGCATGGATCATTCCTGGTCACAGAACCAAAAACTAATCTGTGGCAAAGTAGTGTATGTGTCCCATTGCTACATAAATTGGTTGAGCCAAATACTGCAGTGCAAATGAGACATTCCTTTGGCCATGTGCAGACAAACAACACCCATGGGGGCTGACACCGTCAACATTCATCAATGACACAATGACAGAAGTGACCATCAGAATGCAGAACCACATATTTGCACCAATGGGCACACAAATGCAGATATCCTGTGGAGACAGCAGATGTGAGGTGAACAGATACCATACCATGGCAGCAATGGGACACACAAACCATGATCACTGTGCTGACCGATGACCTAGGAGTCCCAGGGACAGCAGGGGAAACACACCAAACAACATACAGCCAATGGCACACCCAAGATATGCCAATGCAGTGGTGCAGATGCACAAACACAAACAGGCAGACCAACACTGTCATCATACACAGCAGGTGAGGGGGGTGCCAGTGTCCCCAGGCAACCACACAACACATGAGGAGAGCTGAATACCAATCATACAGATGTGCATACACTGCCACACTAAGGTAACTCATGGATCCAAATCCCCTATGTGGGCAAGCAGGCATTGTCAGATGAGAGGGAGCACAAAACACACATGTCACACAGGCACGTAGGAACAACAACTGACACAGCAAGACACAGACACACCACAGCACCACCCCCAGGGCCCCCACAATGTGGTGACCCTTGGCTGCATAAAAATCCCACTCTGATGACAAAGCTGAATGTGGTTCACACTGTGAACCACAGTCATGTGTCCTGAGCAACAAACTACCATCACACCGACACAAGCACAAATCAATCAGCATGGCCAGTAAGCCAAGGCCAACATGGAGGCAGGGGTCTAGCTGGGCAACAACTCCCATCTGCACACACTCAAGACCACACCCCTCGACCTCCAACAATGTGCAGCAGTGAAGTACACATGCACTGGTGACATTGCACATGCACCCATGACTATTCCAGGGTGGTGGGTGGGAACCAAGGTGCAGAAACACATCACACATGGCCACTCAACAAGACTCCTGAATGTCTGACACACTGCACACTACGCTGTACATGGACATGACGGCGATACCACACCAACCAATGGGATCCCAGCCACAGTCACACACCAATGAAGAAGCCAAGGTCACCCACAAAGAACACACATAGACAACAACCAACATCGCAGCCCGGACCCTAAGGAGTGCCAGCAGTCACACACACAACGTGTCACAATAACTTAAAGATAACACGAACTGAAAATCACATGACAGGGGCAAACAACAAGTGCCAAGGGGAAAGCTGACTGTGACCCATCTGCGTCTGCACACAAACTCAGCCCTGACAGCAAACACACCTATGGGTGACACCCTGATGACCAGTAATGTGCCATGCACCCACATCACAGAGAACACAGGGAGAAGACTTTGGGGGAACATAGCTCAAGTCAGCAAGCATCACAAACAGGTACAACACTAGGGATCACAGCATGCGCAGATAAATGGAAGTGAACACACAGACATGCACATACAACACACACCTTGGGCGCAGGCAATGTCACACGTGTACACACTGCCATGAGGGGACTCCACTCCTGTGTGAGGAAAGCTGTGCCATATGTTGCCTCAGTAGGGCCCCATCATGTCAGCTGAGCACTTGGTCACACAACCAACAATTAGCACCAAATGAGGGCTCCCATCACATCAGCCTGGTCATGGATGTGCCAACGGAATCATCAGCACAGATCCAACACACTTGTATAGCAATGTTGCACTGACTACACGGATGAGTCCTTCCCCATTGATGCCCAAACCTGCATGTCCAGTGGAGATGGCAACACGGTCAGGGAAGTAGACAAATCGAACAATGGCAGGCACAACAGATGTGCAGGGGTGGAAGCCACAGATATGAAATTGCCAATCCAAGTAGGAAACACCATTGCCAAATACTGAACACATGACACCCTCAGATGCTGCTATGGATGACATGGATACACCACAGGATAGGACACATTCCCCCTGGACCACATGGGTTCCTGCACAGTAACACTTCATAATCATGAGACCAGATATCACCATCACTGCAGCAAGGGCATGGTTAGCAGCACCAACAACATGTACATCTGAAGCATGAGCACTAGAGAAAAGAAAGTTGCTTTATTCAGCATATGTGTTGAATGAAAACGACGTCAAGAAAAAAAGAGCAAAGGCCAATGGCCAGTCCATTGTCAAAGTTCAAACAGGGTGACACTGGCAGATGTCACCCTACGCATGCCTGCACAAAACCAGGGACAATCCACTAGGAGGGGCAACCGGGGGCAGGCCAGGCACCGCAGGGACAGGATCAGGGCTCACCAGGGGGAGTCAGGGAAGGGGTGGTGGGTGCTGGAGAGCCACTGACAACTGCAGTGGAGGTGTCTGACATGGTGTGTGCCGGCACAACTGGGGGGCATGACTCAGATGTCGTGGGTGCCGGCACAACTCCAGTGGACCCTGCAGATGGAGTGGACAGGTCCGCCACTGCAGTGCCCAAGTCAGACAGGGCGGTAGTGGACTCCACTGCAGTGCCTACCTCCAGGGGAGGAGAATGGGGAACAGGCAAGGTGGGTTGGACAGAGGGGAGGACACCCTCACCACATCAGTGGCACAGACAAGCGCAGCGGGGGGTGTGGTGCTGGGAGAGCAAGTGGCAGGGGGGAAAGGCCTGATCCTCTTGGGGATGGTATATCTGTGGGTGGGGGAACCTGGGGCAGGGTGTGGTGGGGGCACCTGTGCAGTGGGGGCCTGAGGGATGGAGGACGGAGACCTTGTGCCTGAGCTGCAGGGCGGTGGCGGGGTCTTGCTCTTAGGACTCCGGGAGACTTGCGGGTGGGGGCCTCAGTCCGTCTGCGCCTGGGGGAGGATGTCCGGGTGCGAGGGGCACTCTGCTCCGTGTGGGTGGGCTTTCTCTTCCCCCGGGATGCTGGAGCAGCTTCATCGGTGGGGAAGAGGCCGAGGTCACAGAGGAAGAGCTGCTGTGACTTTGGGGTTGCAGGTGAGGCAAGGGAGGGTGCTTTGGAGGGAGAGGGAACTGAGGACTGTGCAGTGCATGTGGATGCGTGTGTGTGTTCCAGGGCCCCATCCCCTGTGAGTCTGGCTTCAGTCCCCTGAATGTGCGTGCGTGTGCGTTTTGTCAGTGGCGTGTGTGTCAGTGTGCTGGATGTGTGTGTGCTGGTGTGTGCCTGTGCCGGTGTGTGTGTGCTTGGGATGGGTAAGGTGCTGGGGAGTGTGGATGGAGCAGAGGCAGGAGGGGTGAGGGACCGTTTGAGGAGGGACACTGCTGCCGTCAGGGAGGAGTCCATGGACCTATTGCCCCTCTGTAGGTCAGACATGCCCGATGAGATGCCCTCCATGAACGACACCAGCTGAGTCAACAGCGCGGTGTGCGCATGGAGGACACTCAGCATGGCTGTCTGGCCTACATGGAGCTGGCGAAGGAGGTACACAGACTCCTCACTCAGGGCAGCAGGGGACACAGGGGCAGGGGCTGCGGTGCCTGGCCCAAAGGAGACACGCTCCCGGACATGGGAGCCTCTACGGACCTGGGGAATGGGAGCCGATGGGAGGGCGGTGGTGGTGCTGGTGGTGGCGGGGACAGCAACACTAGCTGGGGTGTGGTGGCTGCTGACACCCGCCTCCACAAGGGAGTCATCCTCCGAGTTGCTCTGGTCCTCAGCTGAGGTGGATGCTGCTGAGGACTCCTCGGTGTGGCTCCCCTCGCCCTCCGTGCCACTGGGTCCCTCCGACCACTCCTCGGCTGCTGACCCAGTCTGGCTCTCTGGCTCCTCCTGGTCCGTGGAGCTGTCCCCTTCCGTGGCCGTGGATGTATCTGCAAACAATGGGGAAACAGACAGACATCAGTCACCTGCACAAAACGCACACACCACTGTGAGCACAGCACATCACAGAGCAAGCCCTGGCATCATTAGTTGTACATTGCTAAAAGTGCCCTAACTGAACAGGAGAAGCCAATTGTCAGTCTGATGCCAAGCATGGCACTCACATCCCACATGGCCTTGCACCCATCTGTCTGGTGTCTGTTGGATTGCAACACCCCAGTGTGGACACATGCACCAAGTACACAGTAGTTGGACAGTGCAGAGGACACGGTGTGGCATGTGGACATGCACACATCACAGCTCTTGCCACTGAGTCAGTACAGGTTTCCGGATGAAAGGGATGCCCAGAGTCAAATAGGAAATGCATGTGATGCATACCAGCGACAGACACCATGATGCACCCATGTCCTGATAGCCAGCGCCACTATGGTGTGCATGTAGCACATGTCACTCCCCTGCAGGCTCACCAATCAGTAGACACATGCCATGGCGGAGGCATGGCTGCAAAGTCATACATCACTGTCTCAGTGATGTATGACTTTGCAGCCAGACAACAACACTCTGCACTGTGTCACAATAGTAGGTCATGGGGAATGCAAGTCCTGGAGCTGCACAAGTGCACATGTACATCCCCCACAACACATCCTCTTAACCCTCATCTGTCCAGGTCATACCTATTGGACATATGGGAGACCTGTGACACTACACTCTGAACCTGAGCCCCTCACACTCTGCTGTGAATGGGGAACAGCTGCCTGAACTTCACATTCACATGCCCCAGTCTGCATGGGCAGCTGATCAGACACCTATGTGACACACAAGTATCGTCTCCTATGGTCACATCTCCAGTGGCATGCTGAGCCCCTACCAAGAAACTCCACAGCAGTCCTGGCGACTAATCCACAGCACACTGACACAGAGGCAGACACCTGAGGGGTCAAATCACTGCGCACAATGTGTCAGCTGATACACGGGAGTGGGAGTACAGAGTGTATTGTATGGCCTGGAGTAGGCATGACTGTCCAGCCCCACATGAATGAGGGATGAGCCCTGGACTGTAGGCAGCTGGCTAAGTATGTGTGACACACGTCATATACATACTCCTCTGGCCCAAACATTGTTCCCACCCGCAGCATGGGTGTGTGCCAGATACCCCAGCCACATGTGGTGGATCAGCTCAGCAATTGGACCACAGATCAAAGTAACACGCTGAATACATGTCAGAATACAGGCATTGTGTAAGCAATGGACCCACCCATGATGCCCACCACAGAGTCAGAGAAACAGATGCTGTCTCCCACCTTGAGTCAAGCAAACTGCAAGGACACAGTCCTAAGTGACAGAATTCCCTGCATGTAAGGGCCACACCTGGGTAACAGATGAGGAGTGGGCAGTGCACAATAGAGGGACATGGCTCCTGGACAACATGACTGCTGTACTGTGGCAGTTTAACCAGGCCCGAGGAGGGCACATAGCATGTTAGACAGAGTTCACAGTGCAGTCTTTGATTCACCCCCTCCTTGCTGCTCTCTGGCCTTCAGCTGCCCATCCAGGTCTGGAAAGACCACTGCCAGGATCCTGAGCATGTGGGGGGTCAGGGTCCGTGTTCCGCCCCTCCTGCGAGGAGGCGACAGCTTCAGCTGGACCCGTGCAATCCTCCGGGTCCAGCCCCGAAGGTCCTGCCACCTCTTTTGGCAGTTGCGGATCCGGCGCTTGTAGACCCCCACGGACCGGACAGCCCGGACGATGTCCTTCCAGATCTCCTGCTTCCGATGGGCAGAAGCCTGTCAGGATGACCAAGTGATAAGGCCATTACTACACATGCAACATATCCATGCATGACACAGTTGCATATACATGTCGCAATCACAGGGGCACATGGTGTACACAGGCAGTGCACGGCTGCCCATGGACAGTTTTCCAGAAGTCACTACATGGTATCATTGCATGGGGAGTAAAACCCTGTTCAGAAGCACTGTCACTGCACCATACCTGTCCAGTGCAAGTCACTACACACTATGGGGGGTGACAACTACTCAGTGAGCCTGCTAGCCAGTGGCGTGCAGACTCTCAGCCTTGCTAGTCAGACAAAATGCACATTCAGAAAGGCAGTGCACAGGACACTCACCTGCTCCCCTGGTGTCCCATACAGCTTGCTGTACTGTGGAAGTAGGCTGTCCAGCAGGGCCTGGTTCTCTTCAAGGCTGAAGGCTGGGGCTCTCTCCACAGTACGTGCCATTGCAGGGTCCAGAGGGGCAGAGACAGCAGCAGTGCAGTGGCAGATGTCGTCTTGGAGCATGTAGTGCAGGCAAGTGGGCTCTCATGGGAACAGCCAGCAATATATATGTGCTGGAGAGGCAGATACTGTCCCTTGTGTCCAAAGTGATAGGTCCAAGTCGTTTGCATTTTCTGAATCTGGCCAATCCATGGAATAGCAGCACCAAAACACGCCCACAGCATCCTTCAAATCTTCAACTTCATGACATACATGATTTTGCAACATTGTTGTGGGTGACCAACTGATTTTCCAGCAACCGACTCGTTCGAAATTCGAAAACGCGTCCGTTGCCAGGCAAGCCCATTGTCAATGGGTGCGCACCGATCGGTCCATTGCAGTTCAACGCGCACAGGGGTACAACGCGTACCCGCACACATTGAAAGCAATGGGCCGGCCGGAGGCACCGATCGGTCCATTGCAGTTCAACGCGCACAGGGGTACAACGCGTACCCGCACACATTGAAAGCAATGGGCCGGCCGGAGGCACCGATCGGTCCATTGCGGTACAACGCGCACAGGGGTACAACGCGTACCCGCACACATTGAAAGCAATGGGCCGGCCGGAGGCACCGATCGGTCCATTGCGGTACAACGCGCACAGGGGTACAACGCGTACCCGCACACATTGAAAGCAATGGGCTGGCCGGAGGCACCGATCGGTCCATTGCAGTTCAACGCGCACAGGGGTACAACGCGTACCCGCACACATTGAAAGCAATGGGCCGGCCGGAGGCACCGATCGGTCCATTGCAGTTCAACGCGCACAGGGGTACAACGCGTACCCGCACACATTGAAAGCAATGGGCCGGCCGGAGGCACCGATCGGTCCATTGCAGTTCAACGCGCACAGGGGTACAACGCGCACCCGCACACATTGAAAGCAATGGGCCGGCCGGAGGCACCGATCGGTCCATTGCAGTTCAATGCGCACAGGGGTACAACGCGTACCCGCACACATTGAAAGCACTGGGCCGGCCAGAGGCACCGATCGGTCCATTGCAGTTCAACGCGCACAGGGGTACAACGCGTACCCGCACACATTGAAAGCAATGGGCCGGCCGGAGGCACCGATCGGTCCATTGCAGTTCAACGCATCACTGTACATGTGACTGGCATATGTCAGCATGCCTGTCTCAGATGGACATATGCCAGCCACAGATAGCTCCCAGGGAGTGAGGGGCACACCTACATCATGACAGCCTGTCCAAACCTTATCATAAGGCATGTAAGGCTGCATTTCCTATTGTGTGTATGTTGGTGTACATGTTGTCCTGTGGGTGTCACCTGTGGGCAGCCACCCCCAGGCTGTGCACGTGTTCATGGGGACAGGAACCTGGGTGTTACGTGTACGTGACCACTGTGATGTGCAACTGTTCATATCTGTGCATGTGCCATGGTCACATTTCACAGTGGTGTTTGTGTATGTCATGTCACATACCCCGTGAGTCCCATGTGGGACGGTATGTTTGAGCCAGGGTGTCCCAGTGGCACAATAGTGATGGACCTCCACAGTCTTTGTGCATGTAGTGTTTACAATGTCTCTGATTTCATGTGCACAATGGGAGGCAGTCTCCACATCCACGTTGTGTGTGCATGGACTCTGATGTTGTGCGTGTGTGTCACAGACGTCCATGTCTGTCCTGCCGTGGCAAGTGGGGCCACTACCTGTGGGGGTCATGTTTGTTTTGCTGTGGTGTATACATGATACTCCATGTAATGCCAGTGTCCATGTGGCATTACAGGGTCCCTGGGAATGTACCGGTCGTTGAGCTGTGGTGCCTGGGGCACATCTGTCCTCACATGTCACTGTGGCGGGTGATTGTGACACGGCAGCAGGAGATGGGAACTGTGACACGGCATCATGATATCCAATGGGCCAACCTGGGACAAATTGATGCCACCTGTAGGACCGTGTTGACAGATGTTGGCCATGTATGTACCATACATGTCCTTCCGGTACTGCACACTTCATGTAGTTGTGCCTCATAATGATGTATGTTGGGATCTTGAGTGTGTTCAATGCCGCATATGTGGGGTGACTGACAAACTTGCTTACTTCTCCTCTGCACTGCAGGGCTCCTGCTGTCCATCGGCCATTCCCAGACCTGGCAACGATGGTGGAACGGGACAGCATCCGACGGTACCGCTTCACCAGGCAGCTGATTGAGGATTTGGCAGTGCAGTTGTCCCCACATTTGCAGCCTGGCCGGCCGTATCCTACAGCGCTGACCCCCAAGGTGAAGGTGATGGCAGCCCTACACTTCTTTGCCACCGGTACCTTCCAACATACTGTGGCGACTGCTGGTGGGATGTCACAGACCATGTTCAGCCGTGTGCTCCGCGATGTTTTGGCGCTAATGTTGCTCTTCCTGAACCGGTACATCTATTTCCCTAGACTGCGACGACTCACTGACGTGAAGAGTGACTTTTATGCCCTGGGGAGGATGCCGCATGTCATTGGCTCCATTGATGGGACACATGTGGCTTTGGTACCACCACAGGCCCAGGAGCAGGCCTATAGGAACCGCAAGCACTACCACTCGGTCAATGCACTGGTGGTGTGTCTTGCAGACATGACCATCACACACGTGTGTGCCCGTTTCCCTGGTTCAGCACACGATGCCTTTGTGATGAGGAGTAGTCGCATCCCCAGGATGATGGCACAGATGCAGAACCAGCGTGCCTGGCTTGTCGGTGTGTACTGACTTTGTGCCATTGTGTGTGATCTGATCTGTAGTATTCCGCCCACTTTTCCAAGTCAGCTAATGTGCACTTGTCTGTCCGTAGGTGACTCGGGATACCCCAACATGCCGTGGTTGCTGACACCCCTCAGGAACCCTGTGACACCTGCCCAGATGCGCTACAATGAGGCACATGGTCGGACCAGGAGAGTGATTGAGCGGACCTTTGGTCTCCTGAAGAGCCGCTTCTGCTGCCTGGACAAGACCGGAGGGTCCCTCCCATATGCCCCTGCGAAAGTGTGCAAGATTATCATTGTCTGCTGCATGCTCCACAACATGGCAGTGCGGAAGGAGTTGCCTCTCATCCAGGATGACGATGACCAACATCCGCCACCTGTGGAGGATCCTGGCCTGGACCACGATGCCAGTGACGATGATGATGATGATGGTGATGGTGATGTCCGCACACAGCTCATCACCAACTTCTTTAGCTGAATGTGAGTATCCTGAGGTGTCATGTCAATGATGTGAGTTGGCATGATGTGTGGGTGGTGCTCTGGTGCTGTTGGAGTGTGTCCATGGGCTACTTGACTGGATGTGTGTTGCGATGTGTGGTGACAGGTGGGCTGTACTCCCCAACAGTGTTGACATGCTAACTTGGTTCTGGGTGGGTATCTTGTAACATGTATTGTGCATGAGTTTTGCTGTTCTGTCCTGTACTGCATTGCTTTTGACTGTGTGTCATTTCTGTCCTTCACAGGGTACTTTCAGATTCGTTTGGTCAACTGTGTCCACCGACGACGTGATTGCACATCCAGGCTGGTAGCTGTTGTGTCCCTACAGGTGATGTGCGCCACACCCATGGACTTCCTTCCGTCTACAGTTGTTGACTGTGTGCCCGCTGCCAGGTGGGGTTACCTTGCATCTGTAGTGGTTACGGCATGTTGCAACTGTGTAATAAACCTGTGCTTCACTTTGTGATGTGCGTTGTCTGTGGTCACACATTTGACTGCCATTTGCTTACTGCACCTGTGGGCTACTTGACTACAACTGGGAATGGGTGTGGTGTCTGTGCATTGCACCGTCTTCCCTGGCAACATCAGTGTAGGCAATGAGTCAGATGGCCTAGGTGTGTATGTGTCGTGTAGCCCTGGTGGTGTGTCTCCCTCATGTGTGTCACGTTGCCTGTACTCACATGCCTGTGTTGTCCTTGCTGTTGCAGTTCGCATACACAGTGTAATTTTGCAGTTCATCATCCCCATAACAGCACCCACGTTGGAATCACGACAGAGGCAAGTATGGTGTATTAGTGTGTTTATTGTGATACATTTGTGTTAATAGTGCATAGGATGGGTTGTGCTGTACATGAATCTTGCAATCCCAAGTTCCTAGGTGAATTGAAAGTCCGGGTAGACAGGATCCCCAGTATCGGGTCCACAGTTGTCTGACACATTGGTCCAACTTGTACTCCCCATGCAATGTGTGGGAGTAGTGTTGCCGTCAACAGGGTGAACAGTCTGTGCACAAAGGCGAACATCCAGAACAGGTTCAGGCTTCCTGGGAGTTGCGCTTGGCCATCGGCCTCTCACTTTTCCCTCCTCGGACGACCCCTCTTCTTGGGGGGGCCCCTCAAGTGCAGGCTGCTGCGGTGCAGGGGACTCTCCGCCAGAGTCCTCCTCCCTCCCTGTGGCAGTTGCAGTTTGTTCGGCACCAGATGTTGTTGGCACACAGGGAGGTGTGGACTGGTTGCTGTTCATCTGGCGGAGGCATTGTAAAATGTCCCTGTGCACCGCCGTCATCTCATGCAGTGCATCCCACTTGGACTCCACGCGGGACATGTGTGAGTCCACACGGGACATGTGTGACTCCACGTGGGACATGTGGGAGTCCAAGCGGGCATGATGGGCAGCCTGCTGCTGTTTAATGTCTCTGAGGAGCCCCACTACCTGGCTGAGGTCTCCGGTGCTGGACTGGTACGCATCAGCTATGCGTACCAGTTGTGGGTCGTCATGCACACCAGCAACGTCTGCAAGCAGCGACCTCTGTCTCCCACCCCTCCCACCACCCCTGCTGACATGTGCAGTGTGTGCAGTGGCACGCACAGATAACCCTGGTCCACCTTGGGGGTTGGTGGTGGTGGTGGTGTCCATGGCCCCAGGTTGGTCCAGGGTCACTGTGCTGGTGTTGCTCCTTATTCTGTCCATGTCGGCAGGGATGGTATTCGTGGTGACAGTCGTTGTAGGGGTGGGTGCAGGGGGTGCAGCTGGTGGTCCTGCTGGTGCTGCAGCTGGTGGTCCTGCTGGTGCTGCATGTTGACTTGCACCGGATGTGCCAGGTTGTTCTTCATCGTCCGAGGAGGACAGAGGCTGTACGACGCCAGTGAGCTCGGCATCCTCTTGAGCCTGGGACTGGGACTCCTCAGCGTCTGCTGCTGTGTCCCCATCATCACCTGTTTTTGGGGGACACAAACAATGTATGTCATGTTTCTGCAGGCATCAATGGTTGACACACATGACAGTTGTGACTGTGCCTCTGGGTGCGGGCCTGTACATTGCATTGTCCTAAGTCGTCACAGTCAGGGGTTGATATTGGTGTGGCACATTGTCCTGCATTATTTGGGCATTCCTATGTATTTTCTGGGGTGTGAACATGGTCTGCATTGGTTGTGTTTGGTTGACAGCCGGACCTCCTTCCCACCCACCCAGCCAGTCAGTTATCCCACCATGGAACGTGCTTGCGTTGCAGGGAGTGTAAGTTGTCTCTCAGGATGTCAGTCAGTGGTGTCCTGCTGTTTGTTGGTGCACAGTTGCCAGCAGGGCCTTGTGCTCCCCACAGCAGTAGCCAGTGTCAGCCATCTCGTGAGTCCTTCTCCACTCCCTGTGATGTGAGCATGGTTCAGGGTGGTGTTGATGGGCCAGTTGTGGGGGTGAGCTATGTCTGTGACTACGACTCCCATCATGCCATTGCCTCCACCCCACTTGCCAGCATTCCCATACTTACTTGCTTTTGTGTGGAGTTCAGTGTGTGTGGGTGTGAGGGCAATGGCAAGATGGCTGACAGTGGTGTCCTGCTGTTGGTTGGTGTGCAGTACCCAGCATGCCCTTGTGCTCCCCACGACACAGCAACAGTGTCAGACATCTTTGATGGGCCTTTCCACTCTCTGTGGGATGTGCATGCGTGAGTGTGAGCTTGCTGGGCCATGTGGTGGGGGATGTAGAGCTGTGACTACGACTCCCATCATGCTATTGCCTCCACCCCCTTCCCAGCATGCCCATGCTTCCTTCCTTTTGACTCTGCTTCCCTGTGGGGTGGGCTGGCTGTGCTGACAGGATGGCTGGGAGTGTTGTCCTGGCAGTTGTTTGGCTAAGAGTCCCAAGAGTGTCCCTGTGCTTCACACAACATAACCCAGGGTGGTGGTGCTTTGTGGGATCTTGTGTTAGGATGGAGGGCATTGCATTCTACCAGGTGGGTACTGTGGAGTTTGTGTTGGGGGGGGGTGTGAGGGGAGGTGCTGGTGACTATAGTCAGTGCTGCAAGTCCCCCTTCCCACCCAGCTAGCCAGATATCCCACCATGGAACGTGCTTGCATTGCAGGGAGTGTAAGTTGTCTCTCAGGATGTCAGTCAGTGGTGTTGTGCTGTTTGTTGCTGCACAGTTGCCAGCAGGGCCTTGTGCTCCCCACAGCAGTAGCCAGTGTCAGCCATCTTGTGAGTCCTTCTCCACTCCCTGTGATGTGAGCATGGTTCAGGGTGGTGTTGATGGGCCAGTTGTGAGGCTGAGCAGTGTCTGTGACTACGACTCCCATCATGCTATTGCCTCCACCCCCTTCCCAGCATGCCCATGCTTCCTTCCTTTGACTCTGCTTCCCTGTGGGGTGGGGTGGCTGTGCTGACAGGATGGCTGGGAGTGTTGTCCTGGCAGTTGTTTGGCTAAGAGTCCCAAGAGTGTCCCTGTGCTTCACACAACATAACCCAGGGTGGTGGTGCTTTGTGGGATCTTGTGTTAGGATGGAGGGCATTGCATTCTACCAGGTGGGTACTGTGGAGTTTGTGTTGGGGGGGTGTGAGGGGAGGTGCTGGTGACTATAGTCAGTGCTGCAAGTCCCCCTTCCCACCCAGCTAGCCAGATATCCCACCATGGAACGTGCTTGCATTGCAGGGAGTGTAAGTTGTCTCTCAGGATGTCAGTCAGTGGTGTCCTGCTGTTTGTTGGTGCACAGTTGCCAGCAGGGCCTTGTGCTCCCCACAGCAGTAGCCAGTGTCAGCCATCTTGTGAGTCCTTCTCCACTCCCTGTGATGTGAGCATGGTTCATGGTGGTGTTGATGGGACAGTTGTGGGGGGGGCAATATGTGTGACTGCGACTCCCATGATGCTATTGGCTACACTGACTTGCCCAGCATACACAGAATTCCTTCCTTTGAGTGGTCTTCACTGTGTGTTGGTGTTGTTGTGGTGGCTACATGTGTGGATGTGTTTGTTAGTTCTATTTGTGCCACTGCCTAGCTGTAGTTGTGGTTGTGTTTGTACATGTGTTGGCACAGTTGGATGTGACTTTTTTGATGGCATGTGTTGTGTTTATCTGACTGACATACACATTTTGGGATGATTCTGTTCTGGTTGCTGTGTAATTGCTATGAGTGCATGGTTTGACTCTCCCCTTGACAGTGATGTGTGTGTTTTGTGGCAGTATATTGTGTACATTTGTTGTGTACTCACCAGGCTCTGGGATGTCTTCTAGTCCATATACGCTCACTGGCGGTAGGATGGCCCGCACCTTCTCCTCCCAGGGCCTGAGGTATATTGGCTTGGCAGGAGGGCCACTGCCGGTGTATTGGCTGTTGATGTAGTCTTTCTTCAGCATGTCCCGTACCCTCCTGCGCACGTCATACCACCTGTTCTGGATGTCGGTCTTTGTGCGCCGACATGGTGATTGTGCGTTCACCCTGTTGATGATCCTCTCCCACATCTTGGTTTTCTGCGACATGGGGGTCTGTTGGACTAGTGTGCCAAACAGCTGTGGCTCCACCCTGAGGATCTCGTCTACCATGACTTCCAATTCACTATCTAGGAACTTGGGATTCTTCTTGGGGGGCATGTTGATGGGTGGTGATGGTGGGTGATGTGTGTGTTGGTGTGCAGGTGAGGGTGTGTGAGTGTGTGTTTTGCTGGGTGTATGTGAGGTAGGTATTTGTTGGTGTGCTGATGGTGTGTGGCTTGTGTGAGGGATGAGCTGTGGGTGTGTGGTTGCTTTCTCTTGGGTGCTGGCAGTGGAATGGCATTTGCAAAGGCTCATGGTAGTGATTTGTGTCCTTTATATAGATGGAGTTGTGGGTGTGTCTTTGTTCTCTGTCCCCACCCCCCCACAGTATTTATTGGCTTGGTGATTGCTTGTTTGGCCTTTTTTTGGGTGATTTTTCCTTTGTGCTGTTTGTGAATGTTGGAAACGTTCTTGTGACCGAGTCGGACCCTGCATTGGTCTCGTACGGTGTTCTCCGTTTCGTTCACGCTGTGTTTGTGCAGTTTTCTATGCTGCGTACGCGTCGGTCGCAGTGTATTGTGTTGCTTCGGCTCGGTTTTGTATGCGTGTCGGTCGTACGGCTTGTCCTCCGTCCGACTCGCTCGTGGTTTTCGCGCCTTGCATCGTACTTTGCGGTTTGGAGTTAGCGTGTACGCTTCGGTCGGATTTGTTCCGGGTGCGTGTCGGTCGGTTGGATTCGCGTGTTTTTCCGGCCGGATTGCTGTTTTCCGTGCGGCTCGGTCGGTCGACTTGTTTTCGGTACGTGTCGGTCGGATTTTTCGCGCCTTGCATCGTACTTGGCGTGTCGGGTGCCACGGGTACGTGTCGGTCGGTATTTTTTCCGGATCCGAGTCGGTCGGTGCTTTTTCCGGCCCGAATCGGAATTGACCCCTTAATATACATCTGCAAGTCATTCATACACTGGCACACGTAAAATCCGTAGAGAAAGCAAAGCACAACATATTGCAGCACATAGATCATACACACATCCACTTGGCTTGCAGACACTATACCTCAACACCTTACTCTAACAAACAGCAAACAAATACAAAGGCCTATGCCACCTACAACCGAATGCATACCACACTCTCCCATGTGGATAGAATATATACACCCATATGATATAGCTGCACATGAATTCAACATTTAAGGAACACACACTTGGGAAGCTTTTTAACTATCCATGTGCATAACTATTCCACAGACACACCTGCCTAAGACGTCACAAGCACGTTCAAGATCTGAATACAGACTAGTACCAGGTGAAGCAACAATACAGTTACATATGGCCAACATTAATTTTGTAGAAACTGTAGCCAATGTGTTGCAGAAAAATGTTGCAATTTAAAAAAGAAATTACAAGTATATAATGTAAAGATATTCAAAACGTGGCAATGCAATATTAATTTAACCTCAGGTGTGAGTGTTTAAGAAAGGAAACGCATGTTTAGAAAAGAAAACATTACAATAGACTATATAAAAAGACACACATCACTTAAATACAGATCCAGAAGAATGTAAAACAGACAGTTCCCAGGATAAACAATCACACAAAAATGTAAAATGCTAAGTTCTAACATGTTATACAGAATGGAAGGATAATGCCTGGCTGTCAAGGACGATAGCCCAAGATACTTGTGTTTCTTTGTTTATATAACACGTAAAGTGTTACTACATTGCCTCTAAGCACTTTCAGAGAGAGATCAGGGGTATGAGTGGGTTAAAGTTACTCTAAATTTTGATGTTGGCTGATGGGGTTACATTTAGCCAGATATTGCATTTCACTCGTGTGGTATAGGTAATGAGTCACCATAAATCATTATGACAGTGCCTAGTTTTGGTGTGCAAGGCATTTGTAGCCTATTGGCGGAAGTAAGGGTGCTTCATTTGGTTCCGGCATTGAGGATCTTTTGTTTGGGCATTTATTACTTGTCTGCTGGGCCTGCGGTACCTGGGCTACAATGCTATGGAGTTCCCCATTTCGAGACTTTGCTGCCTGAAAAGGCGGGTTCTTTGGTTTGGCCTGAATAAGCAGGGGCATTGTGGATGCGTTGGGGGAGGTTGGGCCAATCACTGAGAAGTCAGTTTCCTCTTTACTTTTAGTGAGTTCTGAAAATGTATATGTGTGTGGTATGTACATCGCGCATGATGAGCCAATGCTGAAATCCGAAAAGGAAAATACAGCCATTAATGAGTCACTGGCTACTAGCTCCCATGAGGGAGACTTCCTCCTTCACTGAGAAGAGCATCTTTGCCCCTCACAGCACCACACTAGCACCAGCAGGGCAATTAGCGTCTGTGGTTGTTGACAGTTTCAGACAGTTTTCTTTCTTTCTGAAGACTGCTTAGATTTTAAGTTGACCCATGTCTGATGATGCGCTTCTTCGAGTTCTGTTATTTGTAACCAACAAGAGTAGGCCTCGTCTGTTCACTTTTCTTCTAATAAGATTGGCCCTACTGGTCCCAGCATGCTATGTGTTGTTGGAGTGTGTGAGCATGTGAGTGGGGATAATGTGCTGCATGGCTAAGCACTTATAAAGTCCCAAAGGCGAGACCTAATGGCTATGCCAAAGCTTGTTTAGAAGTGTGTCTGCTCCAAATTCAAGTTTTTAGAAAAAACTTTCATTTTAATTTGTGGTATCTACAAGAGGAGCAGAGTGCGCGTCAGGAGGCAATGTCTGAATATTGAGTAATCCTATTTCAATTTGTGGTATCTACAAGACGAGCAGAGTGTCCGTCAAAAGGAAATGTCTGAATATTGAGTAATCCTATTTTAATTTGCGGTATCTACAAGAGGAGCAGAGTGTCCGTCAGGAGGCAATGTCTGAATATTGAGTAATCCTATTTTAATTTGCGGTATCTACAAGAGGAGCAGAGTGTGTGTCAGGAGGCAATGTCTGAATATTGAGTAATCCTATTTCAATTTGTGGTATCTACAAGACGAGCAGAGTGTCCGTCAAAAGGCAATGTCTGAATATTGAGTAATCCTATTTTAATTTGCGGTATCTACAAGAGGAGCAGAGTGTCCGTCAGGAGGCAATGTCTGAATATTGAGTAATCCTATTTTAATTTGCGGTATCTACAAGAGGAGCAGAGTGTCCGTCAGGAGGCAATGTCTGAATATTGAGTAATCCTATTTTAATTTGTGGTATCTACAAGAGGAGCAGAGTGTGTGTCAGGAGGCAGTGTCTGATATTGAGTAGTCCTGCTACTTAAACTGCATTGCTTCCTAAGTGCAAGGTATCTTTTAGATTTGAGTAGGTCTCCTCCTGTCGCTCTCTATTGCAAAGTCTTCTTATCCCCTGAGGTTTGTTCTGTCACCCAATTCATGAAATGAAATACATGTTTGTTGTATTTGTACCAATTTGTATTTTGGATTATGTCCGATGGATTACAACTTTGATTAGTTTTATTGCTTGATTTTGGATAAGGGAAGTGACAGCATTGGAGAATTCATCCCATTTTAACATTGATAACTAACAGTCCCCACTATACAAGTCCGAGTTTTCCGCCGTATTAACACAAACCAAACATCACCTTATTCACCAAACACAGTGGATACCCAACACAATGTCTACTATAACACTGAAAAATCTACGCTCTCCTCCTACTTTACTCCTTACTCTGTTGGAAGAAAACTCTGATCAAATATGTAAATGTTATTCAATGTCCATAGAGTCAGGCTTTCGAGAACTGAGGCTCATGCTCTGTCTACCCTTGGTCCAAGCGTTTGGAATAATCTTCCTTTTCATATAAAGAATGTTTCCACTCATCTGACTGTTTTTAAAAACTCATCTGTTTTGCAAAAGATGAGACTACTTGCTTTCTGTTCCTAGCGCCAAGATATATTTGTTGGTGAATGTGTTTAACAAATAGCATTAACACCTTGTTCCTCACTTTAAGGCAATGCATATTTTCCAAATGTTCGTCTCTCTACACTGATCATTTTCATTATCAGATCCTTTGGCATATGTACAGAAAGACATTAACAATTTGCATTCTAATGGCTAAATTGTAAAGACGTTGAACTTTGTTCAACCAATAGCTTAGGCACATTCAAGAACCTACAGGTTGGAAGATACAAGTGAACTCCCTTTTGTTTTTATGTTTATACTCCTTTACTGGCTGCATCTCCACATGTTCCATTGCAAGACACCAAAGACAGAGCTCACAATCACAATCTAGTGCAGTAATAACTGTGTATCTCAGTATTGGTGACTGACTGACTGAATAACTGTGTATCTCTATGTAATCACCCATTGAAGCTATTAACCAACAGAATAATACATGGTTCTGTTTATTCGGAGGGGAGAACAGTCTTAACAAAACCTTCTTTGTTTCTTATATGGACAATTTTAGTTTTTGGTGAAGACATTTTGAAATAACTTGCAGTTCTTGGCAGAATTTTTTGTATGTTTGCCTCAATCACTGCGTCATTCATTAATCTCACCTTACCGCAGCCCTTTGTCAGCATAAGGATGGATTCAGATATCTCGTTTGCAATGCAATCATTCCAGCCTTTTTCTCTCAGCCAGGCATTTCACGACAAAGTGAGCCGACTCTGCCAGCTCCGGCCGCAAAACTGTGCAGCGACCTAGAACCTTATGCTAAGCATCAGGAGGGCCTAAGAAACACTTTAAACAAGTACTACCAAGGCATCTGCACTTTCACTAGCACCTCGCACAACCTTTGCCTGTCCACGTTCCAAATGGAGCCCAAAATCGCCTTATTTGAGAGACACTCTGGTGAAGGTGGTGACAGCTGCTCGCTTTTGGTCCTCTATAGGGTGACCAGAATTTTAAAGCCAAAAACCGGGACATTTCACAAAAATAGAAGAAGGACTACAATTTTACTTCAAGCGAGCGCACAGAATGACAGCGCTCCTCAGCAAATAATTACAGAACAGCCATACATACAATGCAATTTTTAAACCCAGTAACTTGCCTATTAATTAAATTGCTTTCTTGAAACACCTGCTAACTATCCCTGCTTTGTAAAACATGAAAAAGCACCTCCCGCCGTTTTCAGTCGACCCTCTTTAAAAACCGGGACATGAGATCAATTTCCTGAAATCTGCCGGGACAGCTTGTGAAAAACCGGGACCGTCCTGGCAAAACCGGGACGCCTGGTCACCCTATCCTCTATTGACTTGCTCTGTCGAGCCTGTTACAAAATGTTTCTTTTCTCTTCTTTCTTCGTTCTTTATAACATGTCTGTTCTCTCTGCTCTCCTGGTGCTTTGCAACTGTTTCATTATGATTGTTAATTAACCATTTGTCCATTTGTTTTTCTGGATTTAATACCTTGTTTTTATGATATTTGTTACTTCCTGCGTTATTGTAAAGCACGCCAATGACTTTGGGAGAAGTCTGCTGCGCCACATAAAATCACAAATAAATAAATGAATAAATACATGTCTGAGTGCCTCCTGATGTAACTTATCAGCATTGTCAGCTCTGTGCGACCATTTGCTTCTCCCGGCGGAGTCACACTGTCATTCTATCAATCAACCTGAATTTAAATTCTATGAATGACATCAGGAAGCTGTACTGACTCCTGCTCTCATAGACACAGCGCGCGAACACAGCGCGCACACAAACGCCTCAAAATGAAATGCAGCTCCCACGGAATATTATAAAACAGCGCGCTTACTACATACAATGCCACTTGTAGTTAATGCGTCCTGTAAGGACACCAGTATTCTAGAACAGCTTCCATCGGCTGCTTCTAAACACTGAAACACCGTATCAACATATTCACCAGTGTCTAATATGGGCCAGATTCAGCCAACCATTCCCACGGACAGACGGTCAATGTTGTGCTATGCCGGAGAAAAGAAACAACAGGTAGCATTATAATTTTCCTGAACAAATACCCGCGGAACCTGCCAAATATCAAACTGTTTTCCCTCCAGTGATGAGAGACGTGGATTACATGGTGCAGCATTCACCAAGGTCAGGGCTTACAATATGGCCGCCACCCTTGTTGACACACTGATAAATGCTCAGGTTATTCCACCGTGCGTCATTAACGTTGCTGATGGCATAGACACAGAATCTGAGATGGAGCAGCTTACTCAAAACTAAACCAAAACAGAGCTTATAAAGCGCACAGATACTCCATGGAGTGTCCCGGCGCTGCAGGTAAGTAGACCACTGATCTTGTATGTACAGGGGGACAATCTAAAAAGCCTAATTAAAAAGCCAGGTTTTCAGACTATGTTTAAAAGAGCCCAAATCCCTAATACCACGAAGATGCTGGGGAAGAACATTCCAGCTATCAGCAGCTAGCTAGAAAAGGAGGAGCCCCCGCATTTTGTCCTCCTTGTCTTAGGCACCACAACCAGCAGTGCATCAGCCAAATGTAAGGTTTTTGAGGGATGATAGTGAGAGAGTCACTCAGATAAGTATTCAGGACCTAGTCCATAGAAAGCTCTGTGGGCAAGCACAAGTCCCTTAAACTTCACTGTTACCCGAACAGGAAGCCAATGTAACTCCTTAAGATGGGACTGAACAGAAACATTCCTCGGAATCTTAAGCAGGAGCCTGGCTGCAGCATTCTGCACCAACTAGAGTCTTTTGAGTAGCTACAAAAGGAGGCCCCAGTAAAGTGCATTGGCATAGTCCAGTCGAGATGTTATAAGGGCATGGACTGCCATTGTCTGACACTAGGTTGGAAGAAGGAACAGAAACGTATTGAAAAATCACACAAGGCCAAAACAAGTCCTGACTGAGCCCTCCACTTGCGATTTGAAGGACTGATTGCTATCAATCTTCACTCCAAGGTTTTTAGCCACCATAGTGGGGGGGGGGAGGAGATGGAAAAAAACTAGGCCAAATCTCACCAGATTCAAAGACCAGTACCTCAGTCTTGCTCGTATTGCACTGGAAGTTGCTCTGGCACATCCACTGAAACACTGCTGAAAGACATGCTCCAAATCTGCATTGGGCACTAGAGATGTTCTCATGGCTGGCTTTAGCACTGGTGGCGCCTGGTGCGACAAACTTTTATGACACCCCCTCGCCCCCAAGATCTCTTCCTCGGATTCCCTCATGACCACCCAGCAAAAGTGCCGCTTTCTCTCCATAGCCCCTCTCTCACATACATTTAATTTGTTCTATATTAGGGTTGTATCTTATGAACTGCGGTAACAAAAGGATGTCTGTGACAAAAGCAGTAACCAACACAGCTATCCACATAAAATCCAGATCTGTGATCTGCACAGTACGAGTTCTTTGCAGCAGGCATATTAACCTTCTGTGCTACTTTATGGGAAGTGAAAACTGCCACTAGACAAAGCTCTGATCTCTCTCTCTAGCAAGAACATTAATCACAAGAGTTATCTTGACATTTTTATTGATGCCTGAAAGCTGGAACTCTGCAGCAGGTGTTTTTAAATCATAAGTTATTGCTAAACACAGCCCTCCTCTCCCCCTGAGATCAGCGCCCCTTCCCCAGGTCAGCGGCCAGTGCGGAAGCACTAGTCGCACTGCCCTAAAGCCGGCCCTGGATCTTCCCGTCCCAGGTTAGAATAATCTTCGTGTTGTTAGCGTACGAGATGACCTGCACTCCAAAGGATTCCACCATGGTTGCCAAAGGAGGCATATAGACATTGAACAATGTCAGGCTCAATGCAGAGCCTTGGGGAACCCCAAACTCAATGGACTTTGAGTCAGACGCAAATAGTGGCATGCACATCAACTGATATCTGATATGTTGAGAAATTGGTAAGCTTTCAACAAAATTTAAAGATGGATAGCGTAGAAGGCCGCCAGGTAGCTTGGTATGTAGATAAAATAGCTCAGGCAGTGCAATGTCTTAGAGTGCACCTAAAAGACAAGAAACAGGTTACGGTAAAGCCTCAGTGTAATATTGGAAGACCCAGGTGGTTTAATCTAGCATGTCAGAATAAAAAAAGGGCCATTCGGAAAATAGAGCGACGACAGAGGATATGTTACGATTATGGGAATTTAGAGATCCTGCTTAAGCTGAAGAAAGAATATAAATCACTAGTAAGGAAGCAAAAAGGGATTTTTAAAGAAAAATGTTGGGCAAACCTACTTGAGACAATAGAAAACAAAAACATAAAAGGGTTCTGGAGGTTGATACAGGATGCCGCAGGGAGGACCTCGGGAAATATGAGCTGTGTTGTGGAAGAGGCGGCATGGGTAAATTATTTAGGTGACTTATATAAAGCCAGGAGGATCCCGGTAATAAGTAAGGAAAAACTAAGTTGGACAACACGTGTAGAAGCGCTAAAGCCAGCTTTTAATGTAGAGAAAGTAAAAGAAACAATCAAGAAGCTGAATTTATCGCGTGCAGCAGGCCCCGACAATCTTCCCGCCATCCTAATTAAAACTCAAATAGATTGGTGGGCTGGTTTCTTATCTCATATGTTTGTTGCCATCTTAGATACAGGTTGTATCCCTAAGTCTTGGAGAGGGGCCATAATCAGACCCTTACATAAAAAGGGTGAAAGGAAGGATCCAAGGAACTATAGACTAATCAATTTATTGGACATTGGAGAAAAGGTATTCTCAAGAATAATTCTTGGTAGACTAAAGGAGTGGGTGGAGCAGCGGTCGATAGTCCCAATTGAGCAGGGAGGTTTTAAGGAAACACTCCACCGTCGATCACTGCTTTGCTCTGTGAGCTGTGGCGCGGAAGTCCATGGAGCAGCAGGGTAAGTTATACTGCTGCTTCGTGGACTTTCGCGCAGCCTTTGATCTGGTGGATAGGGAGTGTTTGTGGGAGGCCTTGAGAAATTATGAGGTCCCTGCAGATCTTTTGTTGGTAATTCAGGAGTTGCATAGCCAAAATTGGGCGCAGGTAATTAAAGATACTTCTGGTGGCCTAACACCTGCAATAGTGATAAATAACGGATTAAGGCAAGGCTGTGTCTTGGCTCCGCTTCTTTTGCAATATTCCTAGCAGATTTGCCCCTTATTTTGGGGTCTGCCAGAGGCGCAAGCCCAAAGGTAAATGGAAGGCATTTGTCCTGTTTGCTGTATGCCGACGATTTAGTCATATTGGACCAAACTGAGGTGGGTCTACAAAGGAAGCTGAATAAATTCAGTGAATACTGTATGGCAAAACGACTTACAGTAAACATGGACAAAACAAAAATATTGTGTTTCGGTAAGAGAAATCTGAAGTTTAATTGGTACCTGGGCCAAACAAAACTAGACATCGTAAATGAATACAAATATCTCGGGATATGGTTTACAAACTCCTTGAAGTGGGGTATGCACCTGGAGGCGCAGAAAGTAAAAGCACATTTAGCGGTATGTGGGCTGAAAAGATTTAATCACAGTTATGGTGATATGTCCCATAAACCTCTATTGACGGCCTATAAAGCAATGACTCCTCCGCAACTCCAATATGGCTCCGAAATCTTATGTATTGATGGTAAAAGCTCCTGGGATAAAGATGAAGGGAAATGCCTAAAATGTTTACTCTCTCTCCCCAGCTCGGCAATGATCCAGGCAATTAGACTGGAACTTGGCCTGACTGCGTGGAATTTTCAGGTGCAACTAAGTTTACTTAGATTTTGGAATCGTTTGGATCTTGGGAGGTCACAAAGGTGTCTCAGTGGTGCATGAAAGAGATCCAATCTAGTGAGCGAAAGTGGGCTAAAGCCACAAGATGCAAACTTCAGACCATTTGTGATCACCTGAACGTGGAAATAGATCCGAAGAGATTGCAAATCAACGTAACAAAGAGTGTACTTAGAATGCAGGGTAAAGAATTGTCACGAGCAGTAGACAGAGAGTATTTGAGTATGAAAGACTCTGTAAAATTTATGAATAACAGCTGGGAGAAAGATATAAGCTATCCCTACCTAGACACATTACCGAATCGTTGGTTAAGAATGGATGTACTAAGGATTAGAATTGGTATTAATCCGGCCGTAATAAATAGTGCAATAAAATCTGGCCTAATTCAACAAGATGGCAATTGTATGTGTAATATAGGGATGAAATGTAATATTTTACATATTTTATTGGACTGCCGGAAATTTTTATATTTATGTAAATTAATACTTCGTCCGATCTTTTTAAAGTATGATGTTAGGCGCGTTCACAAGCATGGGAGCTTCTCGCTGATATGGAACATTTAGATATCGCGATAGCCATTGGGAAATTTATGCAGGGTGTCTATAGGGTCCCTGGTCCAATAGAGGCTTAAGAGAAGCGAGGTGCCTTGCAATCTAAAATGAAATTAGTGGTTTTAAAATTGGTAGGAATTAAGTATTAAGTTTTAAGGATATTATGGGTTTTATTGCTTAAGAAAATGACTTTGTAATGTGTAGACTTTTTAAAATGATAATGTATGTGTTATGGTTTAAAAACAGATGGTTTAAATAAACTTTATTTTTGACTTGAGAACTGATATCTGTTTGATAGAAAGGAATGCAGCCAGGCCAAGGCGGTCCAACCTATCCCAATGACCCGCAAACAGTGCATC
Organism: Calotriton arnoldi; assembly: GCA_963921515.1. NCBI lineage: Eukaryota > Metazoa > Chordata > Amphibia > Caudata > Salamandridae > Calotriton > Calotriton arnoldi. The sequence continues at coordinate 5,783,024 of CAWUFW010000065.1, forward strand.
ATGATAGGATGGGAAACCGTTTAATAGCAGCAAGGCAACTTTCTTCCCGTTGTCCACTGACATTTTAATAGTATCCCAGACCTTGACCAGAGCAGGCTCAGTGCTACATCCGGGGCAAAATCCCGATTGCAAAGGATGCAGCAACTGGTTAGCGTCAAGATAGATAGAAAGTTGGATGTGAATTAATTTCTCAAGGATCTTAGAAAAGGCTGGTAGCAGAGAAAACGGCCTGTAGTTGGCCAGAACAGACCTATCTGCCGAAGGTTTTTTGAGCAGTGGGATCAGCCCAGTGTTTGTTTCAGCAGCTAGGAACAATGGCCTGGAGCAGTGAGGATGGTCGCATGGAAGAGCGGGTTAAGGAGTTACTAGGATTTGGAAATACCATGGAAGACTTGAAATACCTTGGAAGAGTCAGAGAGGCACACTTATAAATCAAAGAATTGCCTCCTGTTTGAAAAGTGTTTTAAAGGACAGGTGAGGAGAATTTTATCAGGATGGCTGATCAGGGGAGACGTTTACCAAAAAACTGAGGGGTGAAGGAGTTTATCAGGAAATTCGAAGAGAGGAACTGTCCACTACCCAGGCTGATCAGGGGAACAGTTTACCAGGCAGGATGAAATGAATGAACAGTTTGCCAAGAATATTGAGGGTTGCAGCAGTCTGCTAGAAGGGCTGAGTGAAGAAGAGTTTTATTAGGTACAGAAAGACGACTAAAGGTTTAACCAGACGATGTGGGGGGGAGAATGTGCCTATGAGGGTGACGGGGGTATAGACTGGTTCTGAAGCATATGAAGCACCATATATGACCTTAACTGATGGAAGACATTTTATTGTTTACCAAACTTTTATTAGGCAACTGATCATAAAAGTTACAGTCTCTGCCGCATTAAAACTTTTTTACATCACTCCATTACATCGTCCCATGTGCAATCTTGATAAGGGTAGCACTTGTCATGACCGACTCTTCACATAAACTTCTAAAAACCTATTTTTTTTAGCTTAATCTGAACACATGGTCTTTTAATAAAATACACTTTTTTCACTAGCTACTACTAATTTAAACTGCTTCTAAATCAGAATCACTTCCCTTGTATAGAGAGAATTTATGGATGAACGTGCAAATCAGTGCCTCCCCAAGGCTTCCTTTCATTGTCTCCTTTATACTCACCGTGCACAATTTTATCAGTCACACGTGACAATCCTTTGATATGACTTCAGGAAAAAAGCAAACAACTCTGCTATACCACTGCTGCTTAAAGTGTGGGCTCCTAGCAATTCACCTTAAGTACTGTTTATCTCAGGGTCTCCTCTGATCTTCCTCACTCCTAATGAAGAAGGAAAGTTGCCCACTAGAGAGTACATTTAATGTTTCAGGCATCTCTCTCAGGATATGATTGAGAGAAAAACGGGGTGACTCTAAAATTGTTACCCTAGTGGCTGCATGTAGGAAACCTTCTAATAGATCTATTTAAAATCTGTGGGTCCTGGCCTCTCCTCCTTCTCTCCTTCTACTCCTCAACTCCTCTCTCCATCTTCCTACTTTGAACTGCCTCACATTCTGTTCTCCTCAGTACCAGCTTTCTATTGATGACATCACAGGCACTTTGGCTCCAACTGATACTAAACGTTTCTACGCAACAGGCCATGTGTAGACATCTGTCTTATAGTTAAAAGAAAACAGAAAAACAGGAACAATACCCTAAGACCTGCAATTCAAACCGATGCATTGGTTTAGCCTATGAGAGCTATTGATTTTGCCAATATCTTTTAGCCATGTTGTACAACAGCACGGCTGCTTTGTGGCATGGCTGAAAGTTAGAAGAAAAGCACTATGACATGACCAGCTCTGACCGTGTCATAGCGCTGTTTTTCGCAGAAGGGACGGAAGGGAGAGTAGGTGGACAAGCAACAGTGCTGTAGGGCAAGCAACAAACAATGCAGGAGGGTAAGCTACAAACAATGCAGTTTCGGAGGGCAAGCAAAAATCAATGCAGTATGGAGGGGCAAGCAATAAACAATGTGGGCAGAGGGGCAGGCAACAAAGAACTCTGGACAGAGCAAGCAGTATCACAGGACGGAGGTAGGCACAAAACAACGCGAGGTGGGACAAGCAACCGACAATGCAGGATGGGGGCAAGCAATAAACAATGAAGGACAATGCAAGCAACAAACACTTAGGGACAGGGGCAAGCAACAAATAACGCAGGGTGAGGCAAGAAACAAACTATGTAGGACACGGGCCAAGCAACAAACTACGCTGGACAGGTGCAAGCAACAAACAATGCAGGGCAAGCAACAAACAACATATAATGACAGTGTACGCAGAAAACAACGCAGGACAAGGGAGCAAGCAACAAATAATGCAGGAAGGGGGCAAGCAATAAATAATGCACTACGGGAAGCAAGAAACCAACAATGCAGGACAGGGTGGCAAGCAACAAACAATGCTGGGCAGTGGTGCAAACAACAAACAATGCAGGATGGGGCAAGCAATAAACAACTCAGGACAGGAGAGCAAGCAACAAATAATGTGGGCAGGGGCAAACAGCAACACAGAATGGGAGGGCAAGCAACAACACGGAATCGGAGGGCAAGCAACAACACAGAGTACAAGGAGTGATGGGTGGGGGGTCAAAGCAACAACACAGAAGGGGCAATCAACAGAATGGACAGCAAGTGGGGGCAAGTAACAACACAGATACTCGGTGGGGGCAAGAAATAACAACGGGGACAAAAGCACCCAGGGAAGACAGAGCGTCACGAGGAGGAGGAAGCACATGAGGGAGTCTTCCTGCCAACATGTGCATTCTTATGGAGTGCTTCAACTAAAAGAAAAAAGTAGCTACGAAAACGTGAGCAGTGGAAGGACACAAGTACTTGTGTCATGCTCCAAGGGAAGGATCAAACACTTGAAAATGATGTGAATCTGGCTCACACTGACCAAAGAAGCAAGACAATGAGAGTGATAATGAAGCCAAACAATGGGCTCTAAGCCCACTGTAAGCTGACAGATGTCTCGCGAACGGCAGTGCTTGCATTGTCTCTGGTGAGACCTAAAAACAAGTTAGGGTGATTCTGTTGGGTTTTTTATCAGCTCATGCTGCCCCTTTATGCTGAACACATTGCTATCTGGTCCCTTAATTTTTGTCATCTAAACATTGTTTGGAGCTGAATGACTTTTACCATTGCTTTGCAAGTATATGTAAACCAAGTGAACACATGCAACTTACCCTCTTGTGAAAGGCAGAGTAGGATATTTCTAGTGTTGTAATGGGGAGTGAACACCGCTTATTTTGAGGGGATTTATTGAAAGGGGTTTCTCCAGACCAAAAACTATTTTCCACCTGAAAATAAAAAGAGACATGCAAATGCATATTTTCGCAACCACTCCCTCATGGAGAATATTCTTATATTCTTACATGATGGGAATTTTCCATGCCTAGAGTTCATGCTTCGGAGTACTCCTGGAATCTCAGACTGTAGTAGATTACTCCTGGAACTTTTTGTGAAACCAATATGCAAATCTAAAACAGCAAATATACAGGATCAAACCATTTTCTTTGTGAGTCGGGCCTCGTTACTTTTATTTTGCATAGTTTCTCTTTCCCAGACCCACTTACGCCCCCCCCCCCCATGCTCGTTACACTCCTTTACTGGAGAGAGGGTGCAATTCCTAGAGTGAAAAGATAAGCAGCCATGTTTGATGCTTCTAAAGTCCACCTCATTATCTTTTATTTCCTCTTTTACTTACAAAAATACAGTGCGTCACTTGTTGCGTGATGAACAAAAGGGAAATACAGAGTATGATTAACCCATCTAGCTTTGTAGTCAGGATATCCAAGGTGAGTTTTACAAGCCCGCAACATATATTCAATTAGTAGAGCGTTCCAATTTCAGCAGAGTTAATGCTGAAAGCTTTAAATAGCCTATAATTATGTAAATCCCTCAATACCATTGCAAGGTTGCCAGAAAGCAGAACGGAATAAACCCACAACTTGTTTTTATGGTTTCAATAGAAAAATACCGGGCTGGTTTCTGTACAGGACTCAATTCCACTACAAAAAGCTGTGGAATCCTCAGGTAATCTTCTGTATTTAGGTAAATTCGTTCAGGAAGAAGGCACTTGGCAAACACTAACGTTTAAGACTAGCGTTGCTTTGCTTCCACCCGCTCGCCTCTATGAAAAAAGCTTGATTTGTCATGCTGATGAATGTTCACGCAAAAAATGTACCAATAAATGAAAAAGCTACACCAGAGCAACATATTCCAGAAGCACATTTCTATAATAGATTTTAAAAAGTAACATTTAATTTGATTTTGATTATAATTTGCCTGTTAGAATTTATTGTTGTACCTTTTGTTTTAAAATATTAATGTCGTTACGTTGACTTGATTTGTTTGTTTAAAAATTAGGGCGCATATTTACAAAGAAACACAGTGCTGCAATGAATTTAGCAGCGCAGCACTGTGTCATTTCAAAAACGCAGGGATGCATCCTATTCACAAGAATTTGGCGCACCCCTAGCACGAACGCAGACACCCTTATGCAATGGTGCGAGGGGTGCCTGCATTGCAGGGATGATTGTTTATGTGCAGGAAGGAACACCTTCCTGCACATAAACAATCATTAAAGGTGATTTGCTCCTTCTATATGTGCTGTAAAACGCAGCACACATTGAAAGAGACAAAAACTCAGAGAAATAAAAGTATTTATCCTCGTTGCACAACTCTAAGCCTGCTTTTCTATGGCGTTAGTTATTGGTGCTGCCTCAGATTTACAGGTCCTTGTAAATCTGGGGCAGCGTCAAAAAGCAACGGGTGTTGCGGTGGAATGCCCACAGCAACACCCATTGAATGCCCCTTTCATGCAGATACCTGCGTCAAAGGGTGCGATATTTACAAAGCTTTGTTAAGCTTCGCAAAGTGGCTTAGCGCTGCTTTGTAAATATGGAGCAGGGCATTGTGCCACCAGAGCATTGGAAAAAGTGATGCTCCGGTGGCTCAATGTCTTGTAATATGCCCCTACGTTGCATTGTACAGTTATAAGAAAATAATTTTCGAAATCATAAAATCGGCACTAGACTTTGGAAAGGGCTGGTCATTGTGAACAGTAGAAGCAGTAATAAGAGTGAAAGAAAAATAATCTGATGGAGGTGGACAGACAAATAGGAATTGGTCAGATGGGAACATGTGTAAGCCTGGAACGACCTCCCCCTCCACCTCTGGCAAGTCCCTACACTGCTGCAGTTCAGGAAGGACCTCAAGACCTGGCTCTTCGGATAACCCCAGCACTCAAGGGAGCTGCCCCCCCCTCGCAGCGCCTTGAGACCCTCACTGGTGAGCAGCTGCCCTTTACAAACCCCTGATTGATTGATTGACGTGTAGGGTCTACAGAAGATGGACAGATGTCGTGAAGATCAGTGTTATGGACAGAAAGGTACCGGTAGCTAGAGAGAAGTAGCAGGATCTTGCTGGGGCATAGCTATTAATGGCCAATAGGTGTAGCAACACTGAGGCCTAGTGATCTGAGAGGTCCACTTCACCCCTAGTGCGGCTTTCTTTTATTATATAACAGGTAGGGAGGGTTCCCATTGTCCATGCCCACATTAGGACCCGTGGCACACATGCAGCGCCATTGGGGTTTTGGGGAAATAGGCAGGCTTGGAGCTCACAAATATGGAAAAGCATAGAGGGGTCACAGGGGAAGAAGGGTCGCAGAATGGGCTAGAGGTGTGTGTGGATTTAGGGATTCAGGAACATGGACAACACTGAAGGAGATCTGGAAGACAGACAGAATTATTGTGAGCCTAGGGAGATGAAAAGACACAAAAGTCCAAAAGGTGGAAACGTAGACTGATTACTGTGTGAGATCTCAATTGACGTTACATCTGTCTTAGAGGGTCAGAGCAATGGCAACAGTTGAGCTAGGAATTGTAGACAGACATTGTAAAAGGTCAGTGAAATTAACAAACATGTAGAAGCGCAGGAAACCACACAGGGTAAAAAGACAGAGGCAGATAGAGGAACAAAAATACTGTGGGTTTAGTGAGATAGAGAGCGATAATAAGGATTATATGGATAAACAGTCAGAATGGGAGTTGAACAAGATAAATATGTTAAAAGTTAGCCCGATAGACAAGAAGATCGACAAACAAATTGGTAGACACAGAGATTGACAGACATATCTGGGGTTTGTGGATATGGAGAGATGTGGATGGGGCTCACATCAGCAGAGGAACATAGTGATACTAATTATTTCAGCTGGAGAAGGAATCTTGTAGAGGCTCAAGGAAATGAACAGACATTGAAGGTACTCAAAAGGATGGACAAACATGCTAGACTCTCACACAGCAGGAGTTCGGGAAAATAGTATAAACTAGAAGAAGATCCAGAGAAGTGGCAATAGGAGCATAGGGAGATGACTAAACATGGAGAATTTTACATTATGGAACAAGCATTAGAGATGCAAAGGGAAATGATCAATACTGTAAGGGATCAGCAAAATTGTCAGGAATAGCAGAGACTCAAGTTAATGGACAGGAATTGTAGAGGCTCAGGGAGAGGAAAGATATAGTAGGACTCACGGAGATGCATAACCAAGAATTAATTCAGGGAGATGGAGCGATAGTATGGGATTAAATAAATGGAGAGACTATGGGCCTCATTAGGATGGCGGGCGGACTTCAGTCCGCCCGCCACCCTAGCGGTGTTGGGACCGGCCGCCAGCGGTGCGGCGGTCCCGCACCACCAGTAGGATGCGACCGCCACCCTGGCGGTCGCATTCCGTATTGTTAGTCATTGCGGCGGGTGCTGCTGTGAGCAGCACCCTAGAAATGCCAAAAATACATGTTGTGCATTGCCATGCACAACGTGTCAGGCACAGCGCGATGCCTGCCACCTTGTGCATGGCAATGAGGGGGGGTACCATAGGTACCCCCCAAGAGCAGCCCCACACCCCCCGGGGGCCCGCAACGTGCCCCCAAAGCAATTCCCGCCAGCCTTTCCATGGCGGCAAAGCCGCCATGGAAAGGCCTTCACATCACACCATCCTAATATGGATGGCGGTGCCCCACCATATTAGGGGCCAATGCCACCTGGCCGGCAATCGGAACGATTGCCGGCCGGCGGAAAAGCGGCGGACGCACTTTGCGTCCGCCGCGAAACCCCCCGCCATTGTAATATGGCGGGGGGTTTCACTTGTTACGATGTCGTGGCGGTCGCCACCGCCGGCTCGGCGGTGGCGAATTTCACGACATCCTAATGAGCCCCATAGTGTGGGTTTATGAAGATACACCTTAATACTGATTCCAGGAGACAGACATGCTAAATCTGAAGAAGAGGGGCCAGTCAACAGAATCTCAGTGAGAGTGACAGACATAGTCAAGGTTTAGTGATGTAGATAAATATATAGTGGTGTCGGTAGGTTGAGACATACAGTATGAAGTAATAAGGGCTCAGGTAGACAAAGAAAGTAGAGACTCTAAGAGGACGAAGAGACAATGTAGAGGCATGCTGAGGTGGGCAGACGTAGTAAACGCTCACAAAGTAGCAGCTCAGAGTAATGGAAAACAGTGTAACAATACAGGGGAATATGATATTCTGAATTTAGGGAGAGGAATAGACACAGAGTCTTAGACCGTTTGCAGATGCAACATGCAACATAAATGCTTGTGGAATTGAACACAATTAGCAGAGGCTCACAAAGAATGCTATCAAAAATATGGATTCAGGGATATTGACAGAGAAAGAAGAGGCTCACAATGAGTGGCATCAGTGGTTAATTTGTAAAAGAAGAAGTGTCTGAGCCAAACGTTTTGTTCAGAAGTCCGCATCTGGTGCTATTGAAAGTTGGGGTGCCAAATAGCAAGGCTGCATAGTCTTTTTGCCACCTCATGCCTCTTTCATTCACCACCAGACACTCCCTGCCTATTTATCTCACTCTTGCAGGTTCTTATTAATTGCTGAATCTTTTCTTTGTCACTGTTTATCCATCTTTCTCTTGCTCGTTCTTTCCCCTTTTGTGTTTTTCTCTCTCTTCTTCTGGATGAAAATCTGATAATGAAAAATAAGTGCTGGTCTCCAAAAAAGAGTGGTGGTGGGCCCCCCCAGCTAAAATTAAGCACTGCATGGGAACAAGTAAAAGAGCAATGGAAGTCAGGCTTTGGAAGAAGACCACATACCCATGGGCGTGTGATTGATAAACCTAACACTGAGTCAAATAGAAAGGCACGCACAAAGTGGTTCCTGGGTGACACAAAAAAATGAGGGTTGAGGAAGGTTGGTACAGTGGGATAAATGTATTTTTTTGTCATTTGTAAAGCGCAATGTTCACCTGGCAGGTATCGTGGCACTTGTCTTGTTTGGGAAAGAGCCAGGTTTTTAGGCTCTTCCTGAAACTTAATACACTTTCATGTGTTCTGAGGGAGATATGTAAATTAATCCAGAGTTCCGCTACCTTGATTTGAACCCCCCCCCCATCCTAGTTTTCTTAAACCTGAGTACACAAACAAGGTTGGCTGAAGACAATCTCAAACTCCTCATTGGTTTGTTATACGTACATTTATCCTGTATGAGTCTCGGTCCTGAGCCATTTAAGGCTTTGGGGACTATGGACATGGCTTTGAAAATGGCTCTCTCTTTCATTGGTAGCCAATGGAGTTCTTTTAAGGTATTTATTAAGGAATGAAATCTTGATTTATTAAGTGCTGGTTTGGCTGCCATTACTTATATCCTATGAAGATTTTTAAGCAGATAGTTTGGAATTCCCAAAAAAAGGGCATTCCAGTAGTCAATCCTACTTAGTATTGTACTCTGTACTATCATCTTTCTTGCTGGCTATGGAAGTAGGGAAACAATGTTTTTCAAATTCCTCATGAGTCCATGGCAGGTGCCTACTGTCCTATTGACCTGAACTTCCATGGAGAGTTTTATATTGAACTGGACTCTTAGATTTCGCACTGATTGAGCTGCAATTAAGTCCGTATTGTTTGTCCATGGCCAGAAGTTATTTAAAAGTTGACATGGTACTTTTCAGGGGAACAGCACAGGAACTCAGTTTTGCTTCAGTGAAATTTCAATGTATTATTGCTGAGCCAATTCGCCATCTCTGTTACGCAAACGTGGAATTCATCCAACTGACTAGGGTCATCATTATCCAGAGATATTATTAGTTGGGTGTCAGCAGGGGGCATAGGTATACATTGAACAAAATCGGGCTCAGGGCGGAGCCTTGTGGAACTCCATGCAAGATGTCTTTAAATTTTGATCTAAAAGGGGGAAGAGAAATTGCTTGACATCTCCCTGATAGGTAGGATTCAACCCTCTTTAAGAAATTGCCTTCTACCCCTATCTCCTTTAATCTGTTGAGTAGGATCTGGTGGTTGACGGTCTCAAACACCGCTGAAAGGTCTAGCAGAATAAGGACTGCAGTCTGTCCACCGTCAACCATCATCCTCAACTCGTCTGTTGCCATGATTAAGGCTTATTCCGTGCCCTGGGCAGGCCTAAAGCCCATCTGTTCTGGTTCGAGTAGTCTGTTAGATTCTAAGAAGTTTTCTCGTATTTTACTGATATATATTTCTATGATCTTGACCAGATATGGGAGCTGCGAGATTGGCCAGAAGTTACTAGTATCCCGGACATCAGCTTGCAGTTTCTTCAGTAATGGTGTGACTAATGCTTTCTTCCAGGCTGATGGTACCGGCCCGGTGGCTAATGATTGATTACAGATATTTCGTAAGTCTAGGAATAGTTAATTTGCTGTTTCTTTACAGATCTTATGGGGTACGGGGTCTAGTATTGAGCCAGATGAAATTCACATGGCTAACATACTGAATTCTTCCTCATTTAACAAATCTATTTTGGCCAGCTTCCTACAGATTTCTTCCTGCTGTAAGTCGACTGTGGAACTGCAGGAGAAACTAGACGTTGGAACCTTAGCTTTAAGATTTTCCTCTTGCTCATGCAGATTCTCTCTAATGTGTTTTAGAATTAAATCCACTTTATTATGAAATAAATCAGACAGCTTATTACACAGTTCCTGTGAAGGTGCTACTGTCCGTCTTATGCAGTCTGAGTGAGCTAGCTCTTTTACTATATCAAATACTTTTTTTTGCTTTCTTAGCTGCATTAGTAATAGTAATGTAATAGTAGCTTTCTTTTGCCTTTCTAATCTAATTTTTATAATTTTATAACTCTTCTTTCATTAGTAGCTTATCTTTGTCTGTGTATGCTTTACACCATTGTTTTTCCAGCTTTCTACACTCAGTTTTTTTCTTTCTTTCAAGGTTTCTGTATATCATGGGACTGAGGGTTTTTGTTTTGGTGTCAGCATTTTTATTGGGATAAGTTCATCTAGAGTCTCTGTAATTGCACCCTGTAAGTGGGCATAGTTTGTATCTACTGTCTCCTCTTCTTGAAAACAGTGTGAAGTATTGAATAAGCTTCTTCCTTCCAGATTCCTTAGTTTCGATCAAACTCTTCCCTGTACCTTAACTCTGGTAGTTTCAAGTAGTTTTTTTTGTTGGCCCTGATCAGTTTAAAGGTGATTAGGTAGTGATCTGACCAACTAACTGGGGCCACATACTCTACTACCACCATATTTTGTGGCACTAGGACCACATCAAGTGTGTTCCCTCCTTGATGTTGGGCCTCTTAACCAGTTGTTCTAGTCGTAAAGAGTCACATGGGGTCAGAAAGTCGTTATTTTGAGTGTGAGAGTTATCTTTGGCCCAGATGTTAAAGTCTCCTAGTACTAAGACCTTGGAATAGGTCAAGGCTAAATTTGATATCGAGTTTAAGAGGACTTGAAGAGCATTTAGTGAAGTGCCAGGGGGTCTTTATCAGAGAATCCCTGACAATGCCACCCCCTTTTCCTTTTAGTGAGAAACCTAATATTGCCATACCATGAATTTCTTCGACTGGATGTATTCTCTCTTCCCATCCTTCTTCGAAGATAACTGCTACTCCTCCCCCTCTTTTGTGAGCTCTAGGCTGATGTATTACTTTATATCCTGGTGGGCAAGTGAATCCTAGGTCCACCTCTGTGCCCTTAGGAATCCAGGTCTTTGTTATAAACAACATATCCCATTCTTTGGATTCAAACAAAAGGTAAAGTGTTTGTCCATGCTTTTGCAATGAATGTGCATTAATAAGTCCACACTTAAGGGCCTTGCCTTTAGTCCAGTCCTCTCTATTGCCCTTCTCCTGGAGGATCACCTCCTCTCTTTTTTCTTTATCCTGATGACTTATCCTGGTTCTATTTTTGTCAGCATTTGGGTTGAGTTCCCGAAGTTCCGTACCAGAGTATATTAATCTTGGGGTTTGCAACAGTTTTTCTAACTTCAATCCGGCAGCATGGCTAGCGCTGGCCACTTGCAGGATGCCACGCTCGGCGCGGTCATGCCATCCTGCTGCCTATATGACCCCTTCCTGTTCCTTACTCAAAACAACTAGACCGCTCACCTTGGACGTTCCCAAAATGGGAGCCGTCATGCGGTTCAGTGCAAAAACAGCAAGAAGTGAAATAAAAACTAATTCAGTTTTCCAAATACAGTTTTTTCAAAACTATTTCCCCTTTAAAAAGACAGTACCCCCGATTTCTATGCAAATTTAGCAAAGTTCAAAGTTTGTTCATGAACACAGCACTTTAAATTCCTGAAGAATGCCAGGATTGGGAAGGAGAGATTGCAAATTCTTTGTATTCCACCTCTTATCTCACCCATGTCGAGCGAGTGAGTGACTCAGTAGAATAATAAGACACATTGCCGCAAAAACACCTGCTGGTACCTAGATTCCTATCTAGCAGTTATTTGGTGCATTATGTGACATCTTAATGGAGTCCCTAAGTGGGTGCCCACCTCTACAATAGGCAACCTTAAATACAGCATCATTTGGCAACTTTGGCGGTCTCCACAGCTATGCCAAGGACTGAAGCAGCTCCAGACAAAAAGAGAGTCACCCTTAACAGCCAAAAGGGACAGGGTAGTTTACAGCTAAATAGCAATTTTTGTGCTTGCTATCCTTTAAGAACCCACGTTCACCACATACAAATCAATACTAGGCACACATTTTGGGTAATAATTAGCAATATTATTTAAAAATATTAGTAGTGTCTGTTTCACTATATTTACTAAGAATTTTCATTTATTGTAATAAAATATATCAATATTTAAAACCACATACATGGGTTTAAAAATACCTCATCAATACATATGGTCTTCAGGTACATAAATAATTTTCCACAATTGCATTACGTTAAAAAAGTTTTGGTGGAAATCAAAATGGTTCACACCACCTTCATCAGGACATACATTTAAACCAAAAACTCTAGGAGACAGAGAAATACAAATTACGAACAATGCAGTATTATATAACATCATAACATTTTACATCAATGATTCATACATGCTAATTGCCCTTATTGATTGTGTATCCCCCTCATGCATTTCAAATTACATTTGTATTCATGAAAGATGATTGTATACATATATGATAGTTATATGCATTACATTTGTGTTTATAATGATTACCTATTACCCACCCTTTTTTGAGTAACTTGTTTTGTGATAGAATTCCAGCAGTTGGCCTTCACATTCCCATACATTGGCATCAATTAGTGCCTCCTCTAAAGCTACAGGACCCTTTACCCTTAATGTATACTGATATTGTACCATATAGCTGTTTTCCAATTGTCAATTCAATAAGACAAATGTTGTGCTTGAAAGCCATTATCAAGAAAAGGGTATTTGAAATCTAGATATACACTGCTTTGACTTAAGTGAATGGAAAAATTAGTTTTGTGTTTTTTTAACACTTTTATGATAGACAAGTGAGCAAAGGGGTTCTGAAGTGGAGCTTTGACGCGCTCATATCCCACCAACTCATCAGATTTCCAGAAACCTGAACGAAAGGGGTTGAATGACAAATATTGGCCCATTGTCTCTGATGCCTTCCAATGCTTCTTGGGGACATTTCAGACCAAAAGGAAGTACGGAAATGTGAGTGGCACTCTGGCATTACCAAGTGAAATTCTCCCTGCTTATTGGAATGTCAGTGCAGACCTTGGACTAATGAGAAAAATGGATCTCTGCTAGAAGCAGTTCTGGTATAGCATGGAGCCTGCTCTCCTTTCTCTCATTGAGAGTGAAGAGCTCCTCCCTCATGATGGATTGGGAAAGGTAGGAAGAGGGGGAGATGGGGAACAGTAGACTGACTGCAGGCATTGTGTCTGAATGTTCTGTATGGGGCTACAGAGGGAGGTGGGGATGGAGTGGGGATGCCAGGTATCCTCATTTTTGTGTTGGGGTGTTTTGCTCAATGAGGTGGAGGAGGGGGTTTACTGACATTATTGACAACGCTAATATTGTGCTGCAAAAATGTCAAGTCAAATATATCGACTCCTAAAAGATTGATTTCCTATATGAATATATATATATATATATATATATATATATATATATATATATATATATATATATATATATATATATATATATATATATATATATATATATATATATATATATATATATATAAATATCGAAAGTACTCCACCCACCACTTTCCAAAATTCCAAAAGGACTGGAGCACGGACCATCAATTTAGTGCTGGTAAAGTTTCTTTATTTTCCGTTAACAAACAACAGCCATTACGCGTTTCAGCCCCGAAGGGCCTTGATCACATGACGCGCTCCACAGCCTCACTTTGCTTTTCCTACCATTTTTTCAACCAATTCTTAAAGTGACAAGTGCAACATATATTGGTAGTCATAGATATAAACAAGTTACTTGATGTTTACAGATATTGTACTATTGTCACATTTGGGAGCCAACCTGCCCTCCTTGCCACAAATATAGTCATAGGATGAATTTTTCCGTCATTTGATTTAATCCTGGTATAAATACCATAAATCTCGTTGGGCTCATTAAGCTTGAAGTAGCTATCACTCTCTACTCGAGTCTATTGCTGTTGCTAATATTGTTAGTCCTAAATGAACTTTACAAACTCAATATTCATGGTAGCGCATAACTGCTTAAAAACAATCACATCGTTCATTTAAAATACATCTAGTGCAAAAGTTGTCAGATACATTTACCAGAAAACATCCCTATTTCGGACTGCCTGACTACATAAAGTGCTAGTGCAAATACGATGTTATATCTTATGTTTTTGCATTTGTCACCCCGAGTGGGACGGGTATGCCCAGACGTGGGTCCCGTGCTCTCCATGCCACTGGAGTCAAGCTATCCTGGCTGATGAGGGCTGAAAGCCCGAAACCGGTCCTAGGATGCTTGTTTCCAGTCCAGGGAGGACCTGGCCTGGCAGTTCGGGCTGGACTGTTCCCATTGGGCGCAGGGTCAAGACTGATTTGCATATGGCTGGGTCCAAACTGGAATGGCATGGTGAGCAAAAAAACGATGGATTTAGGCCCAGATCTCTGGACTGGGGTGAATGTACGACATTGTTCTGCATTCTGTCCATCAATTGTTGTTTTTGCATTTGTCACCCCGAGTGGGACGGGTATGCCCAGACGTGGGTCCCGTGCTCTCCATGCCACTGGAGTCAAGCTATCCTGGCTGATGAGGGCTGAAAGCCCGAAACCGGTCCTAGGATGCTTGTTTCCAGGTCCAGGGAGGACCTGGCCTGGCAGTTCGGGCTGGACTGTTCCCATTGGGCGCAGGGTCAAGACTGATTTGCATATGGCTGGGTCCAAACTGGAATGGCATGGTGAGCAAAAAAACGATGGATTTAGGCCCAGATCTCTGTACTGGGGTGAATGTACGACATTGTTCTGCATTCTGTCCATCAATTGTTGTTTTTGCATATCTTACATTGTAAACATTGGTATTGTAAACTTCCTGACTACATAAAGTGCTGGTGCATATAAAGTTTCAAAAGTGCATGTGCAAATTACACCAAAGTGAAAAAAAGCTCGAATGATTTTAAAAACTGTGAATTAGATTGGGGGGGCGGCTCGGTTCGATAATTAGTTTGGCAGGATACATGACTTGTATAAATCCACTGTTACATTGTTTGCCAGCCGCCATATTGTTGTGCACTGCAAACCCCCTTGTCTAACTTATAAACATGTGTAGAGATCTTCCGTGGCGTTGAGTCCTCTCGGATGTTTTGAATCTAAATCTAGAATGTATCGGGTCTCTAATTTCCAGTTCCCTCCTCTTTTATTGGGTAGGACAGCATCAACTAAATAATATTTAAGATCTTTCGGGTCTGAGTTGTGTGTTTCCCCGAAGTGCCGTGCCACGGGGTAGGCCTGGTCCTGATTCTTTATGGCCTGTATGTGCTGGAGTACCCTCTTGTGGCCTTGAAGTTTGGTACTTCCCACCTACCGTAGGCCACATGGGCACTCCAGCACATAGATGACATGATCCGTCTTACATGTTAAGGCCTTGTTTATGACACGCTCCCGATTGCCAAATGGTGTCACGTATGACGTTTTATTGATGCCATACTGGCAGGCTTTGCATAATTTGCATTTGTAGAATCCTTTACGCTGTGCTAGCCACGTGACCCCTATTTGGCTATCGGGATTGTTTTTTACTAAGCAATCTTTCATTGAGGGAGCTCTGCTGTGGGTTATGGAGGGCTTAGTCGGTAGCATATGGCCAATAACAGGATCATTGAGGACTAATGGGCAGTTTCTTTGATGATTTTTTTGATTGCTTTTTCCTGTTTGCTATAGCCTAGAATAATTCTGAAGGTATCTTCTCCCACTCCTGGAGCCTTTCTGGTGTTAGTGGCTACCTGTGTTTGTTCTGAAAGTTTGGGGATCCTGAGTAGGTCCAACCTGGCTAATGCCTTGCTTTTACTGATAGCCGAATTGATACATTTGTTGAAGTATCCTCTCGCCAGGAACCTAGTTTTGCTTGCTAGTTGTGCTGCCTTAAAATCATTCTCATTACTGCAGATCCTTCTAAGCCTGAGCATTTCTCCACAGGGGATGCTGTGAATTAGATGTCGTGGGTGGGAGCTGGTTGTGTGCAACACAGAGTTGCCTGCAGTCAGCTTCCTATGTATTTTTGTTGCTATCTTGCCCTCGCTTATGTATACCTGGACGTCCAGGAAATTCACTGACTCATCACTAATGGTTGCCGTGAACTGCAGATTTATTTTATTCCTATTGAGACCCTCAATGAAGTTCTGTGCTTCCGACAGGGTCCCTTGCCAAATTATAAAAAGGTCATCAATAAACCACAACCACAGTTTAACATTGTTGTGGAAGTACATCTCATGTGTTTTTTGCAGTACCATCTCCTCCCACCATCCCATATGGAGACAGGCATAACTGGGGGAGAAGCTGGCCCCCATTGCAACCCCTCGTAGTTGCTGATATAGTGCACTCTGAGACATAAAAATGTTATTTTGTAGACAGAACTCAACCATGCTAACAAGCATCTTACTATGTTGTATACATTGGGCCGGTCTTCTTTCAAGATAATGTTGTAAGGCCCTCAAACCATCTTGGTGGTTAATACTCGTATAGAGTGCTGTTACATCTAAGGTTATTAACAGGAAGTCCTTCTGCCACCCGAAATCATAAATTTTAGACAGAAAATCCCCAGTGTCCCTGATGTATGAAGGGAGCTGCTGAACATGTTCTTGTAAAAAATATCCACATACTGAGATAACTTTTCCAGTAGACTGTCGCGAGCAGATATGATGGGTCGTCCTGGGGGCTTCAATGGGTTCTTATGGATCTTGGGGGTGAAGTAGATAATGGGTATTGTCGGGTTGTCATTTCTCAAAAATTTGTATTCTTGCATTGATATTAGTCCTGCACTTTTCCACGCCAATAATATTGTATAATATTCATTGTACGTGGCTTTGAGAGATAGTATGTCACTTTTTCGATAGCAGTTCCTATCGGACAATTGACCCATTGCCTCATCCACATAGTCCTCTTTGCCCCAAATTACTAAGTTTCCCCCTTTGTCCGAATTTCGTATGATGAGCTGCGTCTTGTTCCTTAGTTTGGTCATTAGTAGATGGTATTGTAGTTCTTGTTTGTTGATTTTGTCTCTTTTTGTTCCTTGTACTTTATGATTCAATTGTTTGATTCCTGCCACTGTTTGTTCGTGGAATATATCAATTGCATCTCTCGGAGTCCTTGGACGTAGTGTCTGTCTGCGATCTAGACATAAAAAATCTAGTTCCTCTGCAAGCGACAGTTTAGATGGTATTTGCATTGCTCTTGCGTTGCGTGGGTCCAATTCAGTTTCACTCTCAATTGCTGAGCTCAGATCCGAGTTCGATGCATTTGCAGGTTTTGCTCTGTAACTCTCTGAGCTGGTCTTTGCCCCATTTGATCCGCCATATTTCCAAATTTTGAGTGAGTCATACCTCTTGGCAAATGTAAATATCCGGCCACAGTCATAGTCCACTTTGTCTCTGTGGAACTTAAAAGTTTTTCTTTCTCGAATTTTTGCTTCCTCCTTGCGGAGTCTCTTTGTCATTTTCTCTTTCAATTTAACCAATTC
This sequence comes from Calotriton arnoldi, assembly GCA_963921515.1. Lineage (NCBI taxonomy): Eukaryota > Metazoa > Chordata > Amphibia > Caudata > Salamandridae > Calotriton > Calotriton arnoldi. The sequence goes on from CAWUFW010000065.1 coordinate 5,800,522, forward strand.
CTCATTTTGCCCCATCTGGCTCAACTCTTCATTGATAGATTCAATCTGCTTTTGCAATTTGATTCTGTCTTTTTCAGCATATTTGACCAATATAGTTACCAGTTTCCTTGATGAGTCTAAGTTGGTTTCGGCCCATTCCGTCATCATCCCCGGGTCCGGGGTTTCATAGCTAGGAGCTATGAGTATTCTCAGTCCCCGTGGGATTCTTCCCACATCTAGATATTGCTGTAGGGATTTCCCTTCCCACCATTTACTTTGCTCGTGTTTCATAAGTTTCTCCAATTGCTTAAGTTTATCTTTTAGGCTGGTGTTGCTGTTGCCTGATGTTGCATTGTGGATAAGAGAGTTCACATTAGGCACGCGTGCATCATCGAGCATTTCTGCCAAAGCAGCCTCCCGATCTTTCAGCGAGTCAGCTGACATTTTGTTAATAATACGGAGATATTTGCAGATACTCTTAGACGTGAAATTGCCAAGTGCAGTCACTCCATTCATATCCAAGCACACCTCTCTACCCAGTTGTGCAATAGCAGTCCTACCTCCACTCACTGTCGGCGTAACTCACGTCCTCCGACCCGTGTCCGCCTACCTCGAGATGGATGAGGGTCGCAGATGTAGCTGCTGGGGGGCCAACTATGTATATATAGACATAAATAATAAACATGAAATATATTAAAATATAACAGTAATATAATATAAATTAAATGTATTTAATGAATTTAAAAATATATATAACTATTATGCATGTTTAAAAAAATTAAACAGACATATTAAAATATATATTTTAATACATATATTTAAGTTTAAAATATTATTAAGCTAGTAATTTTAATTTATATTAAAATGTACTACTTTTTTAAAAATATAATATAAATATATATATATACTTTATAACATAAAACATTTAAAATACATACCCATTTATATCCAAATAAAAAAGTAAATAATATAAAAAAATATATTTACTAAAAATATATTACATATTAAACTAATTACAAATATTATAATTTTAACTACACAAAAACGTAATAATATAAATGTAATTAATATAAACTAAACTATAAAATTCTACAAATAATACATAAAGTATACCCACTTCAATTTATAAAACAGTAGAGAAGACAAATTACTATTCCCAATATAAAAAATACAACAGAAGGTAAAGCGTTGGATCGCGCAGGGGTAAAATTTACTATTCCCACTCCAGTCAGTGCCACAGTAGGGAAAGTGTTGGATTGCGGATGGGTAACATTTATTATTCTCATTCCAGACATTAAAACAGTAGGGAAAGTGTTGAATTGCGGAGTGTCAGTGCGTGTATGAGTAAGTGAGTGACTGTGTGAGTATCTGTATAGTTGACTGAGTTGGTGTATCAGTGGTTGTAAATGGTGAATCAGAGGGTGAATAAGTGGCTGAATGGGTGTTTGAGCAGATACAAAAGTGTCTGTATGGGTGAGTGACAGGGTACATGAGTGGCTGTCTCGGTGCATCAATGGGTGTGTAAGTGGGTTTATGGGTGAGTAAGTGTATGAGTGGCTGTATGTGTGGGCGAATGGGTGTTTGAGTGGTTGTATGGGTGAGTAAGTGACTGTGAGAGAGGTTGTATCGGAAAGTATGTGGTACCCTCAGTCACTGAATAGGTGAGTGAGTATATTTATTACTATATGTATAAGTAACTGAGTGACTGACTTTGTGAGTACTTCTATGGGTGAGTTAGTGGCTATGTGACTGACTGTATGGGTGAGTGAGTAGGTGTGTGAGTAGGTGTATGGGTAACTCATGTACTGTGTCAGTAGCTGTAAGGGTGTATGAGTGGGTGTGTAAGTCTGTCTGTGTCTATATGTCTGAATCTGTGACTGGCTGTATTGGTAAGTAAGTAGGTGCATGAGTGGGTGTATATGTGAGTTAGTGGTTTTGTTAGTGGCTCTATGGGTGAGTTGATGTGTTACTGGCTGTATGGATGAGTTACAAGATGTGTGAGTGTTTGCATGAGTTCTGTGAATGTGTTTGTTAGTGATTGTGTGGGAGTGGGTGTATAACATGTTTTATGGGGGTGTAAGTGGGGGTGAGTGTCTGAAAAGTTTCAGCGCTCTGTCCATCATCTCCTTGTCTTTGCTCTTTTCGCCCTAAGTTGGCAGGGTATGCCCAGACGTGGGTCCCTTGCTCACTTTGCCACTGGATTCAAGCTAGCCTGGCTGAAGAGGGGTGTTACCCTGAAACCGGTCCCAGGATGCTTGTTTCCGGTCCAGGGTAGACATGGCTTGGCAGTTCGGGCTGGACTGTTCCCATGAGGCATAGGGTCAAGACTGATTTGCATATAGCTTTGTCTGAACTGGGGTGGCAAAGTGAGCTAAAGAGCTAAAGAACGATGATGGATTCAACCCAGATCTGTGACTCCGGGTGAGTGTCTGAAAAATTTCAGCGATCCGTCCATCATCTCCTTCTGTTTGCTTTGTTCGTCCTACATTGACAGGGTATGCCTAGACGTGGGTCCCTTGCTCACTTTGCCACTGGATTCAAGCTAGCCTGGCTGATGAGGGGTGTTACCCTAAAACCGGTCCCAGGATGCTTGCTTCCAGTCCAGGGAAGACATGGCTTGGCAGTTCTGTCTGGACTGTTCCCATGAGGCACAGGGTCAAGACTGATTTGCATATAGCTTTGTCTGAACTGGGGTGGTGAAGGGAGCTAAAGAACAATGATGGATTCAACCCAGATGTGTGACTGGGGGTGAGTGTCTGAAAACTTTCAGTGCTCCGTCCTTCATCTCCTTGTGTTTGCGGTGTAAGTGGGGGTGTCAGTGTTTCTCTGGATGATGTCATCAGTGATGTCACTGACCGTATCATGAGTGTTGTAATATATGAGGTCATAAGCAGTGCATTGTGAGGGTGTGAGTTATAGTTAGCTCAGGTGACTATAACTGCTGTATTTCTCTGGTTTTGTATGAGGGAAATATCAGCCTTACTATAACATCCCCGTAACCTTTGTTTTTTTCAATGAATTTCTAACGTTATTTTTAATTCTATTTCATAACTATAATGTCCCTGTATTTTTTTCTATGATTATATATTGAACATTACATTGGCATGGTGCACCACTTACTGTTGTATTTGTCATCTAATTATTTAAAAAGTACATTAATCATCTTATTTCAAGATATTTTTGATTTTCACGATAATGTTGCGATTGCCGAAGACACACTGCGAATACCCCGTGTTTTTGACAAAGTGTAAAAAACACATTTATAGACATATTTTACATAAAGTTTCAGTGTAGCTGTTTAGCAAGATACTAATTTAACTTTCCCCTTTGAATTCATTTGTCGAAAAAACGACATCAAAAATGCATTTTTCTTCTTCACAGCAACACCAGAGGTCGCAATGACTTCAGTAGTCACGAATACAAATGACAAAGTGGAACACAGATATATAGACATATTTTACACAAAGTTTGAGTCTAGCTGTTCATATTGGTATAACTTTATTAACAATGCATTTGTCAAAAACAACAGTTTCAAAAAATTACTTACAGCAACGGAACTCACGAATAGAACATAACTACCAAACAAAGAAATGTCATTGGTTTGCACAGTTTCCTTTATGAAAGGAAGTACACACCCATTTATCCCTTCTTGAACTTTCCAGGTACTGGTTAGTTTCTTATAGGAGCTGTCCTGAACTGATTTCAGAAATTGTGATGGTGTTTAACTTTTTTGGGCTACATGTACAAAAATAAATTGGCATCAGAAGAACCAGAGGAAGACCTACAGCTAGTTGAATTTGTTGAAGACCAGAAGGACTCAGCTGCTCCTGAACAGTCTTCTGATGTAGAGCCACCAACGAAAAAACAAAGCATAGATTGAGATTTGTTCACTATTCCATCTGGTGAATCGAAGACCATAACTAAATTGGTGAGGTGCAGCATATGTGAGAAGACATTATCTCGGGGCACCGCAAACAAATATTCATGTGGTACAACAAGTATGTTGTACCACTTGAAAACATACCACAAGAAGCAACTTAAAATTGCACAGAGAGGGAGAGGAGAGGGATCATCAGCCTTCAGACCTCCAGCCCCTGCTGCTGGTGAAAAAGTTTCAGGTGAAGTGGAGAGAAGATGCAGTGACATGTCACCAGAACTAAAACGTTTTGCTACCTTCTGAATGGACTGTAACACCATCGTAACAGCCAGGGAGCAATCTGTCGATGTAATTTTGCAGAATGTGAAAAACCATACTTCTTAATTATTTTTTATTTTTTATTGCAGCAGTTCCACCCCGGTGAAAAACTATAAACAAAGAAAAATGTATTAGGATTTCATTTTGAACATTAGGCAACCAAAACAAGATACACTGGTGAAGTACTGAAGAGAGAATTCTTAGAGGCAACTTAAGGCTGCTGGTATTATAGTACCTCAATTTAGTTTTTATCTGTAGTAAGATAATGTAGTCCTATAATTCTTTATAAATTCCTTTCCTGCAGTTAGAAAGAGTCTTTCATTTCTAATGGTTTGCTGTACACAATACCCCTAATAGGCCAAATAATGTCTCAGAAACCTAGAATTCATACACATGTCAACACAGTACCACATTTTGTTATGCTAAATTGTCCTTAGAACTTAATTCTGCAAATAGCAGCAATATATCTTTGATAACTTTTTAGGTACACTTGATTTGAATATCATTTCTATGTAATTGCACTCTGTCCATCCTCTTTGACATCTTAAATATATTGTGTATAGAGGTTATATTAACTCCTTCATGAAATATGATTGCTATAGCTGTGAAAGTTATTTTTTAAATGGAAATTTGTCCAGCTCCAAAGTTTGTAATTTCACTTTTAATTTAGTACCATCCCCTCTGCATCGTTGTAGCATGACTATGACATTTTTTTCATACCTTTGTAGTAACAACGTAGACCTAAGTTCTGAACTGCAGTTTGGACAGGTCATATCTTGATGGGCATTTTTGCTTACATTTTCAAAGGCCACAGCTTTACAATCTGGTAGCATCAAGTAGAGGAATTGTTCATAATTGATTTCAGTACTAGAGGTGAATTCACAATGTTCACATTATGGCTCCATTTATAAGTTAAACCGAATCATTCATTGATATGCACATCTTCTTCCTCTAATAGTGTTAGCATTACCATAAAACATTTCTGAGCATCCTAGTGAACATTTTGAGAAAACACTACTAATCCAGTACAGTGCTCTTCCTTTTAGACCTTTCTAGAGCTCTGTTGGAGGTAACTTGCCTGTTTTGGCTCCATACGGACTAAAGCCTGAAATGGATATATACTTTGGATAATAATTGACTCATAAACATTTAAAACCTTGAAGCAGTTCTGGAATGGTAACCAGTACTAACTTCTTATGCACAGCTCTAGCTGCCATTTTATTATTCTCTAATCTATTGTAACAGTATTTACATATAACTTGCCGTGTGGACAAGTCAAAGCGTTCCTCTAAAAATAAGTACACAGCAAACTTTTGCCAGTTTTTATTATCCTCTTTTACATTTTTGAAATACAAGTCAACAGTCCATGTTTGAATCTTGTAGTGAATATTTTGACAAAATATACAAACATACTCTGGTTTTTCAGAGCACGCTGTGTTAAATTTTGTAATCTCTTCTTCAAAACTATCATCTACAATACCTGTGTCCTGTTCTGCAACTACTGTTATCAACTCTTCATTTTCCATAGAGTCCTGTTCTGAACAAAAGAAACAAAACTGCATAGCATCACAAAACATTTCTACCTCTGTCGCAGTTCCATGCAAAAGTGCTCTATTCATTTCTCCTAAACATAAAGCAGGAGTTTTGACATAGTACAGCCTCCTAAGTAAAGTTCGCATTGTTGAGCAGTGTACAGCTAACATCCTGAAATGATGAAAGGTGCTTTGGCACACTTTCTTTGACAAACAAGCTAGTGAGTGTCCCCCAACAGTTGTATGCTTTCTAACCTTGTAAAGAATCTATCCTTGTAAAGTACTTATTTTGTTTTTTAAACTTTGCCTTGGAATGATACATAGACATTTTCTTAATATATCAATGGATTGCTGATGCATACTACAAACACTACTACAATTCCATTTGTATACAGAGCCTGACTACTCCTTCCCTGTACCTCTTCTGCAATAACTTGTTCTACATTTCTAAATACCATCACCTCTTTCACTATAGGAGTGCCATTCTTAATTTCATAACATTGTCCTTGTTCGTCAATAGCATGAACTAATGGGTTATTCTGGAGATAGCTTTCTTCATTAAAGAAAGGCTCTGTAGTAGAAGTATGTATCCATTCTCCATTAAAAACTGTAAAAACGTTATTTCTATTCACTAATCTTTTCTTCAGGTTTTGACTCCTCATATACAACACCATTTTGTCAAGAGTCTTCATTCTATTTATAATCAAAATGAGAAGCTTCCTCTTCAAAGCAAAGGCCTTATCAACTACTCCCTCAACTCGTTCTTTCTGTTTCAGTGCCTCTCACCTTCTTCTATACTTCTTCATATTTCTCAGTAGATTTACAACCGCTCTACTACGAAACATCCTGGCTCTGATTTCCTTAAACTGCTTCTGTCTTCTGGTTAAGGTGTGTCCATCTTTGTTACATTCTTTCTTGTTCTTATAATATACATTTTGTCCACTCTTATTCTTTCTCATAGTTTGCTTTTTATTTTCATTATTTTGTAATCTTTGCAGGTGCCTAAACATATTTTTAAGAAATGACTTTGTCCTATCACCAGTAGCTCTTTTTTCTTTTACCGCTTTTTCTGCATTTTGCTCCTTTTGTGTCTCAGTTCTGCATAGATACAGTAGTACTGACACTTTTGAAATGGATTTTGCCGCGTCGTGATGCCCGAGAACGATACGGGTGTGCTTTAAGATGTGGAGGACGTTTCCACATTTTTGATATTGTTTGGGCCTTACTCTAGCTGAAACAGGCTCTTCGTTTGAATAACCGGTTTTATCTGCTGCACCATTTTGAGGTTCCACATTGGAAAAACATCACTTTCGTAAAATCATTTGGTTGGGATTGGACTACACTTAATATCTCCCTTGGGACATACAGTGGGCGATTTACCTTCCACGACGGCCAATGTTGTCACGGTACTTATATTTTCAGAGGAGCTCTCTTCTCCTCTTTCGAAGCCCTGAAGAAGCCCGCCACGGCTGAAACGCGTTGGCTGTTTCTGCTTTTTATCTCAAACATGTTTGGAATAAAGGATCAGAAATTCAAAGTTATCCTCTCGTCTTATGTGCATGTGTCTAGCATTTGTGCTGCCTACATTTGTTTGTTTGGTTGTGTTGCCTCTCAGAGTTTTTGCTTGATAGATACAGTAGTTGTTTGTGTTGCTTTTTTCTCCGAGCTTTTGTAGGCATTCTAACTGTCTGTGTTTATGTAGATATTGTTCTAAAAAAATAAGTATAAGTATATTTAAATTTTTACTCTAGCCAACGTACCTTCTACTTTACTACTGACTTAGACATAATACAAAAACAGTTTTTATGTTAAGTTGCAGTTTTCAATAATCTACAGTTCAACTTAGCTATATAACTACATGCAATTACTTCAATATACCAAACCACATACTTTCCCATACAACCTCTCTCACACTCACTTACATTACAAATGCACCCTTATTTTGACCTCACATATTACATATCCTTATCCAGAGAAACAGTGACACGCCCACTTACACCCCATAAAATATGTCATACACCCACTTCCACATAATCACTAACAAACTCATTCACAGAACCCATACAAACACTCACATGTTTCATCACTCATCCATACAGCCAGCAACACATCAACTCACTATAGAGCTACTAACGGATCCACTAACTCACATATACAGCCACTCATGCAGCAACTTACTTACCAATACAGCCAGTCACAGATTCAATTATAGAGACATAGACATACTTACACACCCACTCATACACAATACAGCCACAGTAAGTTAGTTAACCACAGACCTACTAACAACCTACTCACTCACCCATACAGTCACTAACACAGCCACTAACTCACCCATGCAATTACTCACACAGCCACTCAGTTACTTATACATATACTAATACACATACTCACTCCCACAAACCCAAAGCAAAACGCAAAACTCTATTTATTAGTTACCTTTTAACATTATAGCACCCTCTCCTACAACACAGCTGCCCCATATATCAGCTCTCTCTTATACATGGTAAAAGACCAGTTTATCCCAGTTCAACCAAAGTGTAGAAGTACATATAGTGTCTCAATCCTGTAAATCTGAAAACACAACTTAAGAGCTATTTTTGTGCCTCTCTACCACTGTGTCACTGGTGGATTTAATATCTCAGTACTTAGATGCATCAGATTGAAATTTTGGGAAACGGTGCATATAAAGTTCTGCACATTCATCTATGTCAGAGCATATAGCTCACTAATTCTTCCAAGTACATGCAAAGAGTGCGTGACAGGTTGAATATATAATTCACCAGACGGTTCTAAAAAACTACATGTTTCTCACTAAAACTTGTAAATACAAGGGTTTGTGGTTGAGTACATTAGTACTCCCTGGATGATTGAATGAGTGCATAGGTAGTGCCTAGGTGATTCCCTAAGGATACAGGTAGTGTCTGGATGATTCTCTGAGTATGTGGGAACTGCGTGGGTCGTTCCATATCTGCATCGTTACTGCCTGCGTATTTGCATGAGTATATCACTACTATCTGGGTGTTTGGGTGAGTACATGAGTAGTGCCTGAATGATTAGATAAGTGCATGACTAATGCCCTAATAATTCAATACATGCATAGATGGTGGTTGAATGATTAAATGAGTGTAACTCTACTGACTGGTTGATTGCAGGTGTGCATGCATAGTATATAGGTGATTTATAGAGTGCATGGATAGTGCGTACGTGATTGTTTAAGTGCATGCCTACCACCAGACGGATTGGCTGAGTGCATGATTAGTGTTTCAGTGATTGGATGAGTACACAGCTGCTGCTCATGTGTTTTTGGTTGAGTGAACAGGTAGTGCCTGGGTAATTAGATAAGTACATGGGTAGTGCCTGGATAATTGAATGAGTGCATCAGTAGTGAATGGCTGATTAGATGAGTGCATGACTAGTGTCTGAGTGATTGGAAGAGCGCATGTGTAGTGCCTGGGTGATTGAATAAGTAGGTGGATAGTGCGTGAGTGATTCAATGACTGCCTGAGTAGTGGCTGGGTGACTGGATGGGTGCCTGCGTATTGTCTGGCTGACTGTGAAAGTACCTCCATTGCTGTGAGATACATAATTTCTATTTCTGTGACTCATTGTTTAAGTCATTCTGTCATTATCAAACTAACAATTTTAGTGTATCTATCCTTTTCTACTGAGCTATGTGTGAGTGAATTCTACATATCACACTTGATATATAATTGCATACATGGCTGTCTAGGAGCATACATTGCTCTGCTACTCAGAGTGCACATGCATCAGTAACTTTCTAAAACTGAAAACAACAATTCTCACTTTTTCAAGGCACAAAACCTTTGCTTAATGGCATACCTACATCATTTCTCAAATATTTATTGTGTCTTTAAAACATATGTTTAGTATTTTCTCAAAGCAAAGTTACACACCATGTGAAGCTAGCACAAGAACTTTCAACAGACATTCTACACTTTTAACTCTCCCCAATTTTAAACACAGCATGTTTAAAGAAATACATCACCCTCAGCATTTACATGAAATTTTCAACAGCCTTAAAGAAGATAGATCACCATGTAAACATATATGTGTTTTCATAATAGATATACACTTTCAGGTCATCCTTCCAAAAATATATACTTCTCTACATCTTTAATAAACTCAAGAGTCTCACTGTTACATGCATAAACCATATCCCACCATCCAAACATATGCAAACCGGTCATATAAGTTACAAACCACACTGACAAACACTTCCTAACCCATACCTAACAAGTATTACTACTTTATAATTCATATACAGGCGCAGCACATTTTCCTATCTTTTATTCATGACAACACTTCTCCTGTTTAATAATGTGACTAAATGTACTGCAATTCCCTGAATGCAAATAACATAGATCTGTCTGTTCTGCTCATGATACTTAGACATTTAAAACATTATCATTTTTAAAGGAATTGCTCATTGTAACTTTCAACAGTACTAACATGTCAAACACATACCCTATGATAGGTACAGTTCATCTGATATATTTTTTTCATATCACTGTGATACTCTTTTTGATCAAACTCCCATATACATCTTCGCTTCTAATGTCCATTTTTTAATAATTAAAAAGTTATGTACATACCAGTGAATTGAGTTTGTAGATTATATTGTTGTTTTAGCTCTTTCTGGATAGTTTTGACACAGTTTGGATTTGTAAAAACTAAGCAAAAGAATGGTACACCACGCTCATACAAAGCAACAATAAAATGGCAACCTCTTCAACTTTCCACTCTATGATCATGAGAAAGGCAGCAAATGAAATCATGTCTTTCATTTTAGACTACTCTATCTCCACTTGTGAATGGTTAGCATCTGTTAACCCTTGCCCTCTCTTTCGAAAAGAGATTCCTGTCTATGCATGTTTACAATGTTTTCGCAATCATCGTGGGGTAATAGTGAAAAAAAAGGGAGTCCAAACCTATATTTACCTTCAGTTTTTTAAAATTTAAATACTGCAGAACAGTTTATTACATAGACCTGACTTGGAAATTAAAGTTTATCATTACTTAAATTGTGTCATAACTCCTCAACCTTTAAAAAAATGTTCTGTCTCTTTAACACCCTTTCCCCCAAATACTCTCTTGGCTCAGTGTATCTAGCAACTCAGTGGAACTAGTAGGTCACAAGTTCATAGCACGTTCTAGAAGGAACATGCTACTTCCAAATGAGATTCAGCAGGTGTGGTTTACTCCACAGATTCAAAAGCATATCTATGAATGCTTTACATTTCTTTTTTTAAACAACAGCCAATAATAGGACTTCTTGCCAATGCAATACACTACCAAATTGTATTCCCTTACATGCTGAAAGAATCCAATGAAATATATAAAAAAAATAAAAAAAATAAAACAGCTCCATTTTAACTGCTTTTCATTTGGAAAGCTACCTCATTCAGCTCCAGCCTTTTCCTAACTGCTGTTGCTCATTCACTTCAAAATGCTTAGAGTGTGGATTGTTGGCCACTGCTATGTCTATTGGGCTGAAGAGGCTGCAAAAAAGAGAGGTATTGACAGGGACTTGGGTTTGCCAAATGTGGAGATTACTTAGTTTGGCCAGAGAGGGTTAAAGTTTCATCAGTTGCTGGCTTTGATTATGGACATGACAAAACTCATACTAGACAACAATGTGTTCTTCTTATATAAGGAACAATGGTACAGACAGACCCAAGGGATTTCAATGGGCTCCAGATTCTCTCCATCGTATGCCAACATTTTCATGGGATGTTTGAAGGAATCTTGGATCTGGGGATCAAAGGGTACACAATGGAATGATGCCATCCTATTTTGTGGGAGGTACATAGATGACTGCTTCATGATATGGACTGGGACAACAGAGAAACTGCACCACTTTTTTGATCATCTGAATAGTATTGAGTCGAATATTGGATTCACCTTTCGGTACAGGCAGAACAACACTGTATTTCTAGATGTGGAACTGTATATATGTGACAATAGGATATAAAGCAGGTTATACCGCAAGCCCATCGCATGCAATGCGATCTTGCATGCATCAGGTGCTCACCCTAAACAACAGATTAGGGCCATCCCTATACCGGTTCCAAAGGAACACTGGCTTACCATACATACATTGGGCTTCTATAAATGCGGCCATTGCGCAATGTGCAAATGGGCGCACGATGGAAAGAAACAATTTGTTGGCCCCTCAAACAAAACCTACACAATAGGATCCAACATCAATTGCAACACCAAGTTTGTGGTATATGAAATAGAATGTAAATGTAAACAGAGATAATAGGGAACGCTATCAGAGCCCTAAAAGACAGGATAAGTGAACATATGAGGGCTGTCAAACAAGAAGACACAAGATATGCTATAGCCATACACATAACGGAATGTATATCACAAGATAGATACAAAACCTTTGGCTTTTACTGCATTGACCATATACCGAAAGACCCCAGAGGGGGTAATAGAGAGCTGACCCTACGGTGGAAAAAAGCAATGTGGATCTTACTATTGAAAAGTGTAGACACCAGACTGAACACAGACCATGAGCTGCAATACTTTCTGGGGGAATAATAGTTGCAACACCAATCACAGAGATGTAGATAAGGCTGTATTGTATTATCACACGTTTTGTACACAAGCTATTTCATACAGATAAGAATGGTAAAGAATACTGGTACGGTTATTAGAAGCTTTTCCTAAGTAAACTGTCAGCACTAGTCCTTAGAGTGTACATCCGCCGATATTAATGATTTGCCAGCAATAATGATCTATGAAATGGTTTCTAGGACTTTCTCTACTGTTACACAAACTAATTATGATATACAATGGTATTATATATGTGATATTTTCAACACTATAAATTATGCTAAGATGATGTCGCTAATAAGTGTAAAACTTGTAAATAGCCTCATTTATAGTCTATTTAATAGTTTCTGGGACAGTCTGGAACAATTCAATAATGAATTGTGAACACTTAGAGGTCTCCGATTGCATGGCAATGATTCTTACCAAGAAGATATGAACTAACTTGAGTGACAACTGTTTAACACTTAGTATTCTCCCTTGTGCTGCCTTCATAAAAATACTATCTAATCACAATACAAAATACATGCATCAAGGGGGCCCCATACATGCACAGAGTAGCAAAAAATGTCTGGTGATATTACACAAGAGACAATGTGGCTAAGCTGATTTATAAATTAGTGTACATTCCACTCTATGAGGAAGTCCGTCAAGCCATTGGAGTCTCACACTTAATGAGCCCCCTTACTCATACATAATGTGGGGGATGGTAATGCACACAATGAACTGACTGCGATACGTCTCGCAAAAGATAACATATCATATTGTTATATTGTAGGATAATATTAAAGACTGTGCCAGCCTAAGAAATGTTATCACGCATTAACTTGGTCCCTCATATTGATACACTATACGGGGGTTAACACCTTTACACACTACACGATGGCGGCCATGAATATCCAACAGAACAAGCAGTGATGAATGACAGTCCTCTTTAAATCTTGATAGTTTCATGCACGTAACTCAGGAGAGCCTTAACGTGCTCGAACACAGCGCACTCACTGTATATCGTTCCTGGGACTGACACAAGATACCAGTAAGCCTTACACTGTTGCTGTTTATCCTGCGTATTGGTGCAGGACACTGTTATAGCATAGTTCTCAAATTATATCACTGATGACCAGTGGCGGCTCGCATAGGGCGTGCTGCAGGGCGGTGGGCCGGGGCGGGTGGAGGGGAAGGGTGGGAGGGTAGTAAACTCGGACATACGATGGAACGGAGGAAAGTAGTTATTACGTTCCTCCGTTCCGTCGTATGTCCGAGTTTACTACCCACTCCCCCGCCCCGCAGCACGCCCTATGCGAGCCGCCACTGCTGATGACATCGTACAGTGAGTATAATTATTTTCTAAGAGTTTATGATTGTTAAACATATACACTAACCTACTACAAAAGTTTAAATTAGTATATTGGGTACACTACTACTGATTGATACTGCTTCTAACATATATTATGTGAGTGGAAGTGTGACTGTAAATATCCTTGTGTGTATGGGTGTGTGAGTGGCTGTATGGGTGTATAAGTAGGGGTGTGAGTAGCTGTGTGGGTGAGTGAATTGCTGTGTAAGTGGTTGTATTGGTGAGTGAGTGGGTGTGTCAGTGGCTGTATGGGTGAGTGAGTGGTGGTGTGAGTGGCTCTATGGGTGGGTAAGTGGGTGTGTATTGACTGTATGGATGAGTGAGTGGGTGTCTGAATGACTTTATGAGTGAGTGACTGGGTGTGTAAGTAGCTGTTCGAGTGAGTGAGTAGCACTTTGAGTGAGTATTTGGTAAAGTGAGTTAGCGTGTAAATGGCTGTATTGGAGAGTAAGTGTCTGTATGAATGGCTGTATGGGTGAGTAAGCAGATGTGTGAGTGCTTGTATGAATGTGTGAATGGGTATGTAAGTGGTTGTGTGGGTGTGCGAGTGATATATATATATATATATATATATATATATATAAATATGTTAAACAAAAGTTACATGGATGTTATAGTTAGCCTCAGATTTCACTCATACAAAACCATAGAAATTCAGCAGTTATAGTTACCTGAGCTAAGTATAACTTACGCGTCCACAATGCACTGCTTAAAAGCTCACATATTACATCACTCATGACATGGTCAGTGACATCACTAATGGCATCACTGATGACATCTCAAATTATATCACTGATGACATCATCCAGTGAGTGTAATATTTTCTAAGAGTTTATGATTGTTAAACATATACACTTACTTACTACAAAAGTTAAATTAGTATACTGGGTACACTACTACTGAGTGATACTGATTCTAACATATATTATGTGAGTGGTCGTGTGACTGTATGTATCCTTGTGTGTATGGGTGTGTGAGTGGCTTTATGGGTATACAAGTAGGGGTGTGAGTAGCTGTGTGGGTGAGTGAGTTGCTGTGTAAGTGGTTGTATTGGTGAGTGAGTGGGTGTGTCAGTGGCTGTATGGGTGAGTGAGTGGTGGTGTGAGTGGCTCTATGGGTGGGTAAGTGGGTGTGTATTGACTGTATGGATGAGTGAGTGGGTGTCTGAATGACTTTATGAGTGAGTGACTGGGTGTGTAAGTAGCTGTTCGAGTGAGTGAGTGGCACTTTGAGTGAGTGTTTGGTAAAGTGAGTTAGCATGTAAATGGCTGTATTGGAGAGTAAGTGTCTGTATGAATGGCTGTATGGGTGAGTAAGCAGATGTGTCAGTGCTTGTATGAATGTGTGAATGGGTATGTAAGTGGTTGTGTGGGTGTGCGAGTGAGATATATATATATATATATTCACTGAAAAAACCATAGGTTTTAGGGACAGTTATAGTTAGTTGGACATTTCACTCGTACAAAACCATAGAAATTCCCCCGTTATAGTTAGTTCAGCTAACTATAACTCGCGCCCCGCAATGCACTGCTGATGACGTCACATATTACATCACTCATGACATGGTCAGTGACATCACTGATGACATCACTGATGACATCTCAAATGACATCACTGATGACATCATCCAGTGACTGTGTGTTTCTGTAAAGTTTAAATATGTTTAATATATATAGGGAAAGGCGTATTGAAGAATGAGTGGGTGTATAAGTGTCTGAATGGATGATTTAGTACATGCGTGACTGACTCTACAAGTGAGTGATTAAACGTATCTTACTGAATGCATGGGTTAGTGACTAAACTGTGTGAATGTCTGTATCCGTCTGTTTGTTGGTGTGTAAGTGGATGCATGGATTTGCGAATAGCTACATGAGTGTCTATATGGGTTATTGATTGGTTCTCTGAGTATCTGTATGGCTGCCTGAGTGTTTGTGTGGGTGGGGTGTGTGTGACTCTGTACATAGATGTGTGAGTGGGTGATTCACTGGGTGCATGATTTCAAGAGTGCATCTGTGATGGACTGCTTGGGTGGGTGAGTGTGTGTATGGGTGTGTTAGTGAGTGAATGTATATCTCAGTGGTACATGTGCGAGTAACTACATATGTAAAAGGCAGTATATATGTGTGTTAGAGTATTTAAATGGCTATAAGTGAGAGTGTGTGATTGTGAGAGTGGCTGTATGGATGCGTGTGTGCTTGTATCAGTTATTGTATAAGAGCGTAAGAATGTGCTAGTATTTGTATGAGTAAGTGAGCTGGTGTGTGTATAACTGTATAGGTGAGTAAATGGGTGTGTGATTAATTTTTTGCATGACTGACTAGGTGTGTGAGTACCTCTATGGATGAGTGGCGGTGTGTGAGTGTTTATATAGGTGTATGAGTGCATATGATAGTCCTGTACTGAGTGACTGTAAGTATGAGTGACTGTACGGGTGAGTGAGTAGATGTGTGTGTGTAGACCTAAGAATCAGTGAGTGGGTATGTAGTTATTGGTATTGGAGTGTGTATGGTTTTGAGAATGGCAGTCTGTAATTTAGAGTGGGTGTATCAAAAGTTATATTAGGGTGTGAGAAGATGCATGAAATTATCACATGGATGATGTCATCAGTGATGTCATCAGTGATGTCATTTGAGATGTCATCAGTGATGTCATCAGTGATGTCACTGACCATGTCATGAGTGATGTAATATGTGACGTCATCAGCAGTGCATTGCGGGGCGCGAGTTATAGTTAGCTGAACTAACTATAACGGGGGAATTTCTATGGTTTTGTACGAGTGAAATGTCCAACTAACTATAACTGTCCCTAAAACCTATGGTTTTTTCAGTGAATTTCAAAGGTTTTTTAAATGCTAATTTCTAACTATAACGTGTCTGAAACCTATGGTTTTTTCAGTGAATTTCAAAGGTTTTTTAAATGCTAGTTTCTAACTATGCCTACAGAGGTAGGACATGTGAAGAAAGAAGAAAAAACGCACAGAACGAAGCAAAAGAAATGCAGAAAGAAGCAACAGAAGTCCACAAAGACGAAGAAAAGTGCAGAAAGAAGCAAAAGATGTGCAGAAAGAACCAACAGAGGAGCAGAAAGAGGCCTTGTTGCAAAATCATCCTGTGCCCACAACTTTTTCAGACGGGTACTGGTGGTAACTGACTCTGACTAACCAGAGTCAGTGCTATGCTAAAAGACACTTAGAATACAGTGAAAACACCTACATACACTAGGGAACACTATGCGTTGGTGTACCCCTGTGATTAGCATGACCTCCTCTGTAAGTCCCTAGTACATAATAGGGCAGGGGGATTAAAACTACCTCTTAAAACGCGCTACAGGGCGCGTTTGCACAGTGGTGAAGGGAGGGGGCCTGAGGTGACATGTGTGCAAACGCGCCCCGTGGCGCGTTTTAAGTTGCGGGATTAAGTCCCCTTGAATCCTGAGGGTCCCTGGGGCCCAACTAGCCCCCCAGGTACCTACAGTTAGGACCACAGAGCTGAGTTGCAGAGAGGCGTTCCGAGGCCACGCACCTTTTTTCACCTCTCTGCAACGCAACTCTGTTGTGCTTACTGAAGGTACCTGGTGGGCTAGTTGGCCCCCAGGGTCCCTCAGGATTCAAGGGGAATTAATTCCCCAACTTAAAATGCACCACAGGGCGTGTTTGCGCACATGTCACCTGAGGCCCCGCCCCTCCCTTCACCACTGTGCAAACGCGCCCCGTGGCGCGTTTTAAGTTGGGGGATTAGGTCACCTTGAATCCTGAGGGTCCCTGGGGCCCAACTAGCCCACCAGGTACTTCCAGTAAGCACCACAGGCCTGCGTTGCAACGCCTGTAACAAATTGTGCAGTTGTGTTTAGGTAGTGAAGGGGTCGTGCTGGGGGTAGTGTTTTAGGGTTTAGGGTAGTGCAGTGGTGTTTGTGTAGTGTAGGGGGTCATGCTGGGGGTAGATTTAGGGTTTAGGGTAGTGCAGTGGTGTTTGGATAGTGTAGGGAGTCGTGCTGGGGGAGTGTTTTAGGGTTTAGGGTAGTGCAGTGGTGTTTGGGTAGTGTAGGGGGTTGTGCTGGGGGTAGAGTTTTAGGGTTTAGGGTAGTGCAGTGGTGTTTGGGTAGTGTAGGGGGTCGTGCTGGGGGTAGTGGTTTAGGGTTTAGGGTAGTGCAGTGGTGTTTGGGTAGTGTAGGGGGTACTGCTGGGGGTAGTGTTTTAGGGTTTAGGGTAGTGCAATGGTGTTTGGGTAGTGTAGGGGGTACTGCTGGGGGTAGTGTTTTAGGGTTTAGGGTAGTGCAGTGGTGTTTGGGTAGTGTAGGGGTACTGCTGGGGGTATTGTTTTAGGGTTTAGGGTAGTGCAGTGGTGTTTGGGTAGTGTAGGGGTTCGTGCTGGGGGTAGTTTTTAGGGTTTAGGGTAGTGCAGTGGTGTTTGTGTAGTGTAGGGGGTAGTGTTTTAGGGTTTAGGGTAGTGCAGTGGTGTTTGTGTAGTGTAGGGGGTCGTGCTGGGGGTAGTGTTTTAGGGTTTAGGGTAGTGCAGTGGTGTTCGGGCAGTGTAGGGGGTCATGCTGGGGGTGGTGTTTCAGGGTTTAGGGCAGTGCAGTGGTGTTCGGGCAGTGTAGGGGGTCTTGCTGGGGGTGGTGTTTCAGGGTTTAGGGCAGTGGTGTTCGGGTAGTGTAGGGGGTCATGCGGGGGGGTAGTGTTTCAGGGTTTAGGGCAGTGCAGTGGTGTTTGGGTAGTGTAGGGGGTCATGCTGGGGGGAGTGTTTTAGGGTTTAGGGCAGTGCAGTGGTGTTTGGGTAGTGTAGGGGGTCGTGCTGGGGGGAGTGTTTGAGGGTTTAGGGCAGTGCAGTTGTGTTCGGGTAGTGTAGGGGGTCGTGCTGGGGGAGTATTTTAGGGTTTAGGGTAGTGCAGTGGTGTTCGGGAAGTGTAGGGGTCGTGCTGGGGGTTGTGTTTCAGGGTTTAGGGCAGTGCAGTGGTGTTCGGGCAGTGTAGGGGGTCGTGCTGGGGCTGGTGTTTCAGGGTTTAGGGCAGTGCAGTGGTGTTCGGGCAGTGTAGGGGGTCTTGCTGGGGGTGGTGTTTCAGGGTTTAGGGCAGTGCAGTGGTGTTCGGGCAGTGTAGGGGGTCTTGCTGGGGGTGATGTTTCAGGGTTTAGGGCAGTGCAGTGGTGTTCGGGCAGTGTAGGGGGTCTTGCTGGGGGTGGTGTTTCAGGGTTTAGGGCAGTGGTGTTCGGGCAGTGTAGGGGGTCGTGCTGGGGTTGGTGTTTCAGGGTTTGGGGCAGTGCAGTAGTGTTCGGGCAGTGTAGGGGGTCGTGCAGGGGGTGGTGTTTCAGGGTTTAGAGCAGTGCAGTGGTGTTCGGGCAATATAGGGGGTCGTGCTGGGGGTGGTGTTTCAGGGTTTAGGGCAGTGCAGTGGTGTTCGGGCAGTGTAGGGGTCGTGCACGGGCTGGTGTTTCAGGGTTTAGGGCAGTGCAGTGGTGTTCGGGCAGTGTAGGGGGTCGTGCTGGGGCTGGTGTTTCAGGGTTTAGGGCAGTGCAGTGGTGTTCGGGCAGTGTAGGGGGTCTTGCTGGGGGTGGTGTTTCAGGGTTTAGGGCAGTGGTGTTCGGGCAGTGTAGGGGGTCTTGCTGGGGGTGATGTTTCAGGGTTTAGGGCAGTGCAGTGGTGTTCGGGCAGTGTAGGGGGTCTTGCTGGGGGTAGTGTTATCAGGGTTTAGGGCAGTGCAGTGGTGTTCGTGCAGTGTAGGGGGTCGAGCTGGGGATGGTGTTTCATGGTTTAGGGCAGTGCAGTAGTGTTCAGGCAGTGTAGGGGGTCGTGCTGGGGCTGGTGTTTCAGGGTTTAGGGCAGTGCAGTGGTGTTCGGGCAGTGTAGGGGGTCGTGCTGGGGGTGGTGTTTCTGGGTTTAGGGTAGTGCAGTGGTGTTCGGGCAGTGTAGGGGGTCGTGCTGGGGCTGGTGTTTCAGGGTTTAGGGCAGTGCAGTGGTGTTCGGGCAGTGTAGGGGGTCGTGCTGGGGCTGGTGTTTCAGTGTTTTGGGCAGAGCAGTGGTGTTCGGGCAGTGTAGGGGGTCGTGCTGGGGGTGGTGTTTCAGGGTTTAGGGCAGTGCAGTGGTGTTCGGGCAGTGTAGGGGGTCGTGCTGGGGGTGGTGTTTCAGGGTTTAGGGCAGTGGTGTTCGGGCAGTGTAGGGGGTCTTGCTGGGGCTGATGTTTCAGGGTTTAGGGCAGATGCAGTGGTGTTCGGGCAGTGTAGGGGGTCGTGCTGGGGGTGATGTTTCAGGGTTTAGGGCAGTGCAGTGGTGTTCGGGCAGTGTAGGGGTCTTGCTGGGGGCAGGTGTTTCAGGGTTTAGGGCAGAGCAGTGGTGTTCAGGCAGTGTAGGGGGTTGTGCTGGAGGTGGTGTTTCAGGGTTTAGGGCAGTGCAGTGGTGTTCGGGCAGTGTAGGGGGTCTTGCTGGGGGTGGTGTTTCAGGGTTTAGGGCAGTGGTGTTCAGGCAGTGTAGGGGGTCATGCTGGGGGTGGTGTTTCAGGGTTTAGGGCAGTGCAGTGGTGTGTCGGGCAGTGTAGGGGGTCGTGCAGGGGCTGGTGTTTCAGGGTTTAGGGCAGTGCAGTGGTGTTCGGGCAGTGTAGGGGGTCGTGCTGGGGGTGGTGTTTCAGGGTTTAGGGCAGTGCAGTGGTGTTCGGGCAGTGTAGGGGGTCATGCAGGGGGTGGTGAGTCAGGGTTTAGGGCAGTGCAGTGGTGTTCGGGCAGTGTAGGTGGTCATGCTGGGGGTAGTGTTTTAGGGTTTAGGGCAGTGCAGTGGTGTTCGGGCAGTGTAGGGGTCGTGCTGGGGGTGGTGTTTCAGGGTTTAGGGCAGTGCAGTGGTGTTCGGGCAGTGTAGGGTGTCGTGCTGGGGGTGGTGTTTCAGGGTTTAGGGCAGTGCAGTGGTGTTCGGGCAGTGTAGGTGGTCTTGCTGGGGGTGGTGTTTCAGGGTTTAGTGCAGTGGTGTTCGGGCAGTGTAGGGGGTCTTGCTGGGGGTGGTGTTTCAGGGTTTAGGGCAGTGCAGTGGTGTTCGCGCAGTGTAGGGGGTCTTGCTGGGGCTGGTGTTTCAGCGTTTAGGGCAGTGCAGTGGTGTTCGGGCAGTGTAGGGGGTCTTGCTGGGGGTGGTGTTTCAGGGTTTAGGGCAGTGCAGTGGTGTTCGGGCAGTGTAGGGGGTCTTGCTGGGGCTGGTGTTTCAGGGTTTAGGGCAGTGCAGTGGTGTTCGGGCAGTGTAGGGGGTCGTGCTGGGGCTGGTGTTTGAGGGTTTAGGGCAGTGCAGTGGTGTTCGAGCAGTGTAGGGGGTCGTGCTGGGGCTGGTGTTTCAGGGTTTAGGGCAGTGCAGTGGTTTTCAGGCAGTGTAGGCGGTCGTGCTGGGGGTGGTGTTTCAGGGTTTAGGGCAGTGCAGTGGTGTTCGGGCAGTGTAGGGGGTCGTGCTGGGGGTGGTGTTTCAGGGTTTAGGGCAGTGCAGTGGTGTTCGGGCAGTGTAGGGGGTCGTGCTGGGGCTGGTGTTTCAGGGTTTAGGGCAGAGCAGTGGTGTTCGGGCAGTGTAGGGGGTCGTGCTGGGGGTGGTGTTTCAGGGTTTAGGGCAGTGCAGTGTTGTTCGGGCAGTGTAGGGGGTCTTGCTGGGGGTGGTGTTTCAGGGTTTAGGGGCAGTGGTGTTCGGGCAGTGTAGGGGTCTTGCTGGGGGTGATGTTTCAGGGTTTAGGGCAGTGCAGTGGTGTTCGGGCAGTGTAGGGGGTCTTGCTGGGGGTAGTGTTTCAGGGTTTAGGGCAGTGCAGTGGTGTTCGTGCAGTGTAGGGGGTCATGCTGGGGGTGGTGTTTCAGGGTTTAGGGCAGTGCAGTAGTGTTCGGGCAGTGTAGGGGGTCGTGCAGGGGGTGGTGTTTCAGGGTTTAGGGCAGTGCAGTGGTGTTCGGGCAGTGTAGGGGGTCGTGCTGGGGGTGGTGTTTCAGGGTTTAGGGCAGAGCAGTGGTGTTCGGGCAGTGTAGGGGGTCGTGCTGGGGCTGGTGTTTCAGGGTTTAGGGCAGTGCAGTGGTGTTTGGGCAGTGTAGGGGGTCTTGCTGGGGGTGGTGTTTCAGGGTTTAGGGCAGTGGTGTTCGGGCAGTGTAGGGGGTCTTGCTGGGGGTGATGTTTCAGGGTTTAGGGCAGTGCAGTGGTGTTCGGGCAGTGTAGGGGGTCTTGCTGGGGGTAGTGTTTCAGGGTTTAGGGCAGTGCAGTGGTGTTCGTGCAGTGTAGGGGGTCATGCTGGGGATGGTGTTTCAGGGTTTAGGGCAGTGCAGTAGTGTTCGGGCAGTGTAGGGGTCGTGCAGGGGGTGGTGTTTCAGGGTTTAGGGCAGTGCAGTGGTGTTCGGGCAGTGTAGGGGGTCGTGCTGGGGGTGGTGTTTCAGGGTTTAGGGCAGTGCAGTGGTGTTCGGGCAGTGTAGGGGGTCGTGCAGGGGGTGGTGTTTCAGGGTTTAGGGCAGTGCAGTGGTGTTCGGGCAGTGTAGGGGGTCGTGCTGGGGCTGGTGTTTCAGGGTTTAGGGCAGTGCAGTGGTGTTCGGGCAGTGTAGGGGGTCGTGCTGGGGCTGGTGTTTCAGGGTTTAGGGCAGTGCAGTGGTGTTCGGGCAGTGTAGGGGGTCGTGCTGGGGGTGGTGTTTCAGGGTTTAGGGCAGTGCAGTGGTGTTCGGGCAGTGTAGGGGGTCGTGCTGGGGCTGGTGTTTCAGGGTTTAGGGCAGTGCAGTGGTGTTCGGGCAGTGTAGGGGGTCGTGCTGGGGCTGGTGTTTCAGGGTTTAGGGCAGTGCAGTGGTGTTCGGGCAGTGTAGGGGGTCGTGCTGGGGGTGGTGTTTCAGGGTTTAGGGCAGTGCAGTGGTGTTCGGGCAGTGTAGGGGGTCGTGCTGGGGGTGGTGTTTCAGGGTTTAGGGCAGTGCAGTGGTGTTCGGGCAGTGTAGGGGTCTTGCTGGGGGTGGTGTTTCAGGGTTTAGGGCAGTGCAGTGGTGTTCGGGCAGTGTAGGGGGTCGTGCTGGGGGTGGTGTTTCAGGGTTTAGGGCAGTGCAGTGGTGTTCGGGCAGTGTAGGGGGTCGTGCTGGGGGTGGTGTTTCAGGGTTTAGGGCAGTGCAGTGGTGTTCGGGCAGTGTAGGGGGTCTTGCTGGGGGTGGTGTTTCAGGGTTTAGAGCAGTGCAGTGGTGTTCGGGCAGTGTAGGGGTCTTGCTGGGGGTGGTGTTTCAGGGTTTAGGGCAGTGCAGTGGTGTTCGGGCAGTGTAGGGGGTCGTGCTAGGGGCTGGTGTTTCAGGATTTAGGGCAGTGCAGTGGTGTTCGGGCAGTGTAGGGGGTCGTGCTGGGGGTGGTGTTTCAGGGTTTAGGGCAGTGCAGTGGTGCTTGTGTAGTGTAGGGGGTCGTGCTGGGGGTAGTGTTTTAGGGTTTAGGGTAGTGCAGTGGTGTTTGTGTAGTGTAGGGGTCATGTTTTAGGGTACTGCAGTGGTGTTTGGGTAGTGTAGGGGGTCGTGCTGGGGGTAGTGTTTTAGGATTTAGGTTAGTGCAGTGGTGTTTGGGCAGTGTAGGGGGTCGTGCTGGGGTAGTGTTTTAGGGTTTAGGGTAGTGCAGTGGTGTTTGTGTAGTGTAGGGGGTCGTGCTGGGGGTAGTGTTTTAGGGTTTAGGGTAGTGCAGTGGTGCTTCGGGTAGTGTAGGGGGTCGTGCTGGGGGTAGTGTTTCAGGGTTTAGGGCAGTGCAGTGGTGTTCGGGCAGTGTAGGGGGTCATGCTGGGGATGGTGTTTCAGGGTTTAGGGCAGTGCAGTGGTGTTCGGGCAGTGTAGGGGGTCGTGCTGGGGGTGGTGTTTCAGGGTTTAGGGCAGTGCAGTGGTGTTTGGGCAGTGTAGGGGGTCGTGCTGGAGGTGGTGTTTCAGGTTTAGGGCAGTGCAGTGGTGTTCGGGCAGTGTAGGGGGTCGTGCTGGGGGTGGTGTTTCAGGGTTTAGGGCAGTGCAGTGGTGTTTGGGCAGTGTAGGGGGTCGTGCTGGGGCTGGTGTTTCAGGGTTTAGGGCAGTGCAGTGGTGTTCGGGCAGTGTAGGGGGTCGTGCTGGGGCTGGTGTTTCAGGGTTTAGGGCAGTGCAGTGGTGTTCGGGCAGTGTAGGGGGTCATGCTGGGGGTGGTGTTTCAGGGTTTAGGGCAGTGCAGTGGTGTTCGGGCAGTGTAGGTGGTCGTGCTGGGGGTTGTGTTTCAGGGTTTAGGGCAGTGCAGTGGTGTTCGGGCAGTGTAGGGGGTCGTGCTGGGGCTGGTGTTTCAGGGTTTAGGGCAGTGCAGTGGTGTTCGGGCAGTGTAGGGGGTCGTGCTGTGGGTGGTGTTTCTGGGTTTAGGGCAGTGCAGTGGTGTTCGGGCAGTGTAGGGGGTCATGCTGGGGCTGGTGTTTCAGGGTTTAGGGCAGTGCAGTGGTGTTCGGGCAGTGTAGGGGGTCATGCTGGGGCTGGTGTTTCAGGGTTTTGGGCAGAGCAGTGGTGTTCGGGCAGTGTAGGGGGTCGTGCTGGGGGTGGTGTTTCAGGGTTTAGGGCAGTGCAGTGGTGTTCGGGCAGTGTAGGGGGTCATGCTGGGGGTGGTGTTTCAGGGTTTAGGGCAGTGGTGTTCGGGCAGTGTAGGGGGTCTTGCTGGGGGGTGGTGTTTCAGGGTTTAGAGCAGTGCAGTTGTGTTCAGGCAGTGTAGGGGGTCTTGCTGGGGGTAGTGTTTCAGGGTTTAGGGCAGTGCAGTGGTGTTTGGGCAGTGTAGGGGGTCATGCTGGGGTTGGTGTTTCAGGGTTTAGGGCAGTGCAGTGGTGTTCGGGCAGTGTAGGGGGTCGTGCAGGGGTGGTGTTTCAGGGTTTAGGGCAGTGCAGTGGTGTTCGGGCAGTGTAGGGGGTCGTGCTGGGGGTGGTGTTTCAGGGTTTAGGGCAGTGCAGTGGTGTTCGAACAGTGTAGGGGGTCGTGCAGGGGCTGGTGTTTCAGGGTTTAGGGCAGTGCAGTGGTGTTTGGGCAGTGTAGGGGGTACTGCTGGGGGTAGTGTTTTAGGGTTTAGGGTAGTGCAGTGGTGTTTGGGCAGTGTAGGGGGTACTGCTGGGGGTATTGTTTTAGGGTTTAGGGTAGTGCAGTGGTGTTTGGGTAGTGTAGGGGTTCGTGCTGGGGGTAGTTTTTCAGGGTTTAGGGTAGTGCAGTGGTGTTCTGTGTAGTGTAGGGGGTAGTGTTTTAGGGTTTAGGGTAGTGCAGTGGTGTTTGTGTAGTGTAGGGGGTCGTGCTGGGGGTAGTGTTTTAGGGTTTAGGGTAGTGCAGTGGTGTTCAGGCAGTGTAGGGGGTCATGCTGGGGGTGGTGTTTCAGGGTTTAGGGCAGTGCAGTGGTGTTCGGGCAGTGTAGGGGGTCTTGCTGGGGGTGGTGTTTCAGGGTTTAGGGCAGTGGTGTTCGGGTAGTGTAGGGGGTCATGTGGGAGGGGTAGTGTTTCAGGGTTTAGGGCTGTGCAGTGGTGTTTGGGTAGTGTAGGGGGTCATGCTGGGGGAGTGTTTTAGGGTTTAGGGCAGTGCAGTGGTGTTTGGGTAGTGTAGGGGGTCGTGCTGGGGGAGTGTTTGAGGGTTTAGGGCAGTGCAGTTGTGTTCGGGTAGTGTAGGGGGTCGTGCTGGGGGAGTATTTTAGGGTTTAGGGTAGTGCAGTGGTGTTCTGGAAGTGTAGGGGGTCGTGCTGGGGGTTGTGTTTCAGGGTTTAGGGCAGTGCAGTGGTGTTCGGGCAGTGTAGGGGGTCGTGCTGGGGCTGGTGTTTCAGGGTTTAGGGCAGTGCAGTGGTGTTCGGGCAGTGTAGGGGGTCTTGCTGGGGGTGGTGTTTCAGGGTTTAGGGCAGTGCAGTGGTGTTCGGGCAGTGTAGGGGTCTTGCTGGGGGTGATGTTTCAGTGTTTAGGGCAGTGCAGTGGTGTTCGGGCAGTGTAGGGGGTCTTGCTGGGGGTGGTGTTTCAGGGTTTAGGGCAGTGGTGTTCGGGCAGTGTAGGGGGTCGTGCTGGGGTTGGTGTTTCAGGGTTTGGGGCAGTGCAGTAGTGTTCGGGCAGTGTAGGGGGTCGTGCAGGGGGTGGTGTTTCAGGGTTTAGAGCAGTGCAGTGGTGTTCGGGCAATATAGGGGGTCGAGCTGGGGCTGGTGTTTCAGGGCTTAGGGCAGTGTAGTGGTGTTTGGGGAGTGTAGGGGGCCGTGCACGGGCTGGTGTTTCAGGGTTTAGGGCAGTGCAGTGGTGTTCGGGCAGTGTAGGGGGTCGTGCTGGGGCTGGTGTTTCAGGGTTTAGGGCAGTGCAGTGGTGTTCGGGCAGTGTAGGGGGTCTTGTTGGGGGTGGTGTTTCAGGGTTTAGGGCAGTGGTGTTCGGGCAGTGTAGGGGGTCTTGCTGGGGGTGATGTTTCAGGGTTTAGGGCAATGCAGTGGTGTTCGGGCAGTGTAGGGGGTCTTGCTGGGGGTAGTTTTTCAGGGTTTAGGGCAGTGCAGTGGAGTTCGTGCAGTGTAGGGGGTCGAGCTGGGGATGGTGTTTCATGGTTTAGGGCAGTGCAGTAGTGTTCAGGCAGTGTAGGGGGTCGTGCTGGGGCTGGTGTTTCAGGGTTTAGGGCAGTGCAGTGATGTTCGGGCAGTGTAGGGGGTCGTGCTGGGGGTGGTGTTTCTGGGTTTAGGGTAGTGCAGTGGTGTTCGGGCAGTGTAGGGGGTTGTGCTGGGGCTGGTGTTTCAGGGTTTAGGGCAGTGCAGTGGTGTTCGGGCAGTGTAGGAGGTCGTGCTGGGGCTGGTGTTTCAGTGTTTTGGGCAGAGCAGTGGTGTTCGGGCAGTGTAGGGGGTCGTGCTGGGGGTGGTGTTTCAGGGTTTAGGGCAGTGCAGTGGTGTTCGGGCAGTGTAGGGGGTCATGCTGGGGGTGGTGTTTCAGGGTTTAGGGCAGTGGTGTTCGGGCAGTGTAGGGGGTCGTGCTGGGGCTGGTGTTTCAGTGTTTTGGGCAGAGCAGTGGTGTTCGGGCAGTGTAGGGGGTCGTGCTGGGGGTGATGTTTCAGGGTTTAGGGCAGTGCAGTGGTGTTCGGGCAGTGTAGGGGGTCTTGCTGGGGGCAGGGTTTCAGGGTTTAGGGCAGAGCAATGGTGTTCAGGCAGTGTAGGGGGTTGTGCTGGAGGTGGTGTTTCAGGGTTTAGGGCAGTGCAGTGGTGTTCGGGCAGTGTAGGGGGTCTTGCTGGGGTGGTGTTTCAGGGTTTAGGGCAGTGGTGTTCAGGTAGTGTAGGGGGTCATGCTGGGGGTGGTGTTTCAGGGTTTAGGGCAGTGCAGTGGTGTGTGGGCAGTGTAGGGGGTCGTGCAGGGGCTGGTGTTTCAGGGTTTAGGGCAGTGCAGTGGTGTTCGGGCAGTGTAGGGGGTCGTGCTGGGGGTGGTGTTTCAGGGTTTGTGCAGTGGTGTTCCGGCACTGTAGTGGGTCATGCAGGGGGGTGGTGAGTCAGGGTTTAGGGCAGTGCAGTGGTGTTCGGGCAGTGTAGGGGGTCATGCTGGGGTAGTGTTTTAGGGTTTAGGGCAGTGCAGTGGTGTTCGGGCAGTGTAGGGGTCGTGCTGGGGGTGGTGTTTCAGGGTTTAGGGCAGTGCAGTGGTGTTCGGGCAGTGTAGGGTGTCGTGCTGGGGGTGGTGTTTCAGGGTTTAGGGCAGTGCAGTGGTGTTCGGGCAGTGTAGGTGGTCTTGCTGGCGGTGGTGTTTCAGGGTTTAGTGCAGTGGTGTTCGGGCAGTGTAGGGGGTCTTGCTGGGGGTGGTGTTTCAGGGTTTAGGGCAGTGCAGTGGTGTTCGCACAGTGTAGGGGGTCTTGCTGGGGCTGGTGTTTCAGCGTTTAGGGCAGTGCAGTGGTGTTCGGGCAGTGTAGGGGGTCTTGCTGGGGGTGGTGTTTCAGGGTTTAGTGCAGTGCAGTGGTGTTCGGGCATGTTAGGGGGTCTTGCTGGGGCTGGTGTTTCAGGGTTTAGGGTAGTGCAGTGGTGTTCGGGCAGTGTAGGGGTTCGTGCTGGGGCTGGTGTTTGAGGGCTTAGGGCAGTGCAGTGGTGTTTGGGCAGTGTAGGGGGTCGTGCTGGGGCTGGTGTTTCACGGTTTAGGGCAGTGCAGTGGTTTTCAGGCAGTGTAGGCGGTCGTGCTGGGGGTGGTGTTTCAGGGTTTAGGGCAGTGCAGTTGTGTTCGGGCAGTGAAGGGGGTCGTGCTGGGGCTGGTGTTTCAGGGTTTAGGGCAGTGCCGTGGTGTTCGGGCAGTGTAGGGGGTCGTGCTGGGGCTGGTGTTTCAGGGTTTTGGGCAGAGCAGTGGTGTTCGGGCAGTGTAGGGGGTCGTGCTGGGGGTGGTGTTTCAGGGTTTAGGGCAGTGCAGTGTTGTTCGGGCAGTGTAGGGGGTCTTGCTGGGGGTGGTGTTTCAGGGTTTAGGGCAGTGGTGTTCGGGCAGTGTAGGGGGTCTTGCTGGGGGTGATGTTTCAGGGTTTAGGGCAGTGCAGTGGTGTTCGGGCAGTGTAGGGGGTCTTGCTGGGGGTAGTGTTTCAGGGTTTAGGGCAGTGCAGTGGTGTTCGTGCAGTGTAGGGGGTCATGCTGGGGGTGGTGTTTCAGAGTTTAGGGCAGTGCAGTAGTGTTCGGGCAGTGTAGGGGGTCATGCAGGGGGTGGTGTTTCAGGGTTTAGGGCAGTATAGTGGTGTTCGGGCAGTGTAGAGGTCGTGCAGGGGTGGTGTTTCAGGGTTTAGGGCAGAGCAGTGGTGTTCGGGCAATGTAGGGGGTCGTGCTGGGGCTGGTGTTTCAGGGTTTAGGGCAGTGCAGTGGTGTTCGGGCAGTGTAGGGGGTCTTGCTGGGGGTGGTGTTTCTGGGTTTAGGGCAGTGGTGTTCGGGCAGTGTAGGGGGTCTTGCTGGGGGTGATGTTTCAGGGTTTAGGGCAGTGCAGTGGTGTTCGGGCAGTGTAGGGGGTCTTGCTTGGGGTAGTGTTTCAGGGTTTAGGGCAGTGCAGTGGTGTTCGTGCAGTGTAGGGGGTTGTGCTGGGGATGGTGTTTCAGGGTTTAGGGCAGTGCAGTAGTGTTCGGGCAGTGTAGGGGGTCGTGCAGGGGGTGGTGTTTCAGGGTTTAGGGCAGTGCAGTGGTGTTCGGGCAGTGTAGGGTGTCGTGCTGGAGGTGGTGTTTCAGGGTTTAGGGCAGTGCAGTGGTGTTCGGGCAGTGTAGGGGGTCGTGCATGGGGTGGTGTTTCAGGGTTCAGGGCAGTGCAGTGGTGTTCGGGCAGTGTAGGGGGTCATGCTGGGGCTGGTGTTTCAGGGTTTAGGGCAGTGCAGTGGTGTTCGGGCAGTGTAGGGGGTTGTGCTGGGGCTGGTGTTTCACGGTTTAGGGCAGTGCAGTGGTGTTCGGGCAGTGTAGGGGGTCATGCTGGGGCTGGTGTTTCAGGGTTTAGGGCAGTGCAGTGGTGTTCGGGCAGTGTAGTTGGTCATGCTGGGGCTTGTGTTTCAGGGTTTAGGGCAGTGCAGTGGTGTTCAGGCAGTGTAGGGGGTCGTGCTGGGGCTGGTGTTTCAGGGTTTAGGGCAGTGCAGTGGTGCTCGGGCAGTGTAGGGGGTCGTGCTGTGGGTGGTGTTTCTGGGTTTAGGGCAGTGCAGTGGTGTTCGGGCAGTGTAGGGGGTCATGCTGGGGCTGGTGTTTCAGGGTTTAGGGCAGTGCAGTGGTGTTCGGGCAGTGTAGGGGGTCATGCTGGGGCTGGTGTTTCAGGGTTTTGGGCAGAGCAGTGGTGTTCGGGCAGTGTAGGGGGTCGTGCTGGGGGTGGTGTTTTAGGGTTTAGGGCAGTGCATGGTGTTTGGGCAGTGTAGGGGGTCGTGCTGGGGGTGGTGTTTCAGGGTTTAGGGCAGTGGTGTTCGGGCAGTGTAGGGGGTCTTGCTGGGGGTGGTGTTTCAGGGTTTAGAGCAGTGCAGTGGTGTTCGGGCAGTGTAGGGGGTCTTGCTGGGGGTTGTGTTTCAGGGTTTAGGGCAGTGCAGTGGTGTTTGGGCAGTGTAGGGCAGAGGTCTTCAAACTGTGGGGCGCGCCCCCCTGGGGGTCCGTGGATGGTTTCCAAGGGGGGCGCGAATGCCTCTGCAATTACATGTAAATGAAGATGGCCTGGAACTGCAGCCTTATTCATTTGCTGCATTTCCAGGCCGTCTTCATTTACACGCCGCCCTTGAAATGTGGATTAGAAAGATTGGGAACAGTGATTCTGAAGGGAGGTTACAGAGTCAAGAAGTTGGCTAAAAAGAAAATAACTAAATCGTCTGAGTATTTTGTGTTTTCGCTGTCAGCTAACTGCAAATAAAATGATGAGCAAACAAATTGAAAAATAAAATCAAGTTAAACGTATCCTTGGTAAATGTTCTCTTTTATATCATGAAACTTCAGTTGGCACATGCCATCACTGTAGATGTCTGTGAGTCTGAAACCTGAGCAACACTTAATTGAACCTTAGTTCACACATTGGGGAATAGTGACCTTTGTACTGATAGTGCTGCGAAGGCCCAGCCTGTGACAGAAAGCACTGTGAATATGTAAGTTATTTTAACTTTGCATTACACACAGTCTAACATAGGCTGCTGCAAAATGATGCAGTGATTGAAATAAAACACATTCCTACAAAATATAGCTTTAAGTAATCAGACTGTACCTAATGCAAGCATTTTTATAATTATCTCCACTATTCCAGAGATCAGCAGATAACACCCCTACATGACCTAAAAAAAAATCTTTGTCACTGTGAAGCATTAAGTAGGGCCACTGGAATTATGTGGCAAGAGAGGGCCAAATTATGCAACAGGGTTGATTAAATTATGCAAGAAGAAAGGGTAAGTTATGCAGCGTAATCTGGCACATTTAGTGGTTAGCTTTACTTTATTTGTTTGTCATTTTTAGTCATGGTAACACTGCCAGGTGAAACATTATACCTCATTAGTACCAGTTTAACACCCAAATATATCAATAAGCAATTGCAAGATGACCAATCAACCTTTATGAATGGCCTTCTACTGCTCCGAAACACATGTCGCCAGCCATGTTTTAAGTAACTTTTGATCCGTTTGAACTAGAATCAAATTTTTTGTTGAAATCTGCTGATTATGCAGCAGATGATGGATTATGTACCAATGTGGTAAATCCATAACAATGCGGAAAACATTGCTGCCTCAGAAACTCATAATTCCAGTGCCCTGGCTTTAAGTGACTCAGTCGATTAATGGCTGGTAAGAGGATGTAGTGTAACAGCCATAGTGGCTGACCTTGAAGCTGGGGAACCAGGTTCGAGTCTTGGCGGGAGGCTCAAGTATCCTGTGATTCTTGGCAAATCCCTTAATCTACTTCCGCCTGAAAAGAAATTAACGTATCCGTCCGCTTTTTTTCCTTTCTAACATTAGGACCACGGGCACCATTGCATATAAAGGAAGACAACATGTGGGAGCTCTTTTTTCTGAAAGGGCCTGTTTCAAGATTAGAGTGATGGTGCAGCATGGTGGCAAAGGGGTATAAGAGGCAGAGGAGATAGCCTGCTACTCAGGACTGAAGTTATCATTAGTGCAGCAAGTGTAGTTGCATTGGAGTGCGAGGGGCTCACAACACCGCAATTATAGGGAGCAGCATTTTTGGGTCAATAACTGTTTTTGTTTGGTCCATTTGCTGTTTTACAAGTCTCATATTTAGTATGGTTTATGAGCTATAGAAAAAGTACTCCTGAAACGATCTCATCAGCCATGCCCCGTGCGCTCAGCCCTTTCCCTCCCGCTCAACCAATCCCTGCCATAAAGTTTTGGAGGGGGGGCCAGACATTAGAACATTTTGCTTAGGGGGCTCGGAGCAAAAAGTTTGAAGACCTCTGGTGTAGGGGGTCGTGCTGGGGGTGGTGTTTCAGGGTTTAGGGCAGTGCAGTGGTGTTCGGGCAGTGTAGGGGGTCGTGAAGGGGGTGGTGTTTCAGGGTTTAGGGCAGTGCAGTGGTGTTCGGGCAGTGTAGGGGGTCGTGCTGGGGGTGGTGTTTCAGGGTTTAGGGCAGTGCAGTGGTGTTCGAACAGTGTATGGGGTCGTGCAGGGGCTGGTGTTTCAAGGTTTAGGGCAGTGCAGTGGTGTTTGGGCAGTGTAGGGGGTCATGCTGGGGGTAGTGTTTTAGGGTTTAGGGTAGTGCAGTGGTGCTTGTGTAGTGTAGGGGGTCGTGCTGGGGGTAGTGTTTTAGGGTTTAGGGTAGTGCAGTGGTGTTTGTGTAGTGTAGGGGGTCATGTTTTAGGGTACTGCAGTGGTGTTTGGGTAGTGTAGGGGGTCGTGCTGGGGGTATTGTTTTAGGATTTAGGTTAGTGCAGTGGTGTTTGGGTAGTGTAGGGGATCGTCCTCGGGGTAGTGTTTTAGGGTTTAGGGTAGTGCAGTGGTGTTTGTGTAGTGTAGGGGGTCGTGCTGGTGGTAGTGTTTTAGGGTTTAGGGTAGTGCAGTGGTGCTTGTGTAGTGTAGGGGGTCGTGCTGGGGGTAGTGTTTCAGGGTTTAGGGCAGTGCAGTGGTGTTCGTGCAGTGTAGGGGGTCGTGCTGGGGATGGTGTTTCAGGGTTTAGGGCAGTGCAGTAGTGTTTGGGCAGTGTAGGGGGTCGTGCAGGGGGTGGTGTTTTAGGGTTTAGGGCAGTGCAGTGGTGTTCGGGCAGTGTAGGGTGTCGTGCTGGAGGTGGTGTTTCAGGGTTTAGGGCAGTGCAGTGGTGTTCGGGCAGTGTAGGGGGTCGTGCACGGGGTGGTGTTTCAGGGTTCAGGGCAGTGCAGTGGTGTTCGGGCAGTGTAGGGGGTCGTGCTGGGGCTGGTGTTTCAGGGTTTAGGGCAGTGCAGTGGTGTTCGGGCAGTGTAGGGGGTCGTGCTGGAGCTGGTGTTTCAAGGTTTAGGGCAGTGCAGTGGTGTTCGGGCAGTGTAGGGGGTCATGCTGGGGCTGGTGTTTCAGGGTTTAGGGCAGTGCAGTGGTGTTCGGGCAGTGTAGGTGGTCGTGCTGGGGCTTGTGTTTCAGGGTTTAGGGCAGTGCAGTGGTATTCAGGCAGTGTAGGGGGTCGTGCTGGGGCTGGTGTTTCAGGGTTTAGGGCAGTGCAGTGCTGCTCGGGCAGTGTAGGGGGTCGTGCTGTGGGTGGTGTTTCTGGGTTTAGGGCAGTGCAGTGGTGTTCGGGCAGTGTAGGGGGTCATGCTGGGGCTGGTGTTTCAGGGTTTAGGGCAGTGCAGTGGTGTTCGGGCAGTGTAGGGGGTCATGCTGGGGCTGGTGTTTCAGGGTTTTGGGCAGAGCAGTGGTGTTCGGGCAGTGTAGGGGGTCGTGCTGCAGGTGGTGTTTTAGGGTTTAGGGCAGTGCAGTGCAGTGGTGTTTGGGCAGTGTAGGGGGTCGTGCTGGGGGTGGTGTTTCAGGGTTTAGGGCTGTGGTGTTCGGGCAGTGTAGGGGGTCTTGCTGGGGGTGGTGTTTCAGGGTTTAGAGCAGTGCAGTGGTGTTCGGGCAGTGTAGGGGGTCTTGCTGGGGGTAGTGTTTCAGGGTTTAGGGCAGTGCAGTGGTGTTTGGGCAGTGTAGGGGGTCGTGCTGGGGGTGGTGTTTCAGGGTTTAGGGCAGTGCAGTGGTGTTCGGGCAGTGTAGGGGGTCGTGAAGGGGGTGGTGTTTCAGGGTTTAGGGCAGTGCAGTGGTGTTCGGGCAGTGTAGGGGGTCGTGCTGGGGGTGGTGTTTCAGGGTTTAGGGCAGTGCAGTGGTGTTCGAACAGTGTATGGGGTCGTGCAGGGGCTGTTGTTTCAAGGTTTAGGGCAGTGCAGTGGTGTTTGGGCAGTGTAGGGGGTCATGCTTGGGGTAGTGTTTTAGGGTTTAGGGTAGTGCAGTGGTGCTTGTGTAGTGTAGGGGGTCGTGCTGGGGGTAGTGTTTTAGGGTTTAGGGTAGTGCAGTGGTGTTTGTGTAGTGTAGGGGGTCATGTTTTAGGGTACTGCAGTGGTGTTTGGGTAGTGTAGGGGGTCGTGCTGGGGGTATTGTTTTAGGATTTAGGTTAGTGCAGTGGTGTTTGGGTAGTGTAGGGGATCGTCCTGGGGGTAGTGTTTTAGGGTTTAGGGTAGTGCAGTGGTGTTTGTGTAGTGTAGGGGTCGTGCTGGTGGTAGTGTTTTAGGGTTTAGGGTAGTGCAGTGGTGCTTGTGTAGTGTAGGGGGTCGTGCTGGGGGTAGTGTTTTAGGGTTTAGGGTAGTGCAGTGGTGTTTGTGTAGTGTAGGGGGTCATGTTTTAGGGTAGTGCAGTGGTGTTTGGGTAGTGTAGGGGGTCGTGCTGGGGGTAGTGTTTTAGGATTTAGGTTAGTGCAGTGGTGTTTGGGTAGTGTAGGGGTCGTGCTGGGGGTAGTGTTTTAGGGTTTAGGGTAGTGCAGTGGTGTTTGTGTAGTATAGGGGGTCATGCTGGGGGTAGTGTTTTAGGGTTTAGGATAGTGCAGTGGTGCTTGTGTAGTGTAGGGGGTCGTGCTGGGGGTAGTGTTTTAGGGTTTAGGTAGTGCAGTGGTGTTTTTGTAGTGTAGGGGGTCATGTTTTAAGATGCAACGCTCCAATACCTGACCAGTCTGCACTACATAAAACTGCAAAAAACTAAAAATAAAAAGTGTTTTGCACACTTTTGTCATTGGGCTATATGTGGGCTACATCTGGGTAATATTTGTGCTACATTTGGGCTCTTTTTTCTCTGGTGGCCATCTTGGAAGACTTCTTTGTTATGAAGTTTCCTAATTTCCTCATTTACCCCCTTCGGTGCTCATGACGAGCTCAGCTCGTCATGCTGCGCGGTAGCGCTGTGCGCATGATGAGCTGAGCTCGTCACGACCCCACCCGCGATCGGAATGTCCAGCACACGAGCGGAATTCCGATCGCGGTCAAGGGGTTACTGCAGTCTCCTCAGTAGGAAATGCGTTCAGTTTTTTACTTTGATTCCATCAAGAAGGCATTCAGATGTGTCTCACATTTGCCATAAATTCAGAATGTTAGCACTCTAGTTGCTCATTAGATCACTGTAGTAAAGCTACTGCTCACCAGGGAGTTAACTGGAAGTCTGCTGCTGGTATTGAAAGTGATTGTTTCAGTCTGCATGTCAGAATTTTCTAATGAAATAGAAGAGGATTTGAGATCTCACTTAAAACATGCCCTCATTTTTCTTTCTGCAGCACTAACCATAATTTCTATTTCAAAAAGAACCCCCTCATTTTGTTCCTTTTTAAATTAAATGTTTTAAGTATTAACGGTTTATTCCAATCAAGATGGCTTCAGGTGTGCCATACTTTTGTCATAAGTAAGGCTGTTAGCGCTCTAGTTGTTCTTTAGAACACTCTGGGAAGCTGCAGTAGAACACAAAGGCATCAACTGGCAGGCTGCTCCTGTTGAAATATAACAGGAAGATATTTGAGATCACACTTGAAACGTCCTAATTTTTCTTTCTACAGCACTACCCATAATTTCTATGACAAAATGAACTCCATCATTTTGTTCCTTTTTAAATTAAATGTTTTAAGTGTTACCAGTTTATTCCAATCAAGATGGCTTCAGGTGTGCCATACTTTTGTCATAATTAAGGCTGTTAGCACTCTAGTTGTTCTTTAGAACACTCTGGGAAGCTGCAGTAGAACACAAAGGCATCAACTGACAGGCTGCTCCTGTTGAAATATAACAGGAAGATATTTGAGATCTCACTTGAAACATGTCCTAATTTTTCTTTCTATAGCACTAACCATACTTCCTATGACAAAATGAACCCCATCATTTTGTTCCTTTTTAAATTAAATGTTTTAAGTGTTACCAGTTTATTCCAATCAAGATGGCTTCAGGTGTGCCATACGTTTGTCATAAGTAAGGCTGTTAGCACTCTAGTTGTTCTTTAGAACACTCTGGGAAGCTGCAGTAGAACACAAAGGAATCAACTGACAGTCTCTGCCCTTGTTGGATGTACATGTTTTACTGAGAATGTCAGACTTCATTCTCACATGACTGAGAAAGATAATGTGAATTTACAGAAAATATGCTTTCATTGTAGCTTCTGGAGCACCTTCCAAAACTCTATGGGACAAGCATGTGAAAATAGTTTTCTCTCAAACATGATTCATGATATCCCAGCAGAAGGTTTTTCACAGGGTAAAATCACCTTAGAACACACCACAATTCCTGAAATTAGTATGGTACCATCAACAAATGAATTCTAATGTAACTAAAGTCTGTTATCACCCTTTATAGTTCTCCTTTTGGTAACCCTCAAAATCTTTGATTCACTACAATGCATTTCAATGGGGTACTATCATTTATATTGGTCCCAATATGGCTGCCAGCAATTCCAGGATGAAGTGCTGACAGCCAATCAGATCTCACGATGACATGTGTGGTTAGGCTCCGCCCAGATATATATGTGATTTTACTTTTGATTTTCTCAGCAACTACTGAACGGATTTACACCATTTAACAAAAGGGTTCTTTCTGAACCAAGAACTACCTCTTTGCCAAATTTGGTGTAATTCCGTTCAGCAGTTCGGGCTGTAGCCGTGTCTAAAGTTTCCTATGGAAAATTGCATGGGGAAAACACGTTTTGGGACCCCCCTTTTTTCTCGGCCCCCACTTGCTGAATCACCCCGAAACTTTCAGGATAGGAGCGGACCGGAGCGGGCCATAAGTTTTGAAAATTTCGCGAAGATTCGTCAACCGGCGCCAAAGTTATTGGAAATAGAAGGTTGTGAATTTCGTATGGAAAATAGGTCCTAACTATAACTATCTACTGGCGACTGCCAGTAGATAATATATATATATATATTTATATATATATATATATACATATATGTTAAACAAAAGTTACATGGATGTTATAGTTAGCCTCAGATTTCACTCATACAAAACCATAGAAATTCAGCAGTTATAGTTACCTGAGCTAAGTATAACTTACGCGTCCACAATGCACTGCTTAAAACCTCACATATTACATCACTCATGACATGGTCAGTGACATCACTAATGGCATCACTGATGACATCTCAAATTATATCACTGATGACATCATCCAGTGAGTGTGATATTTTCTAAGAGTTTATGATTGTTAAACATATACACTTACTTACTACAAAAGTTAAATTAGTATACTGGGTACACTACTACTGAGTGATACTGATTCTAACATATATTATGTGAGTGGTCGTGTGACTGTATGTATCCTTGTGTGTATGGGTGTGTGAGTGGCTTTATGGGTATATAAGTAGGGGTGTGAGTAGCTGTGTGGGTGAGTGAGTTGCTGTGTAAGTGGTTATATTGGTGAGTGAGTGGGTGTGTCAGTGGCTGTATGAGTGAGTGAGTGAGTGGTGGTGTGAATGGCTCTATGGGTAAGTGACTGGGTATGTAAGTGACTGAGTGAGTGAGTGGCTCTTTGAGTGAGTGTTTGGTTAAGTGAGTTAGCATGTGAATGGCTGTATTGGAGAGTGAGTATTTGTGTGAATGGCTGTATGGGTGAGTAAGCAGATATGTGAGTGCTTGTATGGATGTGTGAATGGGTATATAAGTGGTTGTGTGGGTATGCGAGTGAGTGTGTGAGTGCTTGTATTGTTTTGAGTGAGTGGGTGAGTGAGTGGCTGTGTTGGAGGCTGTATGGGTGAGTGAGTGTGTGTGTGAGTGACTGTATAGGCAATTATGTGGGTGGGTGTGTGGCTATGTGACTGGCTGCATGGGTGAGTGACTGGTTGTGTGAGTGGCTGTATGAGTGAGGGAGTGTCTGAGTGTCTTTATGGAGGAGTGAGTGGGTGTGTGAGTACTGGTATGGGTCTGTGAATGGGTATGTGAGTGGTTGTGTGGGTGTTTAAGTGGGCGTACAAGAGGTTTATTTATTTGAAAAGTTTTATAAAGCACGAACAAGACCCAACCGGGTATCAGAGCGCTGTACAAAGAGGAAAGCTGACATATACGAACAGAGACAATATAAGTACACTTACAAAAAGGAAATATGAGAGGAACCGGAAGCAAAAAGTAAATGAGGGTGCTAGGGGAAGAGTAGGTAGCAAGGGAACAAACAGATAACAGCCCACCTAGATGAGGCCAAGCAGTTTCATCATAGACTTACTTCAAAGACAAACAAAATAAGTTTAAACCCCCAGTAGAAATGATTGTCAAGCTCAAGTTTCACACATAAAGTGAAAGTAAATTGTTAAGCATACAATAAAACACCCAAGCACACCCCATAAGGCAACATGAGAGGAACCTGAGGCATAAAATAAATGAGGACGCTAGGGGAAGAGTAGGTAGAAAATGAACAAACAATAAACATAAATTTCAACAAAACAAAGTAAAAATGCTGTAAGGTTGTATGGTGGTGTGAGTGGGGGAGTGAGTAGTTCTGTGGATGATGTCATCAGTGATGTCATTTGAGAAGTCATCAGTATTGTCACTGACCATGTCATGAGTGATGTAACATATGAGGTCATAAGCAAAGCATTGCCGCAGCGTAAGTTACAGTTAGGTCAGGTAACTAAAACTGCAGAATTTTCTATGGTTCTGTAAGAGTGAAACTTGAGCCTAACTATAACGTCCCTGTAACCTTTGGTTTTTTCAGTGAATTTCTAATATTTTTCAAATTCTATTTCCAAACTATAAGTTCCCTGTAACCTTTGGATTTTCAGTGAATTTCTATGGTTTTTAACTAGCAGTCATTTTTGCAGAGTGGTGGAGAAAGGGGGTGGGACCTTTGACCACCTCTCAGCAACTCGCTGTGTGGGACTTCCTGGAGATACCATGAGGACTTCTTGGCCCCCAACGACCCTCAGCATCCAAGAGGACTTCATCCCCCAACCAGTACTGCACCAGGACGTGCATTTGCAGAGTGGTGGAGAAAGGGTGGGGCCTCTGACCAGCTCTCAGGAATCGTGCTACCTGGGACTTACTGGAGGTGACAGGATTTGTTTTGTGGCCCCCAATGACCCTCAGCATCTAAGGTGACTTAATTCCCCAACCAGTAGTGTGCCAGAAGGCACGTTTACAGAGTGGCAGAGAAAGGGGGCATGGCCTACGAAGACCTCTCAGCAATCCCGCTGTGTGGAACTTATTGGAGGCAACAGGAGGGCTTGTTGGTCCCCAAGGACCCTCAGCAGCCAAGGAGACTTTATCCCCTAACCAGTAGAGCACGAGGAGGCGTGTTTGCAGAGTGGTGGAAAAAGGGGGCATGGCCTCAAATGACCTCTCAGCAATCCTGCTGTTTGGGACTTACTGGAGGTAAAAGGAGGGCTTGTTGGCCACCAAGGGCCCTCAGGATCCAAGGGGACTTCATCCCCAACCAGTAGTGCACCAGGAGGTGCATTTAACAGAATGGTAGAGAAAGGGGGCAGGGCCTCTGATGACCTCTCATGACCACCTGCTGTGTGGGCTTTACTGGAGGTAACAGGAGGGGTAGCTGGCCCCCAAGACCCTCTGGAGCCGAGGTGACTTTATTCCCCAACTAATAGTGCACCAGGAGGTGTAGTTGCACAGTGGTGGTGAAAGGGGGTGGGGCCTCCAGTGACTTGACGGGCCATCTTTTTTTCACATCTATTTTTTTTATTAGGGAAGGAGGGCCACGTAGCCCCCCCTTCCCTGGGCCAATTTCAGCCACGGGGACCTCGACCCCCTGGGCTGGGCCTTTTTGGAATGGGGTGGGGGGTGCACAGCCCCCCTCCCAGGCCCTATTTCAGCCTCTGAAAGCACATCCCTAAGGGCCCAACCTTTTTTAATTTATTTTTATTTAGGAGTGGGGGGCCCCATGTGGCCCCAGGGACCCCATCCCCTGGGGCCATGGTCTTTCCTTTTTTACACTTTTAAAGGAGAAGGGGCTGTGCAGGCCCCTTCCCTGGGCCAAATTTAGCCCCGGGGACTCCATCCCCCGGGCGCTGCATCTCCGTTGGGAACCGCGGGGGGAGCCTGAATGACCCTGCGGTCCCTGCCGGATCTCTGCCTCCTGAAGGAGCCAGCATTGCTTTGAAACACATGGAGCTGCTAAATATGCTCTGCGTCCATCAAGAAAGAGCACTTCTCCGCATAAATCTCCCACCAAGCCACAGCAAACAGCTATGTCCCGGGGTGGGCACCCCGGGACATAGCAGGAGCCGGCCCTGACTGGTGGCGGTCCACAGGGCCATGAATGGCTCCAGGAGGGGGGCCTGTGCGGTGCCCCTCCTTGTTTTTGTTGTGGTCCTCGGGCCGTACATGGACCGGAAGGGGCCACTTACATCAATTATTATATGTGGGGGCTAGTCCAGTGTTTTCCTACTAAATCAACTAGAATCATTTTTGTGACAATTTCTCCATATAAAGAGAACCTTATATACAAAAGTATATTTGCCTCTAATGGTATTAATTTACAACTCCTACTATGTAAACGCATAATCATGGCAAGGCATGGACAGCCAACGTGACAGACATCTTTAATATTTACAATCCCACCTTGGATAGTCTAATCATACATGCATGATTTGCACAAAGAATAAGGAAAACATAATTAAAATCACAACAGTAGTACATTTAAACATAAATTCAACAGCGTAATCTCTCTTCAAATCTAATCACCCAAAGATAAATTATGCCCTTTATGGGCTATCGTTCCTCCTCCTTTTGGGAGCAAATTGTTCCTCACAATCATTAGTTATGCTGGGAGCTTGTATGTGGCACTGGGATAATTAATCACCAAGGTGGGTTGCTAGTTCCTCGTCGATATTGAGGCCTCTGGGCATCTTAGTTAGTAAATGAATTATATATTTTGACTCCAGTCTCCTTAATGTTAAATGTCAGTTCCCCCCATTCTTCAACAAGTACCCAATCTAAACAGAAGTAGCGAATCAGATCTCTATTGCTATTATGATGTACCTCAAAGTGTCTCACTACTGGGTATGTTGCATCTTTATTGGTGACTGAATGCATGTGTTTTAAAATGAGCCTTTTAGTAGGGTGTATAGTACTGCCTATATATTGTTTTCCACATGGAAATATAGGGCAATATACCATATAATCTGTATTACAGGGGATGGTGTGTCTAATCTTGGCAGGTTTAGTTTGTCACGGGATGTTGTATTCTCTAACTTTCTGACTAAATGTGCAAGCTTTGCGCTTCATGCATGAGAAGAATCCTCCTAAATCCTTATTTAGTTTGCTAGACTTTGTGGTAAAGTGACTATGTACCAATAAATCTTTAAGTGAAGTGCCAAGCCATGTCTTCCCTGGACAGGAAACAAGCATCCTGGGACCGGTTTCGGGCTAACAGCCCTCATCAGCTAGGCTAGTTTGAATCTAGTAGCAAAGTGACCAAGGGACCCACGTCTGGGCATACCCTGCCAACTTAGGGCGAACAAAGCAAACACAAGGACATGATGGACGGAGCGCTGAAACTTTTCAGACACTCACCCCCAGTCACAGATCTGGGTTGAATCCATCATCATTCTTTAGCTCACTTTGCCACCCCAGTTCAGACCCAGCTACATGCAAATCAGTCTTGACCCTGTGCCTCATGGGAACAGTCCAACCCTAACTGCCAAGCCAGGTCTTCACTGGACCGGAAACAAGCATCCTGGGACTGGTTTCGGGGTAACACCCCTCATCAGCTAGGCTAGCTTGAATCCAGTGGCAAAGTGAGCAAGGGACCCACGTCTGGGCATACCCTGCCAACTTAGGGTAAACAAAACACAAGGAGATAATGGACGGAGCGCGGAAACTTTTCAGACACTCACCCCCAGTCACAGATCTGGGTTGAATCCATCATCATTCTTTAGCTCACTTCGCCACCCCAGTTTGAACCAGCTATATACAAATCAGTCTTGACCCTGTGCTTCATGGGAACAGTCTAACCCTAACTGCCAAGCCAGGTCTTCACTGAACCGGAAACAAGCATCCTGGGACCAGTTTTGGGCTAACACCCCTCATCAGCCAGGCTAGCTTGAATCCAGTGACAAAGTGAGCAAGGGACCCACGTCTGGGCATACCCTGTCAACGTAGAGCGAACAAAGGAAACACAAGGAGATGATGGACAGAGCGCTGAAACTTTTCAGACACTCACCCCCAGTCACAGATCTGGATTGAATCCATCATCATTCTTTAGCTCACTTCGTCACCCCAGTTCAGACCCAGCTATATGCAAATCAGTCTTGACCCTGTGCCTCATGGGAACAGTCCAGCCCGAACTGCCAAGATCTGCCATGATCTATACTTGTATACATGCTTGTGATGTCCTTTGTAATCATGAGGAAGTCCTCTTCCGATACTATATTCTGTATAAGTGTCAATAAGTCTTTAGTGTCCCTTACATAAGAGCTTACATTCATCACAAAAGAAAAAAGATAGTAGTCAATGTAGACCAGAGGTCTTCAATCTGTGGGGCGCGACCCCCAGGGGGGCCGTGAAGGCATGGAAAGGGGGTCGCGCACTTCATTTGCTAAAAGAAAACGGCCTAGATGGTTAGTTAAAATGCTTTCCTGTGCTGGGAAATCAAGGCCAGGCAGACCGCTAAACATGCATTTCTACCAGTGTGTTGCTGGCCTGAATGAAATGCAAATGTGCACAATGAGTTAATCTGCAAATGTAAAGAATTTGCAGATTAACTCGTTGTGCACATTTGCATTTCTTGCAGGCCAGCAGCACAATGGCAGAAAGGTGTGTTTAGCTGTCTGCCTGGCTTGATTTCTCAGGACAGGAGAGTGCTGTTGCAGTTAATTGATCAAATCAATTGAAGCTTTTTGAGTGGTAGAGCTGTGAAGTGCTTGCGTTTAATTGTCTTTGTATTTACATAGTGCTTGCTATCCCTGAGAATGTGTTGAAGGGACAGTTATGATAAAAAAAAGTGCATTACATAGGGTCTGGATATTACTAAAATCTATGTGCGTTATTTTCAATGAAATGCTGTCGGGCAGCTCCTCAAGTATTTTTGCTGCGATGCCCTATGCCAATTCAAAAGAGCAGGAATGGACTGTATTTATAAGATACGGTGCACTCCTGTCCTTTCTGCCGGCGCACAATTTGGTGCCTAGCGCCAACGCAGGCACCTTTGCACAATGGTACAAAGGCTTCTGCATTGTTGGCAGGATTGTTTTTGTGCAAGAAGGCACGCCTTCCTGCGTAAAAACAACCCATGGAGGCTTTTTTCTCTTTCTATGTGTGCTACCCATAGAAAGAAGAAGCAATTGAGGCAAAATAAAGATATTTCTCCTCGTTACGCATCCCCTGGGGCAGCTTACAGTTTTGACGCATCCTTAGCTTTACAGATCCATGTAAATCTGGGAATGTGTCAAAATCCAAACGAAAACCCACTGCAATGCCCATGGAATGCCCCCCCTTATTCAGTGTAAGGCAACGCATCGACTTGCGCTGCGTTGCCTTACACCATATGTAGGAGGCCATGAAAAGCCACGCAAAGTGACTTTGCGTGGCCTCATAGATTTGGGTCTGCACTCTGCGAAATCAGAGCGTCATAAAAAATGACGCACCGGCAGGGCAAGGGGCTTATAAATGAGCCCCTATATTTTGGAAGCAGCCCATATATTTTGGAAGCACCATTTTATAGTAAAACATTTTGTGCATTTTGTAGCGGTGTTAGAAATGGGATTTTTGGCAGGCTAGGGCATGTGCCAAAGCCAGGCAGAAACCACCACTCTAGTCAGGGTAAGGGAGTTACACTCCTAAAATAACCCCTGCTCACCCCCTTGGTAGCTTGGCACGAGCAGTCAGGCTTATCTTAGAGGCAGTGTGTAAAGCATGTGCACATAACCAACAATAATACAGTGTAAGCACTACAAAAGGACACCACACCAGTTTAGAAAAATATCCAATATTTTTATATACTTAAGACAAGACCAAAAACGATAAAAATCCACAATACAGTACCTAAAAATTTACAGTTATCAAAATACGCTTGAAAAATAGTTCCTTGATGTCGATAGCTCTGTCCGGGGCTATCACGGCGTCGTGAGCAAACAAATCCAAACAGTTCTGGCTGACCGCGGCGTCGCGGGCCAGCTACGGTGTCGGGAAGACTTGCAAACAGTACCTTTTAGAAATGCAGGGCATCGATAACCTCTCGTTGAGCTTCCGAAAACACGGCGTCCGCAGGCGTCGGTTCCGGAGGTCAGTGCAGGAGTCGTCGGGGCCCTCGAAGTCACGCGCGTTGCATGTCGATCTCCTCTCTGATGGAGTCAGGAGCGCTGGCGTTGGCAGGCGTCGGGTGCTGCGGTGTGAAGTGCAGCGGTGCGGCATGCGGTGCCCTCAGGTCGCGGTCCGATGGCGGCGTCAGATGGCGGCGTCGGTGAGACCAGGGTCGCGGTGTGAGATGAAGGCGGTGCTCGTCACGGTGTTGGCAGGTCACGGTGCAAGCAGCGGTGTCGTCGTTGCTAAAGTGCTGTTGTCGGCTGACAAACTGGAGTCGATGGCATCGGCGTCGATAGGCCAAGGCTGCGGTGCGGGATGAGGGCGGTGCGTCGAGTAACTTTTAGAGCGGTACCCTCGAACCACGGTGCAAGCAACAGCGTCGATTTTGGTGTGGCGTCGTCGGGGATGCCAAGGCGTCGTCGTGAAGCGAGGCAGTGCGGAGTGCGGTGCCCACAGGTCGCGGTGCGAGCAACGGCTCGGTGGCTGCGACAGCAGGCGTCGTCGGTGAGACCCGGGTCACGGTGCGGCATTGCGGCGGTGCCCTCTGCGGTGCCAAGGCGTCGTTGTCAGGTTGTGTCTTCCACAAGAATGCACAGGAGCAGAATGCCGCTAGTTCCCAATGCCTCACCACGGTTTCCCGGCAACACGCAATATTTAAAGCGTGAACGCCAAGGAAACCCCGGGGGAGAAAGGGGATGGGACAGAGAAGAGACAGTCACAATTATCGCCTTATTTTTCTTCCTACTTCAGACCTTTCTTGCTATTCTTTTTCTCACAATTAGTATTGACTGGCAGTTTTTACTGTAGGGAAAATACAAGCATTTAGACATATACAATTATTTTTCTCCT
This sequence comes from Calotriton arnoldi, assembly GCA_963921515.1. Taxonomy (NCBI): domain Eukaryota; kingdom Metazoa; phylum Chordata; class Amphibia; order Caudata; family Salamandridae; genus Calotriton; species Calotriton arnoldi. Next base: position 5,845,025 of record CAWUFW010000065.1, read on the forward strand.
ATTACTAACACCTTATGTGTACCTACCCAGTCTTTATGTGACCTATGCTTCTCTTCTTTTGATGATTATCTTTTGATCTGCATACTGTAAAGTAAAGATACACAATGTTAATTGTATTCTTCTTTCTTAAAGTCTAATTTTGTCTACCTTCTCTTATCTCTTTCTTTTACAGACTTCTCACCTTATTTTACTGTAGCAGCTCTTTTATTCTGGACTCAGGTAAGTGTTCTAGACTTTTTCGTATTATTTAATACTGTATCTTCAGGATATAACGATAACACCTTCTGTAACTGCTTCCTTTTCTAAACTTAAAGACCACAGTGGAGTTGAAATCACTCTTGAAACGCTAGGACTAATAACTCAAAAGTGCTTCCTCTAATGAGACTCAACCGGAACCTACTTATTGAAAACGCTACGGACTTGTACTGACACTGCCCCAAATTACTTGCATGCCAAATGCGCCCGAGCCTACTGAACTGCGCACGCTCTATTATTAACACTGTCTCTGAGGAAAAAGCGCATGCCCGGAACTAAGTAAATAACAAAGCCTTACTGTATGTGGTTGCTCAAACTTCGGAACTCTAAGCGCGTCTAAGAAACGATGAAATACACGCGACGAAAGTTCCCTCTTTAAACTTTCGTGGCGCGAATCTCCTGAACGACCTACTCTCCTCCAACATCAGGTAAAGTGCGCACTAAGGCGGGCGCTGCACCTGGACGTTCGAAATTGCTGCAATTGGTCAGAGCGCTAACGTGCTGCTCCGAGGGTCGGCATCTGGTGGCCATCTTGAGACTAGCTCTTGTTCTGAATTTAGACTGAGCTCTGGTTTCTTTTCTTTTCAATGAAGCCTTAAGACTGGTTACACTTACTGAGATTCCTTTCCTAATGGGGGCCTAGCGATCCTGACAGTCGTCGTGAAGCGAGGCAGTGCGGAGTGCGGTGCCCACAGGTCGTGGTGCGAGCAGCAGCTCGGTGGCGGCGTCAGCAGGCGTCGTCGGTGAGACCAGGGTCGCGGTGAGACCAGGGTCGCGGTGCGGCGGTGCCCTCTGCGGTGCCGTCAGGAAACGGAGTCGGCAGCGGCGACGTAGACGTCGTCGAGTTGCTTTTCCTCTGTTGCAGCACAAAACACACAGTCCCCAGTGCTGCGGGCAGAAGAGCTTGAAGTCTTTGCTGTTCCTGAGACTTCTTGAACAGGGGGCAAGCTCTACTTCAAGCCCTTGGAGAAACTCACAAATTAGATTGCAGAAAGTTCAGCCCAGCCCTTTCACTGCCCAAGACAGAAGCAGTCACTGCAGGCCAACACAGCAAAGCACACAGCAAAGTGGTAGTTCCTCCTCACAGCTTCTCCAGCTCTTCTTCTTGGCAGTCTTCTTGATCCAAAAGAGTTCTAAAGTTCAGGGGTCTGGGCCCCAATATTTATATCCCAAAATCCTTTGATCTCTTAGGCAGAGAGTGTCTGTGCCCAGCCAGAACCAGTTCTGCCTTCTCTGGTGTGATTTCCTGGCAGGAGGTGGAGACGGCATTGTCAGAGGCAGACCAGGCCCTTTGAGGTGCAAGGAAATCTCCTCCCCCTTCCCCCATCGCAGCCCATGTCTATTCAGCCCTTTCCTGACCTACCTAGACTATCTGGAGCCACTCCTGCTCCCCAGCCTTCTGTCATCCAAAACCCAAACAGGCAATCCACATTCCAGCAGAGGCACACGAGATGACTGAGCAAGAAAATACCTACTTTCTAAAAGTGGTGTTTTCAAACACAGAATGTAAAAATCACCTTCACTAAAAGATGCATCTTTAGATTCTGAGTTCAGGTGTACTAAACTTTATTTTACCACCTAGTTCCCAGGGCCAGTTATGTTTATAAGATGTTATAACCAGACTTCCCATTCTGTCCTATGGGGAACAGGTAGCCTTGCAATAGTGAAAAACGAAATGGGCTGTAATTCACTATCAGGACATGCCACACACACCAGGGCATGTCCTACCTTTCACATACACTGCACCCTGCCCACAGAGGTACCTTGGGCCTACCTTAGGGGTGACTGACATGTAGAAAAGCGAAGGTTTAGGGCCTGGCAAGTGGGTGCACTCGTCAAGTCGACATGGCAGTTACAAACTGCGCGCAGACTCTGCAATGGCAGGTCAGAGTTACCTTTTTAAGGCTACTCACGTGGGTGGCACAATCAGTGCTGCAGGCCCACTAGTAGCATTTGATTTACAGGCCCTGGCACACTCAGTGCACTTTACTAGGGACTAACAAGAAAATCAAATATCCAATCATGGAAACACCAATCCATAACACAATTTACACAGAGAGCATATGCACTTTAGCACTGATTAGCAGTGGTAAAATGCCCAGAGTCCTAAAACCAACACAAACAAGTCAGGAAAAAATAGGAGGAAGAAGCAAAAAGTTTGGGGATAACCCTGCAAAAAGGGCCATTTCCAATAAGCGGTCTATCTTGTACTGTGTGTAATGCAAGTATAAAATAAAGACTTACATATTCACAGTACTCTGTGTCACGGACTGCGACCTCATTGCACTAAAAATACACAGGTCACTATTCTCCACTGCACCAACCACGATTTAATTCTGTGGCTCTCTAGTTTCACACAGACTTCTGCAGTGCATTAAGTAATAGAGGTTTCATAATTTATTATAGTGCATTTCCCACTGAGTAACAACTTTTTAAAATGTATTTATTATTCATTGAAACTGCCCGTTATTTGATATGTAGCTACCTGACGGTGAAAGACCTAAAAAACATATGTATGTTTTAATTATGATGAATGATGTTCAGCTACCTCCAGGTACATGCAGCTGTAAATGCCAAGCTGTCAGCATCCCATGAAATATAGTATGGTTTTCCTCTAATGCCATGCAATAAAGTTTCAGCCCATGCATTACAGCTGTTATACCAAGGGCCACTGGAATTATGTGATTGTGCGGCCGTAGCGATTTAACATAATTATAGATTTGCCGCATTTGCCACAAAATCCATCATTTGCCGCATAATCTGCTGATTTTAACAAAAAAAAATTATTTACTCAAAAGATTCAAATGTTACTAAAAGGAGCAACAGGTGTTGCCGCTCTGTAGAAGGCCTTTTGTGAAGCTGTACTGGTCACCTTTTTGTTGCTTATTGCAATATTTGGGTGTTAAACTGGTACTTATGAGGTGTAACCACAGATTGACCGTTTCTCTGGAGAACATTTATGGTTGTCAATGATAAGAAGTACCAGGTTCCAGAAATTTTTGTCGGGGGGTCTCTGCATCAAAACGTTTTAAAGACCACTGATGTAGACTGACATATGTTCCAATAGACTAATTATGGGGTGGCCAGGTGGGCATTTGGCATGCTTGTAAATCTTCAGGAGATGATAAACGGTCGGTTTCTGTGGATAGTCACATTTTAGAAATTGATATTCCTCTATATCTAACTTTACCTTACATCATCAGTCATCTAGCAAATCATAGACACTCCGTATACTCATAAGGTACATCTCTTTTGATATTGGTTCGTAACAGGTACGATCGCCCAGTTGTCATAGTGCCTCTTGTTGGTAATATTCTTTAGTTAGTAACAACATGTTTCCCCTTTATCTGAGGGTTTTATCACAATTGCATCATCATGCTTCTTAGTGTGCTTATTTTGGTTTTTGATTTTGTTTTTACAACTCTTGGTTAATTATCTTATGGAACATATCAACTGTGTTGTGCGGAGTCTAAGGAAGGTACTTTGAATTTGGTTTAAAATCACTCTTTCTACAGCATTGAGTTATTCCCACTTGTTCTAAGGTTTTAATTATTATCTCTTCCTTCTCCTGTAGGCTGAATGGGAGTTCCTGTTGAAAAGCTTTGTAATGCAAGAAGAGTTTCAAGATCTTTCTCAGTTAGGATATCCATCAAATGTTCAGCATGACTTCTTCAGCCTTGTGTGTTACATCTTTTCAACCTATGTTGTTTACACAGTTTCAATTTTCTGATGAATTTGAACACATCAATTCTAGTTTGTGGGTAACTAAACTTCATTGTGGGGAAGAAAGTCAATCAAACTTTTAAGGCAGATAGTTTGGATTCAGTTAAGATTCTGTTGGTTAAGTTCATGACCATTAGATCATCTCCATTTTTTCTTCTTCACTCCCTATTGTTCTTCTCAGTGTTTTTGAGTCTGACTTCTCTGTGGCGACCTCTTGAGCTCCATCTTGTTTTTTTGTGCTTCTGATTTCTGGTGGCCTCTTCCTTTGCAATGTTTTCTGCCACATTTTGCTGACTCATTGGTACTCGTGAAAAAAAAGCCCCTTCTGGCTTCCTTGTAATTGAGGCACTTGATCCTTCTGAGAGGTCCATATCTGTGCCAAATTCTGATGTTTCTTTAGTTTCTGTTGTGGTGAGATTTTTTGTTTTAATCATTTCCCTTCTTGAGGAGTCAAATTATTTGGCGAAGGTAAGTACACGCCCAGGTTCGTAGTCTCTCCTGTCTCTTGCGAATTTGCTTTGTTTCCTTTGCTTTATGCTTTCTTCATTTGTAATCAGTCTCGATTTCATTGGTTGATGAAAATTCTCTGATTAGTTCATGTCAGGGTGTTTGTTAATATCTTCCTCCAATTGTCGGATTTCTTTTAGGAGTTTCTCCCTCTCACTCAATGTGAATTTAAAAAGTACTTCTAACATCCCCTTTAAGGATGCTGTTGTGTGGAACACCCATTCCTGTAGTAGCTGTGGGTCGAATTCTCATACAAGGATGTGGTATATATTCTCAGTCCTCATGGCATCCTCTCCACGCCTAGATAGCCCTGTACTTGCGTATTTCTCTCTCATACAATTTTTGCAGGCTCCCTGAATTTTTCAGTTAAATTTTCTTTTACAATATTAGAGCCTGTGCCTGCGTCCAATGAATGTACTGCTTGCGTCCCAGGACCAAACATGCCCGCTGCAGCTTCTTAATGTGCCGCTTCGCTGAACATGGGTTTGTCTTTCAAATATCCCAATCGTCACAGCCGCAGTTAATGCTTTCTGTAGAAAACATGTGGCCATTTACCCATGGGAGTCAGTCCAGTGATCGCGCGCCCTCTGACTCAACGATCCTCAACACTCAACTAACAAATCACATCTCCGTTCGTAAATGCTTCAATTCGATCCACTTGTTGTTTTGCATGTGGTCCAACAACTGCAGTTCTGGCAGTCAGGGCCAGTTCTAGGATGTTGGGGGCCTTGGGCAGAAACGCAGTGTGTGAGGCCCCTCTAATTTGCATACAACCTTGCACATTCAGGGCAGTTTGCATCTCTGTAGATTACCCTGGTCCTGAAGTCTTTTTGAACAGACCCATCCTGGGTTGCAGCCCCTCCCTCTCAGCCCCCTAGCAACACTTCTTAGCAGCTCATAATGGGCTAAATGTGTTAGAGTTGCTTTTCATCAGAAAGGTTTAAACCTGCTGCAGGACAATGGGCGTCCTATGGTGCCTCTGAATGGGCAGCAGGACAGGAGGCCTGATTGCATGACAAACCTGCAAAAGGTGTCGCCTTGCAACTGGGCCAATAGGAGGGCCCCCTCCGCTAGGTCTAGCCTCACTATCCACAGTTGTGAGGTCCAGGGGAGGGGCCCCTACTGTGGGCACAATTGCAAGGAACTACCTTTCTCTCAAATTAGATGAGCAGGGGTCAGGAGAGGACCAGTGTGCCGTGGCCTGGCTGTGACACACTGCTGTGGGGCCCTGTGTTCGTGGGCTGAGAGCGGGCCCTGGGCAGCTGCCCACACTGCCCATGCCTAGCGCCGGCCCTGCTGGCAGTGTACGTAATTGCAATTGTTACACTCGTTCCACCAGGTACTGCCGATATTCCAGGATGGGTGCCTCAGTTCGTGAGGGTGGGCTCACGTTAAATAGTTATGACCTCTGAAGAAAACAACGGGCACTCATGGGGTCCAGAATTAATTATATTTTGTTTATTCCAACAAGCAAATGCATTTCGGCTACACACCTTTCTCAATGTTTGCATCTTAATGAAGCTGACATCATTTAAATAACTTAGACATGCTATCATTGGAGGATTACAAATAAATGTAGAAAGCGGACTGTAAAACTCAAATACTATGTGCATTACGACCGCCATATTGAATGTACAATTCATTTTTCATAATAAAACAATTATTATATGTGAGGGCTAGTCCAATATTTTCCTACTAAATAGAATAAAATCATTTTCGTGATAGTATCTCCGTATTAAGAGAATCTTATATAAAAAAAGTATATTTGCCTGTGATATATATATCTTCACGGTACACTGATGTGGAGTTAGAAATACTAAATCTATACTTTACAATGTGCACTTACCTGTCCATATTTTTCCCTCAATATTCTGACCAGGATATTACTTTATCACTATATTTAATTTTTAAATCTTTTTATTGAGTTTTATATGCCAGAGTAAAGCAAACTTAATTTAAAACAAACTAGATAGATGCACAATCACATTACTGCAGGTGCAAAATGTCAATATACAAATCAAAAGAGAGTCAACAGGCCAAGCCATAAAGTTAAAGAAAGTACAACAATATTTGTAGTACTGACATGAGGCAATCAATATGGCAGCATCCAATATATATCAAATGCATTCCAGATGGGGCGCTAAGGTCAGGAGTCAGCCCAGAAGTCTCAGTCTGCCTTTCCATATAATATCGAAAGGGGGCCTATAAGTCTCCAGGTCCATTTTAGGAACCTGCAGTAATGCATACATCTCTGTCCGTTACAGAATATAGCGTTTTCAACCAGTCCTGGTGCCTGTGAAGGGGACCTCTCAGGCACACCCTGGCAAACAACGTCAAGCAAGTGCCAGCAGCAGGGCTGCCAGCATGTGGATCATGATATTCTAGGGGTCGATATTCAGTAGTAGAACCCAGCTGAGAGAGAGATAGAAGGTGATAAGGAAGGCCATGTTGTGCATGCCTCTTCATGATGTCTTTCCACCTACACAACTGAACTAGAGCATCAGATTATAAAGTTGTTGTTCTTTTGGCATCATAAGCAACTGAAAACTGTAAATGGGGTGACTGTCAATAAATGGAAATTTCTCACCTTGGAGTTCCAAGTGACTAAACAGACAGCTCATGCTTTGATCTTGTTGTCCGTGATGTCTTTTGAAACCCCACAATGGAAAACAAGCACACCTTTAACATAGACCCATCTATAATTTTGTATGAAACATAGACATCAGTGGTAGGTGCCTTTGCTGCCCAAAATATATATATATAAATACTCTATATTTTCTTGCCCATATTCCCCCGACTGTCAATGGGAGGAGACGGGTTTCTCAATTCTGGTTCCACACCTTTGGTTCCTCTCCAACACATATCTGTATGATCCACTTTTCAACAAGGATTAAAAATGTTTTCTTCAAGTTAGGTCCAATTTAAATTCCTTCCACCTTTTCAAATGTGGTTGTGGAAAGCTTTGCATGTTTCTATATTGTAGATAGGAGCTGGGTAAGGAGTACCAATAAATAATGACATCCCTCGATGTAATGAGTCTATTGCCTTTTCTTGAGGTGCCCTAAGTTAATTTGCTGTTTATTCACCTTACATTTTTAAACTCTTCCAGACTTTATCCCTATGTGCGGCAGATAAAGCCTTTACAGTCAGTTTCAATGTAAAAAGATAGGAGTTTTTCCAGCACTAAAGGACTCTGTGCACTTTACCACGGCAAAGTGATTGTGCCCAGGGCCTGTAAATTAAATGCTACTAGTGGGCCTGCAGCGCTTATTGTGCCACCCACGTAGGTAGCCTTTTAAGTATGTCTCAGGCCTGCCATGGCAGCCTATGTATGCAACTTTAAACTTTCGTGTCGATCTGGCAAAATAAACCTTTTGCCAAGCCTAAACCTTCTTTTTTAATTCATATGTCACCCCCAGGTTAGACCCTACACAGCCTAGAGTTAGGGTGCAATGTATTTCAAAAGTTGTTCATGCACGTTTACGTTTTACATGCCCTGGTAATGAAAAACTCCTAAATTCATTGTTCACTACAGCAAGATCTACCTATCCCATAGGATAACATTGGGTTACCTAATTACATTTAATAAGTGATAGCTTTCAATTGGGAGCAGTTAAGAGTGTCAAGTTTGGTGTCTACAGAATTGTAATTTAAAACCCCTTGTAGGAAGCTTGCTTTGTATATACTATATCAAAGTAATGTATAGTGTGCACAGAGTCCAAGGAGTCCCCAGAGGTATAGCAGAGGCTAAATTAGGTAATTAGGGTCTCTTTGTGGTAGTGTGGGCGAACTATTAGGATTATTCAGAGGGTGTGTTAAGCATTCATTATATTCACTCAATCAAGACTGACACATGCACTCCAAGACTGAATCCAGACCAATTGGGTAAGTATAAAAAGGTATACTTGTATTTCAATTCTAGAACCAAGCAGGACTTGGCACAGGTAGGTAAAATATACTTGGAATGCAGGATTTCACAATGCAATGCAGTTATGATTGAATTTTGCAATAGTTACAGGTTTGTATCACTTTAAAAAGCAGTTTGAATTACACAGTAATTACTTTAGGAATACTTTTTAGTTTTTTTGTATTACTTTGATTATTGGGGTGGTATGCCTAGATACCACACCTTAGGATCTCACAATACAAGGCAAGTAAGACTTTTTATACTTTGAAGTTTAGTTCTATTTTCTCCATATAAACATCAGTTCAATACTTAAAACATTTTAGGCCCTTAGGGCCAGATGTACGTCCCATTTTTGCATGCGCAAACCCTACAGGGCCATGTACAAACGATATTTAGCCAGTCGCAATTCATTTGCGACTCACTAAATAGCGTTTGCGACTCGCAATTAGGAAGGGGCGTTTCAAGGGCGTCCCTTCCTACTTGCGACTCTGAGCCCTATGTATGACTGTTTTGCGACCGCAATTGCGGTCACAAAACAGTCGCAATTTACCACCTACTTCAAGTAGGTGGTAATGCAGTCGCAAATGGGAAGGCGTCCCCAAGGGACCCCTTCCCCTTTGCAAATGCATGCGAAAATATTTTTTAAGGGCAGGCAGTGGTCCCAGGGACCACTGCCTGCCCTTAAAAATGAAACAAAAACGTTTCATTTAAAAAAAAAAAAAATGCATCCTGTTGTCCTTTAAGGAAAATAGGATGAATTTTAAAAAAAAAGCTGCTTTATTTAAAAGCAGTTCCAGACATGGTGGTCTGCTGAGCCCAGCAGGCCACCATCGCTGGGAGGGCCAGCCATTCTCAATGGGGTCGCAAAATGCGAGTGCCTCATGAATATTGATAAGCCTCGCATTTTGCGTGCCCATTGGGAATCGCTAACAGTGTCTCTGCGAGTCGTATTTCCAAATGGTCGTACATCTGGCCCCTAATCTCTTAACATGGGTTCCTATGGGAGAAAAAGTGTTAGCGGTTTCTCAGATAAGTACATGACTTACAAGTGGGAGTTTTGGGGGTTAGAACCAAGGTCCCCCAAGGTCTAGATGGGCACTTGAGTTGCACCACCAGCGGCACTTGGCCAGCCAGGTGCAGAGTGCAGGGGCCCAATGTTAGCCAATGGGGCTAAGGGGGCCATCGGTTTGGGACTGCTTACGAGCAGGCCAGTCGGGTGTGGGAGCAAAGCTCCTGGGGTTAAAGTCTGCACTGCAGGGGCCAACAATCAGCACAGGAGCTGCACCACCAGCGGCACTGGGGCGGTCGGGTGCAGGGTGCAAAATGGACATCGGGGACCCCGTGCTTTTCAATGGAGACCTTCGGTTCTGTGAAGTTGCTGCAGGCTTCCTGAAGGCGACCACCGGCTGGAGTGGTAAGTCGGCATCTTGGGGGATGCCTGGACACTGTTGGTTGGGCCAACCAAGGCTGTGGGGTGTCGGGTGCAGGGGTGTCTTCTGGCGTCGGGTTTTCTCACAAGCTCTGGTCGCAGTCAGGTGAACCCTTCAAGTTGAGGCTGCAGGCATCATCTTGAGGCTTGAGGGAGGTCGGGATCACCAGCTCCCAGGTCAGGATCACTGGGTAGACCTCCTCATGGTGTTGGACCACTCGATCTCGGGCCGTGGGCATCGGGTGCAGAGTGGTGCAGAATCGCAGAGTCGCCGGAATCTGGATTCTGGTCTTGGAGTCTTTGTTGAGCAAATCCACCGGTAGGGCTGGGGCCAAAGCAGTAGTAGTCCTCTTCTTCCTGGGTCAGCATGGCTCTTCGGTCGTTCTTCTTTCTTCCTCAAATCTGAGGAGGCAAGGTTTAGGGTGCCCCTAAATACTAGATTTAGGGGCATTTAAAGGGGTGTGCAGGTCAGGACCAATGGGTCCCTTCCTTAGGGTGGGTACACCCCCTATTATGCCACCATCCAGTGGAAGGGGGCATGAGGCTCTCCCTAATTGGCTGAGTTCCCTCATCTTCAAGATGGAGGAGACTGAGATGTGTGCTTCACCTTACCTCCACCACCTGAGGGGTGGGGTTGGCAAAGGTGGACACAGCTCTCTTCCTAGCTTGGTTTTCCCTCTGAGTCTCCCGCCCAAAGTGGTGGGCAGAACCGATGGGAGCCAGTTGCTGGGGGCAACAAAAGGCAGGGACAACTTCCAAAGGCGGCAGGCCTTTTAAGCTTCCCCTTCGTGGACCCAGCCCATCCTGGGGGAGGAGGCATGACAACTCTGCCCAGGATGTGATTTGTCTCTGGACCCAGAGAGCGTAGGCTCTCTACCCAGGGGTCCATAAACCTGTCTGATGGTGGCAAATGGCGGGCAGTCATTCAGGAACCACACCAGGACTGGTCATTTTTCAGCAGACATCTCTAAGGCGCCCTCTGAGTGCATTTTACATTAAATCCCACACTGGCATCAGTGTAGGTTTAATGTACTGAGATGTTTGCTACCAAACTTCCCAGGTTTTAGTAAAGCCATTATGGAGCTGTGGAGTTCGTAGTGACCAACTCCCAGACCATATACTCTTTATGACTTTACTACACTTACAATGTCTAAGAATTGACTTAGACACTGTAGGGGTACAGGGTTCATGCCACTGTACCCTCACCTGAGGGCTAGTGGACCCTGCTAGAGGGGTGACTTACCTACGCCTCAGGCAGTGGGTTGTAGGCATGGCACACAAGGATGTGTGCCATATCGACTCTTCACTTTTCTCTGCACCAAAACACGCTGCCTTCAATGGCAGTGTGTGGGTGTTAAGGTACAAGACCTCTAAGGGTGGCACAATAGGTGCTGCAGTTCTTAGAGGCCTTCTCTGGACACAGTGCCCTTGGTACCCATGGTACCTTTTGCAAGAAGCTTACCTGTGGCCAGAGATGTGACAATTGTGGGTACAAAAGTACAGTTGTGGGAAAGAACACAGGCCATGGGAACCTGATTGACAGGGATCCAGGGCACATCAAGTCTGGTTGCATCACAGGTCAGGCAAAATGTGGGGGGTAACCATGCAAAAAGGGGCACTTTCCTACACCTCTTTAATGGTAAAGTCAGATTTTAAGTCCCAATTCTGGAAATGCCACTTTTAGAAAGTTGGCATTTCTGTCCTAACCATTTGGTGACTGTAGCCTGTATCCTGGGCCACATGACTAGGTGTAGCTGGCGGTTGGTCTTTGTGTATTGCTCCAGGACAGTGAGGCAAATGTGGAATAAGTTTAGGCAGGATGGGTCATCTCTGACTTGATAGGGGGTAGAGCTGTCACCTACCACACTTGCACATCACAAAGACTCTGCCTGTTTGACACTAGTCTTTTGTGCCCCCAGACAAGCTGGGGCCAGAGCAGGAAGACAGGAAATTCCAAACACCTCTGGTATTGAAACCTCCAGAACCATCTCCTACTTCAAAGTTGGCAGCACATATAAATATTGGACCCTCAGACCCAACTCTTCAGTACACCTCTGGACCTGTGGAAGACCCAGAAGGACTGCTGTGCTGCTCTGCTGCTCTTCTACAAGAAGGACTGCTACTCGACTGTCCTACTGCCCTGCTGCCAGAGTGAAAAGGACTGGAGCTGCATCTTGAACCCAAGACCACTAGAGTGATTCCAAGTGCTAGTTGTCTGGCATCCTGATCAGAGCCTCAGGGACAGAAAAGGCCCAACCACCTTGAACCCAACACCTGGACTCTGCCTGCTGTGAGTCCTACCCCCAAGTGCTGCCATCCCAGTCCAGGACCCTCAGAAGTGGGCTTGAAGGTGCTCTACTAGCCCAGCTATTGTCCTGTGAGCAGAACCGATGCACCGCAATGCATTTCCTCGCAGCCATGCATCGGAACTGCGATTGGACAACACAACCCCAACGCAGGATCTCGCATCACAGCCCGCAGCCACTTGAAACCACCACTGCGTGATGCATCGTTGACTCAGGACTTTGCATCGCAAGCCCCTCGCCAATAGCATCCTCGATGATGATGCACGACATTGTCTTGAATCCACAACTCCTTGGAACTGCCAATGCATGACGCATCATCAACACAGAACTTCACACTTCAAACCCCCCTCAATGGCATCCTCGACGATGACACAGGACCACACATCGCAGCATCACAGCTTCGTCAGAACCACCAAGGCACACCGCATCCTTGATGCTGGATCTCGCAAAGCTCCACAACCTGGATTCATGGTGCTTTGTTCAATGGGCCTAACTTGGTCCCTCCATCACAGTTGGCCTGAACCTGTGACAGTGTCAAGGTCCGGTGCGACCAGATCATCACAGTTGCCGCTTTGTGCTTTAATGCACTATTTTCACTTAAATCGTTATAGCTTCTTAACTCCAGTTCCACTGATTGGATTTTTGTCATTTTGGTCTCAAATAATGTATTAAATATTATTTTATTTTTCTAAATTGGTGTGGGATTTCTCTTGTGTTTTCACTTTATTACTGTTTGAAGTGCTGCATAAATAATTTACACATTGCCTCTAAGTTATTCCCGACTGCTTTGTGTTAAGATACCAGCGGGTTAAGCACAAAGTAATTTGGGGTTTGCTTGTGACTTCACCCCAACAGTAATTGTGATTGCTGCTTGAGTAAGGTTTCACCCCCCTCAAGCAGTAACCCAATTTCCTACATTGGTATACACTCCCTGCAACCTCCACTGAGTCAAACGTAATTCACACATTTTTCTGTTGTAAGACTGCCAGAGATGTGAGGCATACTATTTGAGACATGTAGAGCATCAAGGAGAAAATGGTGTGAGAGGTAAACTGACTTACAGAAATATAGATTTCCTGTGAGACTGATGCCTTTATTAGGTGTGGGCATCACTTTGAAATGGATAGAAGTTGCAAATTCTACCACCATGTTGCCACCTGCAACGCAGGAGGATTGATTTGCACCACTATCATCGTTAAAAGTTAAAATGCCCTCCACTAGTTTGTCCTTGAGATCACTAAAGTCTTCAAAAACATTTAAAATACGACGGACTGTACCCAGGGCAATGCTTTGTGTGATATCGCATCCTGTGATGTCAATGTGATCAAATAGAATTTGCTGTGATGAGGGTTTTGAACCCGAAACCGGTCCCAGGATGCTTGTTTCCGGTCCAGGGAAGACATGGCTTGGCAGTTCGGGCTGGACTGTTCCCATGAGGCACAGGGTCAGACTGATTTGCATATGGCCATGTCTGAACTGGGGTGGTGGAGTGAGCTAAAGAATGATGATGGATTAAACCCAGATCAGTTGACTGGAGGTGAGTGTTTGATTTGCTCTAACGCTCCGTCCATCATCCCCTTTGGTATCGCTTTGTTCGCCCTAAGTTGGCAGGGTATGCTCAGACGTGGGTCCCTTGCTCACTTTGCCACTGGATTCAAGATAGCCTGGCTGATGAGGGTTTTGAACCCGAAACCGGTCCCAGGATGCTTGTTTCCGGTCCAGGGAAGACATGGCTTGGCAGTTCGGGCTGGACTGTTCCCATGAGGCACAGGGTCAGACTGATTTGCATATGGCCATGTCTGAACTGGGGTGGTGGAGTGAGCTAAAGAATGATGATGGATTAAACCCAGATCAGTTGACTGGAGGTGAGTGTTTGATTTGCTCTAACGCTCCGTCCATCATCCCCTTTGGTATCGCTTTGTTCGCCCTAAGTTGGCAGGGTATGCCCAGACGTGGGTCCCTTGTTCACTTTGCCACTGGATTCAAGATAGCCTGGCTGATGAGGGTTTTGAACCCGAAACCGGTCCCAGGATGCTTGTTTCCGGTCCAGGAAGACATGGCTTGGCAGTTCGGGCTGGACTGTTCCCATGAGGCACAGGGTCAGACTGATTTGCATATGGCCATGTCTGAACTGGGGTGGTGGAGTGAGCTAAAGAATGATGATGGATTAAACCCAGATCAGTTGACTGGAGGTGAGTGTTTGATTTGCTCTAACGCTCCGTCCATCATCCCCTTTGGTATCGCTTTATTAGGTGTGGGCATCACTTTGAAATGGATAGAAGTTGCAAATTCTACCACCATGTTGCCACCTGCAACGCAGGAGGATTGATTTGCACCACTATCATCGTTAAAAGTTAAAATGCCCTCCACTAGTTTGTCCTTGAGATCACTAAAGTTTTCAAAAACATTTAAAATACGACGGACTGTACCCAGGGCAATGCTTTGTGTGATATCGCATCCTGTGATGTCAATGTGATCAAATAGAATTTGCTGTGACCTCTGCAACCAACATGTGGATTGACTAAAAAAAAAAGAGTAATGAAAGACCAGAAGTGCCGACTATGGTTTCAATTAAAAATAAGTGGCAAATCACAGAGAATTTGCTAAAACAATGTACAAGAAACGAAATTGGGTTGGAGATGGAAATTTGAGTCTTGGGGCTTATCACCTATTACAGAATCCTTGGGTCTTATCTGCCATTACATGACCAAATTTTAAAACAACTAGCGGGTGTGTGCCTCTTCTCGTACAAGGAAAAAGAAATTCCAGGGAATTTATGTCCTATTCACCAACAAAGAAAAACTAAACCCAGCATAAAATTGATAAATTGTAGATTTGCAATGGCAGGGCACAAAGGACAGTAAAGGCTGTCCTACTCAGATTACCCATGCCACTGGCTAGGCGAATGGATTTGTTTCCAATCTTTTGTGAGCAATAAAATAATATGAATATGCAAGAACAGAGCATTTTCCTCATTTAAAATTCCCAGTTAGAATGTGTGCACGTGTGAAGGCTGGGTCTTCCGATCCCGTTCAAAAGATGCAAGGCATGGCTTACACATTTGTACATTTATTCTGAAAAATATGGACTGAAAATTGCACCTCATAGTTCACGTAAGGTAACAAGCTTTCGTTTAAAAACACACACCCTTCTTCAGTCCTCAGTAACAGCGTGGCCTGCAGGCGCAATCGGCTTCGGATCAGTCTGGAACAGATGCACAAAGCTGCAGTTGTCTCACATATCAGTGACAAGCAGCAGGTCAAATATAATTTGTTTCCCTTCAGTTGTGTCTACAAAATGACATGTTTAAGAAAGTTTTTAATCCCACCTGAACATTCCTGGGTTATGAGACGTTAATTTGAAGGTGCATCCTTCTGCAATTATCAGATAGGCTTAAAGAGGAGGATTACCTATTGTCAGTCAATTTAAAGTTCTTCAGCTGTCTGAGATGTCTAGAAAAGAGGTAAGTGTTTATCCACAGAAGAGCCAGGACTACTTTGACTTTTCGTGAGATATTACTAATTGCCAATTTACTGGTATTATAATGCATTCGGATCTGATATCACAGAGCCTAACAAATTTGAGGCCCTCATAATGATAAAGTTGTACTATTTAGCACAACAGCGCAATGTGCATGCCAGCTTTCATGACAAATTATTGCTTACCTAACAGGAGCGTTGAATTTACAAAAATATTTAATGGGTGATGCAGGGGAATTGAGCATCGCCTGTACTAGTGTTCAATAGGAAGAAATAGAAAGTATCTTATTCACAAAGCTACTTTCGCTTGTACGGTGATACATTGTTACTTAGGGCTCAGACACTGAGGGCAGGATTCACAAACTGCATTTTCTAGTCCTTTAAGTAGTACTACAGTACTACTACTTACTACAAATTGCAATTCCCAAACCTACAATTGTAAAGCTCCACCTCACCTATCATTTGATGGGCAGATTTTCACACCTCTAAGTTTACTACTTTGTAGTACATGTGGGAGGGACCAGGGGAAGTGGCTGAAAAAAGGAGAATGCTTACTACTAAACGAGAGGGGTTTAGGGAGGAAAGGCCTAGGGATGGATAACAAGGGGTTTATAGTGGGGCAGATACCCATACACAAAAGAGTATGTCATTCCTATTCACAAACTGCACATCTCAAGTTACTACAGCCAAAAAGAACCTAACACAGTAGTACATTTTCCCCATCTCAGACCTGGAGTAAGTCCAGCACCACACACGCCCAACCACTGATATTGCAACACACTCCCATGGAAGATTATGGAGGCAGGGACTTAAAATAGAATTGAAAGTACTGAATAATGAATGAAAAACTACATGAATTATACAATCACCAGATTCCTTTCTCCAAGGAAGACGCTTACTCAGGAAAACGTGCAGTAGAAAATTCAGCTTTACTCCATAACAGGACACGTTTGGGCCATCACTGGCCTTGATAACATGGATACAAACACACCGATCAAAGTGTCTTAAGAGCAACAAGTGTTGTAAACATAAAGAAAATACTTGAAAAACTAAATATTTCATATTTCATTTCCATAAATGAACCAATATATACATGCCATGCTCGAATAACCTGAAACATGCACATTGTATACAGATATGATATTATTGGACATACCATCAAATTACCAAAAGCAAATTCAGTACGAGTCATATTGTATGCGTATAAATACCATATTAGTGGAATGCAATCCACGTAAGGACCCCCCCCCCGCGTGCGAGTCTGTCTGCAAGGTTGTACCATGTGCACATGGTTAATCTCAAGCGTTTGTGCAGTAGTGAAATACAAGTGAAAGAAATAGAGGAAATATTTCTCTAGGTCAAAAATCCTTGTCATATAGACTTGCAAGCATCCAGTGGTTGCCCTCTTGTTGTTTATTCCTGTCTTTTTCGTTTCCTGTGTAATTTTGTCAACATTTGCCATGCCAGTTCCATTGGAATGTTGCGCCCTCAATTGATGTTCCACTGCAAACCCACATTTGGGTTTTGCAGTCTTCCCCACTTGGAAGGTATTGCATGTGCACATGTAGGAGTCCATATTGGATGTACTGATATATCAGGCTACACCTACATCCGCTTTTCTAGTTGGCCTTCATTCCAACTTGGGGTATTTATACGTATACAATATGACTCGTACTGAATTTTGTACTCTACATCATTCTATCGTACCATCTCGTATATATATATATATTATAGATATTTTTTATATATATATTTTAACCTTGCAGACAGAGTTGCACGCGAGGGTGGTCCTTATGGGGATTGCATTCCACTGATATGGTATTTATACGCATACAATAGGACTCGTACTGAATTTGCTTTTGGTAATTTTATGGTATGTCCAAAGATATCGTATTTGTATACAATGTGCATGTTTCAGGTTATTCTAGCAAGGTATATATATATATATATATATATACAATATGTTGTATTAAAAGCACTTGCATTTTAACTACATAGGGGAGTACATATTGCGCAATTTGCACAAACATCTATGAGTCATCAACTCATAAAATGTAATGCTGCTACTGTTTGGGACATTATCCTACATTGTATTTGCACATATTGCGTAATTTGCACAAACATCTATGAGTTATCAACTCATAAATTGTAATGCGGCTATCGTTTGAGACATTATCTTATATTGCATTTGCACTTTATTTCTCCAAATACTTGAGAAAACATATATTGCGTAGTTTGCACGAATATTTATGAGCAATCAACTCATGTAATATTGTAATGCTGCTATCATTTAGGACATAATTCTATATTGCATTTGCACTTTATTCCATTAATTATTGCACAATGTGGAGACTGCACTATCATCTATTGATTTCGAGGAATCAAAAAATGCTGCTATTAATGAGGATACTGTCCCACCAAGGCACTAGCACTTTATGCACAAGTGATTTGCTCAAAGCACTAGCACTTTAACATTCCCCTTATAATCCAGAATGGTGGAGCTTGTTGTCCGAAAATATTGGCGTAACAACTAATGACAATCATGGCATATAGGTAGATAATCTTTGGATTATAAGCACTTGCACTTTTCATTAATAGTGAGTCTGTATTATTGTTGCCTACATGAAAACTGACAATGAGCAATTTGAGCCAGTTTATCGCACTAAGCGGAAACTTCTTCAAACAAATATCAACATCCCACTAATCTTGTTGAACTACTGTGGTACAATAAAGTTTGTTGAAAGATATACACATTTTTCAGTAAGCGATTAAAAGAAGTTCAAAAAAAGTAATAGAAAAGAGAGAAAACTAAGTAAGAAAAAATGTGTAAAAAATGTATGAAAAATAAACAAAGCAGAATCATGTAATTGAAACTTTATGAAAGAAATGCATTGTAGTATGTTGTCTATGTTCAGCTATCACATGATGGTAGCAAGTGGGATATAAAAAAAGTGACGGATTTTTGGCTCGGTGTGTGATCAAGGCAGGGGATCCTGCCGAAACGCGTCATAGCCTGTAATGAGGAATTAAATATTGAAGGAAACTGACCTTTGGATTGTTGTGTCGTTCTTCTGGCTGAGCGATCGCCGAATACCGGAAGTGGTTGTGGGTGGATATATATATATATATATATATATATATATATATATATATATATATATATATATATATATATATATATATATATATATATATATATATATATATATATATATATATATATATATATAGGTTTATTTATGGAGACGAAATATGAAATATTATTTTTTCAAGTATTTTCTTTATGTTTATGACACTTGTTGCACTTATGGATATACTAACTTGCGATCGAACAGACGGATAATACAGATGCGAGTTTGCTGCTAAAGTATACTTGTGGGCACTGAGCACTCCCGAAAATTGCCAGAACAGTGGAATCCATACCTAAACTTAAGAACACGATTCCTTTATTTATGACCGGATCGTGTGGATATAAGTCTAAATATTTGGACTCATAAGGAAACAAAAGAAAGTAACTACCAGTGCACTTTATTCTCTGGAGGTTTCTATTGGCTAAGATCCTCATCCCATGAAGTTTGAGAACAACTTTCATGCTTAAACATTGCCATGTGCACATTGAAAAATACTGTTTTTAAATTAAGCTTGTCCTGAAGAAGGTGGATAAATCAAGTCAAGTCAACCGAAACGCCGCGTCGACAACTTGTTTTTATGATATATGTATTATATATTTCGTTTCTTAAAAAAAATATTTGTTCATATGGGATTGATGGATATCTGATATATGTGTGTCAGGATATGCCTCCCGATAACCCTGAGCCCATGGATGATGAAGAGACCTTTCCTCACTGGCCCACTCCTCTGCTTTCATTCCAGCCCTCGGGACCATGGTATGAAGTGCGATATGCTGGCGAAGTACAGGAGAACCAGGAATGCGGGCCCTTTAATTATCTAAACCCAGAAGCCGAGGAGTACATAAGCCACGCCCCCTTGCACGGGGCGTGCGCGACACTGGAGGAGAGAGAAGACGCAGAGGAAGAAGCCAGAAAGGAGAGGAGCCGGGAGACCGTCGCTGGAGAGACGGAGACCTGGGAGGACCCCCAGCGGCTGCGAGGACGAACCAGGAGTACCCTCGATCTGAGGACTCAAGACGCCGAGAGCGAAGACGACGGAGGAAAGCCAGGAGGCCAACGACCCCGTGAATCGCCCAGCCGCGTTCCAGGAGGGACGTGGCTTGCACAGGTACGTGCAAAACTCCGGGGGAGCGGTTGGCGGTTGGGAGTAGCACCCCGGGGTAAAGAGCCAGGGAAACCCCCGTAAATTCCTTGAATACCACGACAAGCCAGGGATTCTTTGCTCTGACGGTGGCGGTCTCTCTCACCCTTTTTGCCAAGACGGGTGTGTTATATCCCTCACTCCCTCTCCCTCAACAAAGTACATGCGCGTGGCGCTGATGTTTGTGTTCTTTTCTTTATTTTGGGCACTTTCCTACTGGGCCGACGGCGACGCTGGAGAAATTACAAGGCCACCAGGGACAGCCAAGACTCCAAACAGTGGACATTTACTTTTGAGACACCTTTATCAGCTTACGGTTGCAATAAACCTCTTTTGTGCACACAGATGTGGTCTTCTGATCCCTGCTAAACCTAACATATGGTGGAGAATGCAGGCAGACTGAATTTCCGTAGTTGACCCAAAATGGAAGCGCTAATACACCACTTAGTGGACGGACAAAAGAAATTGGAATGGGCCATTGAGCGCCAGATGTCCTCCACCCAAGCGGATAGGGATGCGATTAAGGACATAATCAAATCACAGGTGGACGCCATACAAAGAGTGGCTGAAGACCCGATACAGACAGTAGGGGGACAGAGAGGAGGCCGTGGTAGCGCTCTCACCCATCCGAATGTCTCTTTGCAGAAGTATATTCCTGGGGAGGATCCGGACGCCTTTTTACTTAATTTTGAGAGGGCGGCCAAGGCCTCGGGATGGCCGACTAGCAAGTGGCCGTTTTTTTTGGCTCCCCTCTTGTCGGGTGAAGCACAAGCAGCATACCAGGTCACCAATGCTGGGGGTACAATCCCTTATGAAGAAGTGAAAACCATCATCCTGGACCATCTGGGTATGGACTCAGAATCCTACAGGGTTCGGTTCAGAAAAGAGAAAGGGGTCCCAGGAGACAACCCGAAGACGCTGTTTTTTAAGCTAAATCTGGCGGCAGACAAATGGCTAAAACCATCAGAAAGAACAAAGGAGGAGATCATGGATCTCATTTACCTAGAACAGTATTTGGAGGCCTTATCGTTTCCCACTCAAAGGTGACTCCGGCAACATTCCCACCTTACAGTCGAACAAGCAGTGGAAATGTCCACCTCCTTTTCAAGGGCACAACCACGGGTCTCTCCATGGGAGACTGAAAAAACGTTGAGGGGGAATCCGGTACCCAAAAAGAACATAAGACCCGTTATCGAGTCTCCAAAAACTCGGTTCTTCGAGCCAGAGGCTCCTCCTTTTCGCGGGCCCCAATGCTTTGACTGCGGAGAGTGGGGCCACATCGCCCAAACCTAAGCCCAGTGAGAAACCCATGGACGTCGGCTGTGTACCAAAGTCTCTTATGTACACGGAAGAGATGGGCCGATGCTTTTATGTGAGTGTTCTGATCAATCAGACTAAGGTAACCGCCCTCCTGGATTCTGGGTGCCGGAAGTCAGTTATCCGGAGGGAGTTGGTTAGAAGCCCCCAATACCTTACGGGGAGACAGGTACAGATCCGTTGTGTCTTTGGAGACATCAAATCTTATCCTGTCGCTCGCCTACCTCTTCAGCCGGTGGGTGGGCCAAAAACCATAGTGACTGTAGGGGTGTTGCCTAGGTTGCCTGAGGAGCTGATACTCGGGAAGGATAATCCCGTCTTCTTTTCGTTAGTCAGGGACAACATACAAAGATCAGGAGACCCACTTAGACAACCGCATGCACAGGCCTCTTCAGCCCTCATATCCCAAGAACCCTGGCAAACTGATAAAACTTCCAGATGGCCCAAGTCAATGACGCGAAACTCCAGAAGGCGTGGCAGGAGGCACGTTTGTCCACACAATAGGGCCTCCCCAGCCTATCCCTCATTCACGGTGCACAACGGGCTTCTGTACCGGGTGGATGGACAGGATGAAAACCCTCAGCTGTTAGTACCCAAGGATTTCCGTGAACAAATACTTTTCTTCGCCCACTCCCATTTGTTAGCGGGGCATTCTGGTGCTCTCAAGACCACCCAAAACCTCCTAAGACATTTCTATTGGCCCGGCATCTATGCCCACATAAAAAAATACTGCCAAGAATGTCCCGTTTGTCCGTGGAAGAACCCCTACAGACTCCCTCCTGTGCCCCTCCAGCCATTGCCCATCATAGGCAAACCCTTCGAAAGGATAGGAATGGACCTGATAGGCCCTCTCCCCAAGTCCACAAAAGGGTTCCAGTATGTGCTCGTGCTGGTGGATTACTCCACACGGTTCCCAGAGGCATTCCCCCTGAGAACCCCCACTACATCTAATATTGCTGATAAATTGAATATTTCTCACGGGTTGGGTTTCCGCACCAGATCCTCACCGATCTGGGAACCCCCTTTGTATCGAAGCTCATGTCTCAGGTGTGCCGGATGCTGGATGTGAAGCATCGTGGAGAGGTACAATGGGAGCCTCAAGCTGACCCTAAAAAAGATGCTTACAGGGGAAGGAAAAAACTGGGATTGACTTCTCCCCCTTGCCCTTTTCGTCATCCGAGGACAGGTCCAAAGCAGTCTGGGCTGTTCTTCTTTTGAACTACTGTACGGCCGACAGCCAAGGACCTTGTTAGAGATGACGAGGGAATCCTGGGAAAAAGGGGAAGACGATGCCAGCGACGAGGCTCAACACCTCAGATCTCGGTTAGGCAAACTGCGGGATTTAGCCCATTCTAATTTGGAGAAAAATCAGAGAGTCCAAAAGGCCATATACGATAAAGGAAAAAAATTGAGGACCCTGAAAGTCAATGACTGGGTGCTCGTTATGCAGCCCTCTTCCCTCACCAAAGTGAGAGTTGAGTGGAAGGGCCCGTTTAAAGTAGTAGCAACGATTGGTAAGACCACCTACCGTGTTCAGGTCACTCCCAGAAAACAGCAGAGCTACCACATTAACCTGCTAAAAAAATGGCTAGGTCCCCTACCCCGGGATAACCAGCTGGCCCTGGCTCCTTTGGCTGATCCCTGTACCTTAGAACATCTAGTGGTAAACGAAGACCTGACGGGGGAACAGCATAAAAGTCTATTAGACCTCCTAGAACCCTTTTCTGACCTCTTTCGGATCTACCAGGAAAGACCAATATGGTGGAGCACGCCATTGAGACACTCCCTGGACGGGTCATAAAACAGAGACGCTACATGAGACATGAGGTGAAATGCTTTGACTTAGAAGCTGCAGCTTACACGAATAAACACAAAAAACGTACCTTCCTGTTGTGAGTCTTCTTTCAAGGAGAGAACAGTTTGTTGGATTCGTATGCGGCCAGTCCTGCCGCGGAAGAAGCCCTGCTGTGTTGCAACGGATCATTGCTGGCGCCAATCGACGTCAGCATCTATGGGCAGTGAGGTGCGTGGTGTAAGTCGTATGGTGCAGCCTCCAATGTGCGGGACAATTCACCAACCCACTTGGTATTTTTACATATTTTAAGTGTGGCAGCGCGCACACAATTCACTGTAATAACATTTCCAGGCACCACAAAGACCAGAAGGCAGCTTGACTGTCCCCGCCCACTGGGGCGAGCGTCACAAGTTATTTCAGGTGCTGGGGTTATCTGCTTGGCGTTGTTGCTTGAAGTCAGCCCATGAAGAAGTGCGAGATGCGCACGAAACGCGTTGGCAGTTAGACTTGAGACATGAGGTGAAATGCTTTGACTTGGAAGCTGCAGCTTACACGAATAAACACAAAAAAATTACCTTCCTGTTGTGAGGCTTCTTTCAAGGGGACAACAGTTTGTTGGATTCGTATGCGGCCAGTCCAGCCGTGGAAGAAGCCCTGCCGTGTTGCAACGGATCATTGCTGGCACCAATCGATGTCAGCATCTATGGGCAGTGAGGTGCGTGGTGTAAGCCGTATGGTTCAGCCTCCAATGTGCGGGACAATTCACCAACCCACTTGGGATTTTTACATATTTTAACTGTGGCAGCGTGTAGGCAATTCATTGTAATAACATTGCCAGGCGCCACAAAGACCAGCAGGCAGCTTGACTGTCCCCGCCCACTGGGGCGAGCGTCACAAGTTATTTCAGGTGCTGGGGTTATCTGCTTGGCGTTGTTGCTTGAAGTCAGCCATGAAGAAGTGCGTTGGCAGTTTGACTTGAGACATGAGGTGAAATGCTTTGACTTGGAAGCTGCAGCTTACACGAATAAACGCAAAAAACTTACCTTCCTGTTGTGAGGCTTCTTTCAAGGGGACAACAGTTTGTTGGATTCGTTTGCGGCCAGTCCTGCCGCGGAAGAAGCCCTGCCGTGTTGCAACGGATAATTGCTGGCGCCAATCGACGTCAGCATCTATGGGCAGTGAGGTGCTTGGTGTAAGTCGTTTGGTGCAGCCTCCAATGTGCGGGACAATTCACCAACCCACTTGGTATTTTTACATATTTTAAGTGTGGCAGCGCGCAGGCAATTTACTGTAATACCATTGCCAGGCACCGCAAAGACCAGCAGGCAGCTTGACTGTCCCTGCCCACTGGGGCGAGCGTCACAAGTTATTTCAGGTGCTGGGGTTATCTGCTTGGCGTTGTTGCTTGAAGTCAGCCCATGAAGAAGTGCGAGATGCGCACTAAACGTGTTGGCAGTTTGACTTGAGACATGAGGTGAAATGCTTTGACTTGGAAGCTGCAGCTTACACGAATAAACGCAAAAAACTTACCTTCCTGTTGTGAGGCTTCTTTCAAGGGGACAACAGTTTGTTGGATTCGTATGCGGCCAGTCCTGCCACGGAAGAAGCCCTGCCGTGTTGCAACGGATCATTGCTGGCACCAATCGACGTCAGCATCTCTGGGCAGTGAGGTGCGTGGTGTAAGCCGTATGGTGCAGCCTCCAATGTGCGGGACAATTCACCAACCCACTTGGGATTTTTACATATTTTAAGTGTGGCAGCGCGCAGGCAATTCACTGTAATAACATTGCCAGGCACCACAAGGACCAGCAGGCAGCTTGACTGTCCCCGCCCACTGGGGCGAGCGTCACAAGTTATTTCAGGTGCTGGGGCTATGTGCGTGGCTTTGTTGCTTGAAGTCAGCCCATGAAGAAGTGCGAGATGCGCACGAAACGCGATGGCAGTTTGACTTGAGACATGAGGTGAAATGCTTTGACTTGGAAGCTGCAGCTTACAAAAACCTGCCGTGTTGCAACGGATCATTGCTGGCACCAATTTACGTCAGCATCTATAGGCAGTGAGGTGCGTGGAGTAAGTCGTATGGTGCAGCCTCCAATGTGCGGGACAATTCACCAACCCACTTGGGATTTTTACATATTTTAAGTGTGGCAGCACGCAGGCAATTCACTGTAATAACATTGCCAGGCACCACAAAGACCAGCAGGCAGGTTGACTGTCCCCGCCCACTGGGGCGAGCGTCACAAGTTATTTCAGGTGCTGGGGTTATCTGCTTGGCGTTGTTGCTTGAAGTCAGCCCATGAAGAAGTGCGAGATGCGCACGAAACGCGTTGGCAGTTAGACTTGAGACATGAGGTGAAATGCTTTGACTTGGAAGCTGCAGCTTACACAAATAAACACTAAAAAATTACCTTCCTGTTGTGAGGCTTCTTTCAAGGGGACAACAGTTTGTTGGATTCGTATGCGGCCAGTCCTGCCGCGGAAGAAGCCCTGCCGTGTTGCAACGGATCATTGCTGGCGCCAATCGACGTCAGCATCTATGGGCAGTGAGGTGCGTGGTGTAAGTCGTATGGTGCAGCCTCCAATGTGCGGGACAATTCACCAACCCACTTGGGATTTTTACATATTTTAAGTGTGGCAGCGCGCAGGCAATTCACTGTAATAACATTGCCAGGCACCACAAAGACCAGCAGGCAGCTTGACTGTCCCTGCCCACTGGGGCGAGCGTCACAAGTTATTTCAGGTGCTGTGGTTATCTGCTTGGCGTTGTTGCTTGAATTCAGCACATGAAGAACTGCGAGATGCGCACGAAAAGCGATGGCAGTTTGACTTGAGACATGAGGTGAAATGCTTTGACTTGGAAGCTGCAGTTTACACAAATAAACGCAAAAAACTTACCTTCCTGTTGTGAGGCTTCTTTCAAGGGGACAACAATTTGTTGGATTCGTATGCGGCCAGTCCTACCGCGGAAGAAGCCCTGCCGTGTTGCAACGGATCACCGCTGGTGCCAATCGACGTCAGCATCTATGGGCAGTGAGGTGCGTGGTGTAAGTCGTATGGTGCAGCCTCCAATGTGCGGGATAATTCACCAACCCACTTGGGATTTTTACATATTTTAAGTGTGGCAGCGCACAGGCAATTCACTGTAATAACATTGCCAGGCACCACAAAGACCAGCAGGCAGGTTGACTGTCCCCGCCTACTGGGGTGAGCGTCACAAGTTATTTCAGGTGCTTGGGTTATCTGCTTGGCGTTGTTGCTTGAAGTCAGCCCATGAAGAAGTGCGAGATGCGCACGAAACACGTTGGCAGTTAGACTTGAGACATGAGGTGAAATGCTTTGACTTGGAAGCTGCAGCTTACACGAATAAACGCAAAAAACTTACCTTCCTGTTGTGAGGCTTCTTTCAAGGGGACAACAGTTTGTTGATTCGTTTGCGGCCAGTCCTGCTGCGGAAGAAGCCCTGCCGTGTTGCAACGGATAATTGCTGGCGCCAATCGACGTCAGCATCTATGGGCAGTGAGGTGCTTGGTGTAAGTCGTTTGGTGCAGCCTCCAATGTGCGGGACAATTCACCAACCCACTTGGGATTTTTACATATTTTAAGTGTGGCAGCGCACAGGCAATTCACTGTAATAACATTGCCAGGCACCACAAAGACCAGCAGGCAGCTTGACTGTCCCCGCCCACTGGGGCGAGCGTCACAAGTTATTTCAGGTACTGGGGTTATCTGCTTGGCGTTGTTGCTTGAAGTGAGCCCATGAAGAAGTGCGAGATGCGTACAAAACGCGCTGGCAGTTTGACTTGAGACATGAGGTGAATTGCTTTGACTTGGAAGCTGCAGCTTACACGAATAAACGCAAAAAACTTACCTTCCTGTTGTGAGGCTTCTTTCAAGGGGACAACAGTTTGTTGGATTCGTATGCGGCCAGTCCTGCCGCGGAAGAAGCCCTGCCGTGTTGCAACGGATCATTGCTGGCGCCAATCGACGTCAGCATCTATGGGCAGTGAGGTGCGTGGTGTAAGTCGTATGGTGCAGACTCCAATGTGTGGGACAATTCACCAACCCACTTGGGATTTTTACATATTTTAAGTGTGGCAGCGCGCAGGCAATTCACTGTAATAACATTGCCAGGCACCACAAAGACCAGCAGGCATGTTGACTGTCCCCACCCACTGGGGCGAGCGTCACAAGTTATTTCAGGTGCTGGGGTTATCTGCTTGGCGTTGTTGCTTGAAGTCAGCCCATGAAGAAGTGCGAGATGCGCACGAAACGCGTTGGCAGTTTGACTTGAGACATGAGATGAAATGCTTTGACTTGGAAGCTACAGCTTACACGAATAAATGCAAAAAACTTACCTTCCTGTTGTGAGGCTTCTTTCAAGGGGACAACAGTTTCTTGGATTCGTATGCGGCCAGTCCTGCCGCGGAAGAAGCCCTGCCGTGTTGCAACGGATCATTTATGTCGCCGATCGACGTCAGCATCTATGGGCAGTGACGTGTGTGGTGTAAGCCGTATGGTGCAGCCTCCAATGTGCGGGGCAATTCACCAACCCACTTGGGATTTTTACATACTTTAAGTGTGGCAGCGCGTAGGCAGTTCACTGTAATAACATTGCCAGGCACCACAAAGACCAGCAGGCAACTTGACTGTCCCCGCCCACTGGGGCGAGCGTCACAAGTTATTTCAGGTGCTGGGGTTATCTGCTTGGCGTTGTTGCTTGAAGTCAGCCCATGAAGAAGTGCGAGATGCGCACGAAACGCGTTGGCAGTTAGACTTGAGACATGAGGTGAAATGCTTTGACTTGGAAGCTGCAGCTTACACGAATAAACACAAAAAAATTACCTTCCTGTTGTGAGGCTTCTTCCAAGGGGACAACAGTTTGTTGGATTCGTATGCAGCCAGTCCTGCCGCGGAAGAAGCCCTGCCGTGTTGCAACGGATCATTGCTGGCGCCAATCGACGTCAGCATCTATGGGCAGTGAGGTGCGTGGTGTAAGTCGTATGGTGCAGCCTCCAATGTGCGGGACAATTCACCAACCCACTTGGTATTTTTACATATTTTAAGTGTGGCAGCGCGCACACAATTCACTGTAATAACATTTCCAGGCACCACAAAGACCAGCAGGCAGCTTGACTGTCCCCGCCCACTGGGGCGAGCGTCACAAGTTATTTCAGGTGCTGGGGTTATCTGCTTGGTGTTGTTGCTTGAAGTCAGCCCATGAAGAAGTGCGAGATGAGCACGAAACGTGTTGGCAGTTTGACTTGAGACATGAGGTGAAATGCTTTGACTTGGAAGCTGCAGCTTACACGAATAAATGCAAAAAACTTACCTTCCTGTTTTGAGGCTTCTTTCAAGGGGACAACAGTTTGTTGGATTCGTATGTGGCCAGTCCAGCCGCGGAAGAAGCCCTGCCGTGTTGCAACGGATCATTGCTGGCACCAATCGATGTCAGCATCTATGGGCAGTGAGGTGTGTGGTGTAAGCCGTATGGTTCAGCCTCCAATGAGTGGGACAATTCACCAACCCACTTGGGAGTTTTACATATTTTAAGTGTGGCAGCGTGTAGGCAATTCATTGTAATAACATTGCCAGGCGCCACAAAGACCAGCAGGCAGCTTGACTGTCCCCGCCCACTGGGGCGAGCGTCACAAGTTATTTCAGGTACTGGGGTTATCTGCTCGGCGTTGTTGCTTGAAGTCAGCCATGAAGAAGTGCGTTGGCAGTTTGACTTGAGACATGAGGTGAAATGCTTTGACTTGGAAGCTGCAGCTTACACGAATAAACGGAAAAAACTTACCTTCCTGTTGTGAGGCTTCTTTCAAGGGGACAACAGTTTCTTGGATTCGTATGCGGCCAGTCCTGCCGCGGAAGAAGCCCTGCCGTGTTGCAACGGATCATTGCTGGCGCCAATCGACGTCAGCATCTATGGGCAGTGAGGTGCGTGGCGTAAGTCGTATGGTGCAGCCTCCATTGTGCGGGACAATTCACCAACCCATTTACGATTTTTACATATTTTAAGTGTGGCAGCGCGCAGGCAATTCACTGTAATAACATTGCCAGGCACCACAAAGACCAGCAGACAGCTTGACTGTCCCCGCCCACTGGGGCGAGCGTCACAAGTTATTTCAGGTGCTGGGGTTATCTGCTTGGCGTTGTTGCTTGAAGTCAGCCCATGAAGAAGTGCGAGATGCGCACGAAACGCGTTAGCAGTTTGACTTGAGACATGAGGTGAAATGCTTTGACTTGGAAGCTGCAGCTTACACGAATAAACGCAAAAAACTTACCTTCCTGTTGTGAGGCTTCTTTCAAGGGGACAACAGTTTGTTGGATTCGTATGCGGCCAGTCCTGCCGCGGAAGAAGCCCTGCCGTGTTGCAACGGATCATTGCTGGCGCCAATCGACGTCAGCATCTATGGGCAGTGAGGTGCTTGGTGTAAGTCGTTTGGTGCAGCCTCCAATGTGCGGGACAATTCACCAACCCACTTGGGATTTTTACATATTTTAAGTGTGGCAGCGCACAGGCAATTCACTGTAATAACACCACAAAGACCAGCAGGCAGCTTGACTGTCCCAACCCACTGGGGCGAGCGTCACAAGTTATTTCAGGTACTGGGGTTATCTGCTTGGCGTTGTTGCTTGAAGTGAGCCCATGAAGAAGTGCGAGATGCGTACAAAACGCGTTGGCAGTTTGACTTGAGACATGAGGTGAATTGCTTTGACTTGGAAGCTGCAGCTTACACGAATAAACGCAAAAAACTTACCTTCCTGTTGTGAGGCTTCTTTCAAGGGGACAACAGTTTGTTGGATTCGTATGCGGCCAGTCCTGCCGCGGAAGAAGCCCTGCCGTGTTGCAACGGATCATTGCTGGCGCCAATCGACGTCAGCATCTATGGGCAGTGAGGTGTGTGGTGTAAGCCGTATGGTTCAGCCTCCAATGTGCGGGACAATTCACCAACCCACTTGGGATTTTTACATATTTTAAGTGTGGCAGCGCGTAGGCAATTCACTGTAATAACATTGCCAGGCACCACAAAGACCAGCAGGCAGCTTGACTGTCCCCGCCCACTGGGGCGAGCGTCACAAGTTATTTCAGGTGCTGGGGTTATCTGCTTGGCGTTGTTGCTTGAAGTCAGCCCATGAAGAACTGCGAGATGCGCACGAAAAGCGTTGGCAGTTTGACTTGAGACATGAGGTGAAATGCTTTGACTTGGAAGCTGCAGCTTACACAAATAAACGCAAAAAACTTACCTTCCTGTTGTCAGGCTTCTTTCAAGGGGACAACACTTTGTTGGATTCGTATGCAGCCAGTCCTGCCGCGGAAGAAGCCCTGCCGTGTTGCAACGGATCATTGCTGGCGCCAATCGACGTGAGCATCTATGGGCAGTGAGGTGCGTGGTGTAAGTCATATAGTGCAGCCTCCAATATGCGGGACAATTCACCAACCCACTTGGTATTTTTACATATTTTAAGTGTGGCAGGGCGCAGGCAATTCACTGTAATACCATTGCCAGGCACCGCAAAGACCAGCAGGCAGCTTGACTGTCCCTGCCCACTGGGGCGAGCGTCACAAGTTATTTCAGGTGCTGGGGTTATCTGCTTGGCGTTGTTGCTTGAAGTGAGCCCATGAAGAAGTGCGAGATGCGTACAAAACGCGTTGGCAGTTTGACTTGAGACATGAGGTGAATTGCTTTGACTTGGAAGCTGCAGCTTACACGAATAAACGCAAAAAACTTAACTTCCTGTTGTGAGGCTTCTTTCAAGAGGACAACAGTTTGTTGGATTCGTATGCGGCCAGTCCTGCCGCGGAAGAAGCCCTGCCGTGTTGCAACGGATCATTGCTGGCGCCAATCGACGTCAGCATCTATGGGCAGTGAGGTGTGTGGTGTAAGCCGTATGGTTCAGCCTCCAATGTGCGGGACAATTCACCAACCCACTTGGGATTTTTACATATTTTAAGTGTGGCAGCGCGTAGGCAATTCACTGTAATAACATTGCCAGGCAGCACAAAGACCAGCAGGCAGCTTGACTGTCCCCGCCCACTGGGGCGAGCGTCACAAGTTATTTCAGGTGCTGGGGTTATCTGCTTGGCGTTGTTGCTTGAAGTCAGCCCATGAAGAACTGCGAGATGCGCACGAAAAGCGTTGGCAGTTTGACTTGAGACATGAGGTGAAATGTTTTGACTTGGAAGCTGCAGCTTACACAAATAAACGCAAAAAACTTACCTTCCTGTTGTCAGGCTTCTTTCAAGGGGACAACAGTTTGTTGGATTCGTATGCAGAAAGTCCTGCCGCGGAAGAAGCCCTGCCATGTTGCAACGGATCATTGCTGGCGCCAATCGACGTGAGCATCTATGGGCAGTGAGGTGCGTGGTGTAAGTCATATAGTGCAGCCTCCAATATGCGGGACAATTCACCAACCCACTTGATATTTTTACATATTTTAAGTGTGGCAGCGCGCAGGCAATTCACTGTAATACCATTGCCAGGCACCACAAAGACCAGCAGGCAGCTTGACTGTCCCCGCCCACTGGGGCGAGCGTCACAAGTTATTTCAGGTGCTGGGGTTATCTGCTTGGCGTTGTTGCTTGAAGTCAGCCCATGAAGAACTGCGAGATGCACACAAAACGCGTTGGCAGTTTGACTTGAGACATGAGGTGAAATGCTTTGACTTGGAAGCTGCAGCTTACACGAATAAACACAAAAAACTTACCTTCCTGTTGTGAGTCTTCTTTCAAGGAGAGAACAGTTTGTTGGATTCGTATGCGGCCAGTCCTGCCGCGGAAGAAGCCCTGCTGTGTTGCAACGGATCATTGCTGGCGCCAATCGACGTTTAGCATCTATGGGCAGTGAGGTGCGTGGTGTAAGTCGTATGGTGCAGCCTCAAATGTGCGGGACAATTCACCAACCCACTTGGTATTTTTACATATTTTAAGTGTGGCAGCGCGCACACAATTCACTGTAATAACATTTCCAGGCACCACAAAGACCAGAAGGCAGCTTGACTGTCCCCGCCCACTGGGGCGAGCGTCACAAGTTATTTCAGGTGCTGGGGTTATCTGCTTGGTGTTGTTGCTTGAAGTCAGCCCATGAAGAAGAGCGAGATGAGCACGAAACGTGTTGGCAGTTTGACTTGAGACATGAGGTGAAATGCTTTGACTTGGAAGCTGCAGCTTACACGAATAAATGCAAAAAACTTACCTTCCTGTTTTGAGGCTTCTTTCAAGGGGACAACAGTTTGTTGGATTCGTATGTGGCCAGTCCAGCCGCGGAAGAAGCCCTGCCGTGTTGCAACGGATCATTGCTGGCACCAATCGATGTCAGCATCTATGGGCAGTGAGGTGTGTGGTGTAAGCCGTATGGTTCAGCCTCCAATGAGTGGGACAATTCACCAACCCACTTGGGAGTTTTACATATTTTAACTGTGGCAGCGTGTAGGCAATTCATTGTAATAACATTGCCAGGCGCCACAAAGACCAGCAGGCAGCTTGACTGTCCCCGCCCACTGGGGCGAGCGTCACAAGTTATTTCAGGTGCTGGGGTTATCTGCTTGGCGTTGTTGCTTGAAGTCAGCCATGAAGAAGTGCGTTGGCAGTTTGACTTGAGACATGAGGTGAAATGCTTTGGCTTGGAAGCTGCAGCTTACACGAATAAACGGAAAAAACTTACCTTCCTGTTGTGAGGCTTCTTTCAAGGGGACAACAGTTTCTTGGATTCGTATGCGGCCAGTCCTGCCGCGGAAGAAGCCCTGCCGTGTTGCAACGGATCATTGCTGGCGCCAATCGACGTCAGCATCTATGGGCAGTGAGGTGCGTGGTGTAAGTCGTATGGTGCAGCCTCCAATGTGCGGGACAATTCACCAACCCACTTACGATTTTTACATATTTTAAGTGTGGCAGCGCGCAGGCAATTCACTGTAATAACATTGCCAGGCACCACAAAGACCAGCAGACAGCTTGACTGTCCCCGCCCACTGGGGCGAGCGTCACAAGTTATTTCAGGTGCTGGGGCTATGTGCGTGGCTTTGTTGCTTGAAGTCAGCCCATGAAGAAGTGCGAGATGCGCACGAAACGCGATGGCAGTTTGACTTGAGACATGAGGTGAAATGCTTTGACTTGGAAGCTGCAGCTTACACGAATAAACGCAAAAAACGTACCTTCCTGTTGTGAGGCTTCTTTCAAGGGGACAACAGTTTGTTGGATTCGTATGCGGCCAGTCCTGCCACGGAAGAAGCCCTGCCGTGTTGCAACGGATCATTGCTGGCGCCAATTTACGTCAGCATCTATAGGCAGTGAGGTGCGTGGAGTAAGTCGTATGGTGCAGCCTCCAATGTGCGGGACAATTCACCAACCCACTTGGGATTTTTACATATTTTAAGTGTGGCAGCACGCAGGCAATTCACTGTAATAACATTGCCAGGCACCACAAAGACCAGCAGGCAGGTTGACTGTCCCCGCCCACTGGGGCGAGCGTCACAAGTTATTTCAGGTGCTGGGGTTATCTGCTTGGCGTTGTTGCTTGAATTCAGCACATGAAGAACTGCGAGATGCGCACGAAACGCGTTGGCAGTTTGACTTGAGACATGAGGTGAAATGCTTTGACTTGGAAGCTGCAGCTTACACAAATAAACGCAAAAAACTTACCTTCCTGTTGTGAGGCTTCTTTCAAGGGGACAACAATTTGTTGGATTCGTATGCGGCCAGTCCTGCCGCGGAAGAAGCCCTGCTGTGTTGCAACGGATCACCGCTGGCGCCAATCGACGTCAGCATCTATGGGCAGTGAGGTGCGTGGTGTAAGTCGTATGGTGCAGCCTCCAATGTGCGGGACAATTCACCAACCCACTTGGGATTTTTACATATTTTAAGTGTGGCAGCGCGCAGGCAATTCACTGTAATAACATTGCCAGGCACCACAAAGACCAGCAGGCATGTTGACTGTCCCCGCCCACTGGGGCGAGCGTCACAAGTTATTTCAGGTGCTGGGGTTATCTGCTTGGCGTTGTTGCTTGAAGTCAGCCCATGAAGAAGTGCGAGATGCGCACGAAACGCGTTGGCACTTTGACTTGAGACATGAGGTGAAATGCTTTGACTTGGAAGCTACAGCTTACACGAATAAATGCAAAAAACTTACCTTCCTGTTGTGAGGCTTCTTTCAAGGGGACAACAGTTTCTTGGATTCGTATGCGGCCAGTCCTGCCGCGGAAGAAGCCCTGCTGTGTTGCAACGGATCATTTCTGTCGCCGATCGACGTCAGCATCTATGGGCAGTGACGTGTGTGGTGTAAGCCGTATGGTGCAGCCTCCAATGTGCGGGACAATTCACCAACCCACTTGGGATTTTTACATACTTTAAGTGTGGCAGCGCGTAGGCAGTTCACTGTAATAACATTGCCAGGCACCACAAAGATCAGCAGGCAACTTGACTGTCCCCGCCCACTGGGGCGAGCGTCACAAGTTATTTCAGGTGCTGGGGTTATCTGCTTGGCGTTGTTGCTTGAAGTCAGCCCATGAAGAAGTGCGAGATGCGCACAAAACGCGTTGGCAGTTAGACTTGAGACATGAGGTGAAATGCTTTGACTTGGAAGCTGCAGCTTACACGAATAAACACAAAACAATTACCTTCCTGTTGTGAGGCTTCTTCCAAGGGGACAACAGTTTGTTGGATTCGTATGCGGCCAGTCCTGCCGCGGAAGAAGCCCTGCCGTGTTGCAACGGATCATTGCTGGCGCCAATCGACGTCAGCATCTATGGGCAGTGAGGTGCGTGGTGTAAGTCGTATGGTGCAGCCTCCAATGTGCGGGACAATTCACCAACCCACTTGGGATTTTTACATATTTTAAGTGTGGCAGCGCGCAGGCAATTCACTGTAATAACATTGCCAGGCACCACAAAGACCAGCAGGCATGTTGACTGTCCCCGCCCACTGGGGCGAGCGTCACAAGTTATTTCAGGTGCTGGGGTTATCTGCTTGGCGTTGTTGCTTGAAGTCAGCCCATGAAGAAGTGCGAGATGCGCACGAAACGCGTTGGCAGTTTGACTTGAGACATGAGGTGAAATGCTTTGACTTGGAAGCTACAGCTTACACGAATAAATGCAAAAAACTTACCTTCCTGTTGTGAGGCTTCTTTCAAGGGGACAACAGTTTCTTGGATTCGTATGCGGCCAGTCCTGCCGCGGAAGAAGCCCTGCTGTGTTGCAACGGATCATTTCTGTCGCCGATCGACGTCAGCATCTATGGGCAGTGACGTGTGTGGTGTAAGCCGTATGGTGCAGCCTCCAATGTGCGGGACAATTCACCAACCCACTTGGGATTTTTACATACTTTAAGTGTGGCAGCGCGTAGGCAGTTCACTATAATAACATTGCCAGGCACCACAAAGACCAGCAGGCAACTTGACTGTCCCCGCCCACTGGGGCGAGCGTCACAAGTTATTTCAGGTGCTGGGGTTATCTGCTTGGCGTTGTTGCTTGAAGTCAGCCCATGAAGAAGTGCGAGATGCGCACGAAACGCGTTGGCAGTTAGACTTGAGACATGAGGTGAAATGCTTTGACTTGGAAGCTGCAGCTTACACGAATAAACACAAAACAATTACCTTCCTGTTGTGAGGCTTCTTCCAAGGGGACAACAGTTTGTTGGATTCGTATGCGGCCAGTCCTGCCGCGGAAGAAGCCCTGCCGTGTTGCAACGGATCATTGCTGGCGCCAATCGACGTCAGCATCTATGGGCAGTGAGGTGCGTGGTGTAAGTCGTATGGTGCAGCCTCCAATGTGCGGGACAATTCACCAACCCACTTGGGATTTTTACATATTTTAAGTGTGGCAGCGTGCACACAATTCACTGTAATAACATTTCCAGGCACCACAAAGACCAGCAGGCAGCTTGACTGTCCCCGCCCACTGGGGCGAGCGTCACAAGTTATTTCAGGTGCTGGGGTTATCTGCTTGGTGTTGTTGCTTGAAGTCAGCCCATGAAGAAGTGAGAGATGAGCACGAAACGTGTTGGCAGTTTGACTTGAGACATGAGGTGAAATGCTTTGACTTGGAAGCTGCAGCTTACACGAATAAATGCAAAAAACTTACCTTCCTGTTTTGAGGCTTCTTTCAAGGGGACAACAGTTTGTTGGATTCGTATGTGGCCAGTCCTGCCGCGGAAGAAGCCCTGCCGTGTTGCAACGGATCATTGCTGGCACCAATCGATGTCAGCATCTATGGGCAGTGAGGTGTGTGGTGTAAGCCGTATGGTTCAGCCTCCAATGAGTGGGACAATTCACCAACCCACTTGGGAGTTTTACATATTTTAAGTGTGGCAGCACGCAGGCAATTCACTGTAATAACATTGCCAGGCACCACAAAAACCAGCAGGCAGGTTGACTGTCCCCGCCCACTGGGGCGAGCGTCACAAGTTATTTCAGGTGCTGGGGTTATCTGCTTGGCGTTGTTGCTTGAAGTCAGCCCATGAAGAAGTGTGAGATGCGCACGAAACACGTTGGCAGTTAGACTTGAGACATGAGGTGAAATGCTTTGACTTGGAAGCTGCAGCTTACACGAATAAACACAAAAAAATTACCTTCCTGTTGTGAGGCTTCTTTCAAGGGGACAACAGTTTGTTGGATTCGTATGCGGCCAGTCCTGCCGCGGAAGAAGCCCTGCCGTGTTGCAACGGATCATTGCTGGCGCCAATCGACGTCAGCATCTATGGGCAGTGAGGTGCGTGGTGTAAGTCGTATGGTGCAGACTCCAATGTGCGGGACAATTCACCAACCCACTTGGGATTTTTACATATTTTAAGTGTGGCAGCGCGCAGGCAATTCACTTTAATAACATTGCCAGGCACCACAAAGACCAGCAGGCATGTTGACTGTCCCCGCCCACTGGGGCGAGCGCCACAAGTTATTTCAGGTGCTGGGGTTATTTGCTTGGCGTTGTTGCTTGAAGTCAGCCCATGAAGAAGTGCGAGATGCGCACGAAACGCGTTGGCAGTTTGACTTGAGACATGAGGTGAAATGCTTTGACTTGGAAGCTACAGCTTACACGAATAAATGCAAAAAACTTACCTTCCTGTTGTAAGGCTTCTTTCAAGGGGACAACAGTTTCTTGGATTCGTATGCGGACAGTCCTGCCGCGGAAGAAGCCCTGCCCTGTTGCAACGGATCATTTCTGTCGCCGATCGACGTCAGCATCTATGGGCAGTGACGTGTGTGGTGTAAGCCGTATGGTGCAGCCTCCAACGTGCGGGACAATTCACCGACCCACTTGGGATTTTTACATACTTTAAGTGTGGCAACGCGTAGGCAGTTCACTGTAATAACATTGCCAGGCACCACAAAGACCAGCAGGCAACTTGACTGTCCCCGCCCACTGGGGCGAGCGTCACAAGTTATTTCAGGTGCTGGGGTTATCTGCTTGGCGTTGTTGCTTGAAGTCAGCCCATGAAGAAGTGCGAGATGCGCACGAAACGCGTTGGCAGTTAGACTTGAGACATGAGGTGAAATGCTTTGACTTGGAAGCTGCTGCTTACACGAATAAACACAAAAAAATTACCTTCCTGTTGTGAGGCTTCTTCCAAGGGGACAACAGTTTGTTGGATTCGTATGCGGCCAGTCCTGCCGCGGAAGAAGCCCTGCTGTGTTGCAACGGATCATTGCTGGCGCCAATCGACGTCAGCATCTATGGGCAGTGAGGTGCGTGGTGTAAGTAGTATGGTGCAGCCTCCAATGTGCGGGACAATTCACCAACCCACTTGGGATTTTTACATATTTTAAGTGTGGCAGCGCGCAGGCAATTCACTGTAATAACATTGCCAGGCACCACAAAGACCAGCAGGCAGCTTGACTGTCCCCGCCCACTGGGGCGAGCGTCACAAGTTATTTCAGGTGCTGTGGTTATCTGCTTGGCGTTGTTGCTTGAATTCAACACATGAAGAACTGCGAGATGCGCACGAAAAGTGTTGGCAGTTTGACTTGAGACATGAGGTGAAATGCTTTGACTTGGAAGCTGCAGCTTACACAAATAAACGCAAAAAACTTACCTTCCTGTTGTGAGGCTTCTTTCAAGGGGACAACAATTTGTTGGATTCGTATGCAGCCAGTCCTGCCGCGGAAGAAGACCTGCCGTGTTGCAACGGATCATCGCTGGCGCCAATCGACGTCAGCATCTATGGGCAGTGAGGTGCGTGATGTAAGTCGTATGGTGCAGCCTCCAATGTGCGGGACAATTCACCAACCCACTTGGGAGTTTTTACATATTTTAAGTGTGGCAGCACGCAGGCAATTCACTGTAATAACATTGCCAGGCACCACAAAGACCAGCAGGCAGGTTGACTGTCCCCGCCGACTGGGGCGAGCGTCACAAGTTATTTCAGGTGCTGGGGTTATCTGCTTGGCGTTGTTGCTTGAAGTCAGCCCATGAAGAAGTGCGAGATGCACACGAAACGCATTGGCAGTTTGACTTGAGACATGAGGTGAAATGCTTTGACTTGGAAGCTACAGCTTACACGAATAAATGCAAAAAACTTACCTTCCTGTTGTGAGGCTTCTTTCAAGGGGACAACAGTTTCTTGGATTCGTATGCGGCCAGTCCTGCCGCGGAAGAAGCCCTGCCGTGTTGCAACGGATCATTGCTGGCGCCAATCGACGTCAGCATCTATGGGCAGTGAGGTGCGTGGTGTAAGTCGTATGGTGCAGACTCCAATGTGCGGGACAATTCACCAACCCACTTGGGATTTTTACATATTTTAAGTGTGGCAGCGCGTAGGCAATTCACTGTAATAACATTGCCAGGCACCACAAAGACCAGCAGGCAGCTTGACTGTCCCCGCCCACTGGGGCGAGCGTCACAAGTTATTTCAGGTGCTGGGGTTATCTGCTTGGCGTTGTTGCTTGAAGTCAGCCCATGAAGAACTGCGAGATGCGCACGAAAAGCGTTGGCAGTTTGACTTGAGACATGAGGTGAAATGCTTTGACTTGGAAGCTGCAGCTTACACAATTAAACGCAAAAAACTTACCTTCCTGTTGTCAGGCTTCTTTCAAGGGGACAACAGTTTGTTGTATTCGTATGCAGCCAGTCCTGCCGCGGAAGAAGCCCTGCCATGTTGCAACGGATCATTGCTGGCGCCAATCGACGTGAGCATCTATGGGCAGTGAGGTGCGTGGTGTAAGTCATATAGTGCAGCCTCCAATATGCGGGACAATTCACCAACCCACTTGGTATTTTTACATATTTTAAGTGTGGCAGCGCACAGGCAATTCACTGTAATACCATTGCCAGGCACCACAAAGACCAGCAGGCAGCTTGACTGTCCCCGCCCACTGGGGCGAGCGTCACAAGTTATTTCAGGTGCTGGGGTTATCTGCTTGGCGTTGTTGCTTGAAGTCAGCCCATGAAGAACTGCGAGATGCACACAAAACGAGTTGGCAGTTTGACTTGAGACATGAGGTGAAATGCTTTGACTTAGAAGCTGCAGCTTACACGAATAAACACAAAAAACTTACCTTCCTGTTGTGAGTCTTCTTTCAAGGAGAGAACAGTTTGTTGGATTCGTATGCGGCCAGTCCTGCCGCGGAAGAAGCCCTGCTGTGTTGCAACGGATCATTGCTGGCGCCAATCGACGTCAGCATCTATGGGCAGTGAGGTGCGTGGTGTAAGTCGTATGGTGCAGCCTCCAATGTGCGGGACAATTCACCAACCCACTTGGTATTTTTACATATTTTAAGTGTGGCAGCGCGCACACAATTCACTGTAATAACATTTCCAGGCACCACAAAGACCAGAAGGCAGCTTGACTGTCCCCGCCCACTGGGGCGAGCGTCACAAGTTATTTCAGGTGCTGGGGTTATCTGCTTGGTGTTGTTGCTTGAAGTCAGCCCATGAAGAAGTGCGAGATGAGCACGAAACGTGTTGGCAGTTTGACTTGAGACATGAGGTGAAATGCTTTTACTTGGAAGCTGCAGCTTACACGAATAAATGCAAAAAACTTACCTTCCTGTTTTGAGGCTTCTTTCAAGGGGACAACAGTTTGTTGGATTCGTATGTGGCCAGTCCAGCCGCGGAAGAAGCCCTGCCGTGTTGCAACGGATCATTGCTGGCACCAATCGATGTCAGCATCTATGGGCAGTGAGGTG
The DNA here is from genome assembly GCA_963921515.1 of Calotriton arnoldi. Lineage (NCBI taxonomy): Eukaryota > Metazoa > Chordata > Amphibia > Caudata > Salamandridae > Calotriton > Calotriton arnoldi. The sequence goes on from CAWUFW010000065.1 coordinate 5,885,129, forward strand.
TGTGGTGTAAGCCGTATGGTTCAGCCTCCAATGAGTGGGACAATTCACCAACCCACTTGGGAGTTTTACATATTTTAACTGTGGCAGCGTGTAGGCAATTCATTGTAATAACATTGCCAGGCGCCACAAAGACCAGCAGGCAGCTTGACTGTCCCCGCCCACTGGGGCGAGCGTCACAAGTTATTTCAGGTGCTGGGGTTATCTGCTTGGCGTTGTTGCTTGAAGTCAGCCATGAAGAAGTGCGTTGGCAGTTTGACTTGAGACATGAGGTGAAATGCTTTGACTTGGAAGCTGCAGCTTACACGAATAAACGGAAAAAACTTACCTTCCTGTTGTGAGGCTTCTTTCAAGGGGACAACAGTTTCTTGGATTCGTATGCGGCCAGTCCTGCCGCGGAAGAAGCCCTGCCATGTTGCAACGGATCATTGCTGGTGCCAATCGACGTCAGCATCTATGGGCAGTGAGGTGCGTGGTGTAAGTCGTATGGTGCAGCCTCCAATGTGCGGGACAATTCACCAACCCACTTACGATTTTTACATATTTTAAGTGTGGCAGCACGCAGGCAATTCACTGTAATAACATTGCCAGGCACCACAAGGACCAGCAGGCAGCTTGACTGTCCCCGCCCACTGGGGCGAGCGTCACAAGTTATTTCAGGTGCTGGGGCTATGTGCGTGGCTTTGTTGCTTGAAGTCAGCCCATGAAGAAGTGCGAGATGCGCACGAAACGCGATGGCAGTTTGACTTGAGACATGAGGTGAAATGCTTTGACTTGGAAGCTGCAGCTTACACGAATAAACGCAAAAAACGTACCTTCCTGTTGTGAGGCTTCTTTCAAGGGGACAACAGTTTGTTGGATTCGTATGCGGCCAGTCCTGCCACGGAAGAAGCCCTGCCGTGTTGCAACGGATCATTGCTGGCGCCAATTTACGTCAGCATCTATAGGCAGTGAGGTGCGTGGAGTAAGTCGTATGGTGCAGCCTCCAATGTGCGGGACAATTCACCAACCCACTTGGGATTTTTACATATTTTAAGTGTGGCAGCACGCAGGCAATTCACTGTAATAACATTGCCAGGCACCACAAAGACCAGCAGGCAGGTTGACTGTCCCCGCCCACTGGGGCGAGCGTCACAAGTTATTTCAGGTGCTGGGGTTATCTGCTTGGCGTTGTTGCTTGAATTCAGCCCATGAAGAACTGCGAGATGCGCACGAAAAGCGTTGGCAGTTTGACTTGAGACATGAGGTGAAATGCTTTGACTTGGAAGCTGCAGCTTACACAAATAAACGCAAAAAACTTACCTTCCTGTTGTGAGGCTTCTTTCAAGGGGACAACAATTTGTTGGATTCGTATGCGGCCAGTCCTGCCGCGGAAGAAGCCCTGCTGTGTTGCAACGGATCATCTCTGGCGCCAATCGACGTCAGCATCTATGGGCGGTGAGGTGCGTGGTGTAAGTCGTATGGTGCAGCCTCCAATGTGCGGGACAATTCACCAACCCACTTGGGATTTTTACATATTTTAAGTGTGGCAGCACGCAGGCAATTCACTGTAATAACATTGCCAGGCACCACAAAGACCAGCAGGCAGGTTGACTGTCCCCGCCCACTGGGGCGAGCGTCACAAGTTATTTCAGGTGCTGGGGTTATCTGCTTGGCGTTGTTGCTTGAAGTCAGCCCATGAAGAAGTGCGAGATGCGCACGAAACACGTTGGCAGTTAGACTTGAGACATGAGGTGAAATGCTTTGACTTGGAAGCTGCAGCTTACACGAATAAACACAAAAAAATTACCTTCCTGTTGTGAGGCTTCTTTCAAGGGGACAACAGTTTGTTGGATTCGTATGCGGCCAGTCCTGCCGCAGAAGAAGCCCTGCCGTGTTGCAACGGATCATTGCTGGCGCCAATCGACGTCAGCATCTATGGGCAGTGAGGTGCGTGGTGTAAGTCGTATGGTGCAGACTCCAATGTGCTTGACAATTCACCAACCCACTTGGGATTTTTACATATTTTAAGTGTGGCAGCGCGCAGGCAATTCACTGTAATAACATTGCCAGGCACCACAAAGACCAGCAGGCATGTTGACTGTCCCCGCCCACTGGGGCGAGCGTCACAAGTTATTTCAGTTGCTGGGGTTATCTGCTTGGCGTTGTTGCTTGAAGTCAGCCCATGAAGAAGTGCGAGATGCGCACGAAACGCGTTGGCAGTTTGACTTGAGACATGAGGTGAAATGCTTTGACTTGGAAGCTACAGCTTACACGAATAAATGCAAAAAACGTACCTTCCTGTTGTGAGGCTTCTTTCAAGGGGACAACAGTTTCTTGGATTCGTATGCGGCCAGTCCTGCCGCGGAAGAAGCCCTGCCGTGTTGCAACGGATCATTTCTGTCGCCGATCGACGTCAGCATCTATGGGCAGTGACGTGTGTGGTGTAAGTCGTATGGTGCAGCCTCCAATGTGCGGGACAATTCACCAACCCACTTGGGATTTTTACATACTTTAAGTGTGGCAGCGCGTAGGCAATTCACTGTAATAACATTGCCAGGCACCACAAAGACCAGCAGGCAACTTGCTTGTCCCCGCCCACTGGGGCGAGCGTCACAAGTTATTTCAGGTGCTGGGGTTATCTGCTTGGCGTTGTTGCTTGAAGTCAGCCCATGAAGAAGTGCGAGATGAGCACGAAACGTGTTGGCAGTTTGACTTGAGACATGAGGTGAAATGCTTTGACTTGGAAGCTGCAGCTTACACGAATAAATGCAAAAAACTTACCTTCCTGTTTTGAGGCTTCTTTCAAGGGGACAACAGTTTGTTGGATTCGTATGTGGCCAGTCCTGCCGCGGAAGAAGCCCTGCCGTGTTGCAACGGATCATTGCTGGGACCAATCGACGTCAGCATCTATGGGCAGTGAGGTGTGTCGTGTAAGCCGTATGGTTCAGCCTCCAATGTGTGGGACAATTCACCAACGCACTTGGGAGTTTTACATATTTTAAGTGTGGCAGCACGCAGGCAATTCACTGTAATAACATTGCCAGGCACCACAAAAACCAGCAGGCAGGTTAACTGTCCCCGCCCACTGGGGCGAGCGTCACAAGTTATTTCAGGTGCTGGGGTTATCTGCTTGGCGTTGTTGCTTGAAGTCAGCCCATGAAGAAGTGCGAGATGCGCACGAAACACGTTGGCAGTTAGACTTGAGACATGAGGTGAAATGCTTTGACTTGGAAGCTGCAGCTTACACGAATAAACACAAAAAAATTACCTTCCTGTTGTGAGGCTTCTTTCAAGGGGACAACAGTTTGTTGGATTCGTATGCGGCCAGTCCTGCCGCGGAAGAAGCCCTGCCATGTTGCAACGGATCATTGCTGGCGCCAATCGACATCAGCATCTATGGGCAGTGAGGTGCGTGGTGTAAGTCGTATGGTGCAGACTCCAATGTGCGGTACAATTCACCAACCCACTTGGGATTTTTACATATTTTAAGTGTGGCAGCGCGTAGGCAATTCACTGTAATAACATTGCCAGGCACCACAAAGACCAGCAGGCATGTTGACTGTCCCCGCCCACTGGGGCGAGCGTCACAAGTTATTTCAGGTGCTGGGGTTATCTGCTTGGCGTTGTTGCTTGAAGTCAGCCCATGAAGAAGTGCGAGATGCGCACGAAACGCGTTGGCAGTTTGACTTGAGACATGAGGTGAAATGCTTTGACTTGGAAGCTACAGCTTACACGAATAAATGCAAAAAACTTACCTTCCTGTTGTGAGGCTTCTTTCAAGGGGACAACAGTTTCTTGGATTCGTATGCGGACAGTCCTGCCGCGGAAGAAGCCCTGCCGTGTTGCAACGGATCATTTCTGTCGCCGATCGACGTCAGCATCTATGGGCAGTGACGTGTGTGGTGTAAGCCGTATGGTGCAGCCTCCAATGTGCGGGACAATTCACCGACCCACTTGGGATTTTTACATACTTTAAGTGTGGCAGCGCGTAGGCAGTTCACTGTAATAACATTGCCAGGCACCACAAAGACCAGCAGGCAACTTGACTGTCCCCGCCCACTGGGGCGAGCGTCACAAGTTATTTCAGGTGCTGGGGTTATCTGGCGTTGTTGCTTGAAGTCAGCCCATGAAGAAGTGCGAGATGCGCACGAAACGCGTTGGCAGTTAGACTTGAGACATGAGGTGAAATGCTTTGACTTGGAAGCTGCAGCTTACACGAATAAACGCAAAAAACTTACCTTCCTGTTGTGAGGCTTCTTTCAAGGGGACAACAATTTGTTGGATTCGTATGCAGCCAGTCCTGCCGCGGAAGAAGCCCTGCCGTGTTGCAACGGATCATCGCTGGCGCCAATCGACGTCAGCATCTATGGGCAGTGAGGTGCGTGGTGTAAGTCGTATGGTGCAGCCTCCAATGTGCGGGACAATTCACCAACCCACTTGGGATTTTTACATATTTTAAGTGTGGCAGCGCGCAGGCAATTCACTGTAATAACATTGCCAGGCACCACAAAGACCAGCAGGCAGGTTGACTGTCCCCGCCCACTGGGGCGAGCGTCACAAGTTATTTCAGGTGCTGGGGTTATCTGCTTGGCGTTGTTGCTTGAAGTCAGCCCATGAAGAAGTGCGAGATGCGCACGAAACGCGTTGGCAGTTTGACTTGAGACATGAGGTGAAATGCTTTGACTTGGAAGCTACAGCTTACACGAATAAATGCAAAAAACTTACCTTCCTGTTGTGAGGCTTCTTTCAAGGGGACAACAGTTTCTTGGATTCGTATGCGGCCAGTCCTGCCGCGGAAGAAGCCCTGCCGTGTTGCAACGGATCATTTCTGTCGCCGATCAACGTCAGCATCTATGGGCAGTGACGTGTGTGGTGTAAGCCGTATGGTGCAGCCTCCAATGTGCGGGACAATTCACCAACCCACTTGGGATTTTTACATACTTTAAGTGTGGCAGCGCGTAGGCAGTTCACTGTAATAACATTGCCAGGCACCACAAAGACCAGCAGGCAACTTGACTGTCCCCGCCCACTGGGGCGAGCGTCACAAGTTATTTCAGGTGCTGGGGTTATCTGCTTGGCGTTGTTGCTTGAATTCAGCCCATGAAGAAGTGCGAGATGCGCACGAAACGCGTTGGCAGTTTGACTTGAGACATGAGGTGAAATGCTTTGACTTGGAAGCTGCAGCTTACACGAATAAACGCAAAAAACTTACCTTCCTGTTGTGAGGCTTCTTTCAAGGGGACAACAGTTTGTTGGATTCGTATGCGGCCAGTCCTGCCGCGGAAGAAGCCCTGCCGTGTTGCAACGGATCATCTGCTGGCGCCAATCGACGTCAGCATCTATGGGCAGTGAGGTGCGTGGTGTAAGTCGTATGGTGCAGCCTCCAATGTGCGGGACAATTCACCAACCCACTTGGGATTTTTACATATTTTAAGTGTGGCAGCGCGCAGGCAATTCACTGTAATAACATTGCCAGGCACCACAAAGACCAGCAGGCAGCTTGACTGTCCCCGCCCACTGGGGCGAGCGTCACAAGTTATTTCAGGTGCTGGGGTTATCTGCTTGGCGTTGTTGCTTGAAGTCAGCCCATGAAGAAGTGCGAGATGCGCACGAAACGCGTTGGCAGTTAGACTTGAGACATGAGGTGAAATGCTTTGACTTGGAAGCTGCAGCTTACACGAATAAACACAAAAAACTTACCTTCCTGTTGTGAGGCTTCTTTCAAGGGGACAACAGTTTGTTGGATTCGTATGCGGCCAGTCCTGCCGCGGAAGAAGCCCTGCCGTGTTGCAACGGATCATTGCTGGCGCCAATCGACGTCAGCATCTATGGGCAGTGAGGTGCGTGGTGTAAGTCGTATGGTGCAGCCTCCAATGTGCGGGACAATTCACCAACCCACTTGGGATTTTTACATATTTTAAGTGTGGCAGCGCGCAGGCAATTCACTGTAATAACATTGCCAGGCACCACAAAGACCAGCAGGCAGCTTGACTGTCCCCGCCCACTGGGGCGAGCGTCACAAGTTATTTCAGGTGCTGGGGTTATCTGCTTGGCGTTGTTGCTTGAAGTCAGCCCATGAAGAAGTGCGAGATGCGCACAAAACGCTTTGGCAGTTTGACTTGAGACATGAGGTGAAATGCGTTGACTTGGAAGCTGCAGCTTACACGAATAAACACAAAAAACTTACCTTCCTGTTGTGAGGCTTCTTTCAAGGGGACAACAGTTTGTTGGATTCGTATGCGGCCAGTCCTGCCGCGGAAGAAGCCCTGCCGTGTTGCAACGGATCATTGCTGGCGCCAATCGACGTCAGCATCTATGGGCAGTGAGGTGCGTGGTGTAAGTCGTATGGTGCAGCCTCCAATGTGCGGGACAATTCACCAACCCACTTGGGATTTTTACATATTTTAAGTGTGGCAGCGCGCAGGCAATTCACTGTAATAACATTGCCAGGCACCACAAAGACCAGCAGGCAGCTTGACTGTCCCCGCCCACTGGGGCGAGCGTCACAAGTTATTTCAGGTGCTGGGGTTATCTGCTTGGCGTTGTTGCTTGAAGTCAGCCCATGAAGAAGTGCGAGATGCGCACGAAACGTGTTGGCAGTTTGACTTGAGACATGAGGTGAAATGCTTTGACTTGGAAGCTGCAGCTTACACGAATAAATGCAAAAAACTTACCTTCCTGTTTTGAGGCTTCTTTCAAGGGGACAACAGTTTGTTGGATTCGTATGTGGCCAGTCCTGCCGCGGAAGAAGCCCTGCCGTGTTGCAACGGATCATTGCTGGCACCAATCGATGTCAGCATCTATGGGCAGTGAGGTGTGTGGTGTAAGCCGTATGGTTCAGCCTCCAATGAGTGGGACAATTCACCAACCCACTTGGGAGTTTTACATATTTTAAGTGTGGCAGCGCGTAGGCAATTCACTGTAATAACATTGCCAGGCACCACAAAGACCAGCAGGCAGCTTGACTGTCCCCGCCCACTGGGGCGAGCGTCACAAGTTATTTCAGGTGCTGGGGTTATCTGCTTGACGTTGTTGCTTGAAGTCAGCCCATGAAGAAGTGCGTTGGCAGTTTGACTTGAGACATGAGGTGAAATGCTTTGACTTGGAATCTGCAGCTTACACGAATAAACGCAAAAAACTTACCTTCCTGTTGTGAGGCTTCTTTCAAGGGGACAACAGTTTGTTGGATTCGTATGCGGCCAGTCCTGCCGCGGAAGAAGCCCTGCCGTGTTGCAACGGATCATTGCTGGCGCCAATCGACGTCAGCATCTATGGGCAGTGAGGTGCGTGGTGTAAGTCATATGGTGCAGCCTCCAATGTGCGGGACAATTCACCAACCCACTTGGGATTTTTACATATTTTAAGTGTGGCAGCGCGCAGGCAATTCACTGTAATAACATTGCCAGGCACCACAAAGACCAGCAGGCAGCTTGACTGTCCCCGCCCACTGGGGCGAGCGTCACAAGTTATTTCAGGTGCTGGGGTTATCTGCTTGGCGTTGTTGCTTGAAGTCAGCCCATGAAGAAGTGCGAGATGCGCACGAAACGCGTTGGCAGTTTGACTTGAGACATGAGGTGAAATGCTTTGACTTGGAAGCTGCAGCTTACACGAATAAACGCAAAAAACTTACCTTCCTGTTGTGAGGCTTCTTTCAAGGGGACAACAGTTTGTTGGATTCGTATGCGGCCAGTCCTGCCGCGGAAGAAGCCCTGCCGTGTTGCAACGGATCATTGCTGGCGCCAATCGACGTCAGCATCTATGGGCAGTGAGGTGCGTGGTGTAAGTCGTATGGTGCAGCCTCCAATGTGCGGGACAATTCACCAACCCACTTGGGATTTTTACATATTTTAAGTGTGGCAGCGCGCAGGCAATTCACTGTAATAACATTGCCAGGCACCACAAAGACCAGCAGGCAGCTTGACTGTCCCCGCCCACTGGGGCGAGCGTCACAAGTTATTTCAGGTGCTGGGGTCATCTGCTTGGCGTTGTTGCTTGAAGTCAGCCAATGAAGAAGTGCGAGATGCGCACAAAACGCGTTGGCAGTTTGACTTGAGACATGAGGTGAAATGCTTTGACTTGGAAGCTGCAGCTTACACGAATAAACGCAAAAAACTTACCTTCCTGTTGTGAGGCTTCTTTCAAGGGGACAACAGTTTGTTGGATTCGTATGCGGCCAGTCCTGCCGCGGAAGAAGCCCTGCCGTGTTGCAACGGATCATTGCTGGCGCCAATCGACGTCAGCATCTATGGGCAGTGAGGTGCGTGGTGTAAGTCGTATGGTGCAGCCTCCAATGTGCGGGACAATTCACCAACCCACTTGGGATTTTTACATATTTTAAGTGTGGCAGCGCGCAGGCAATTCACTGTAATAACATTGCCAGGCACCACAAAGACCAGCAGGCAGCTTGACTGTCCCCGCCCACTGGGGCGAGCGTCACAAGTTATTTCAGGTGCTGGGGTTATCTGCTTGGCGTTGTTGCTTGAAGTCAGCCCATGAAGAACTGCGAGATGCGCACGAAAAGCGTTGGCAGTTTGACTTGAGACATGAGGTGAAATGCTTTGACTTGGAAGCTGCAGCTTACACAAATAAACGCAAAAAACTTACCTTCCTGTTGTGAGGCTTCTTTCAAGGGGACAACAGTTTGTTGGATTCGTATGCGGCCAGTCCTGCCGCGGAAGAAGCCCTGCCGTGTTGCAACGGATCATTGCTGGCGCCAATCGACGTCAGCATCTATGGGCAGTGAGGTGCGTGGTGTAAGTCGTATGGTGCAGCCTCCAATGTGCGGGACAATTCACCAACCCACTTGGGATTTTTACATATTTTAAGTGTGGCAGCGCGCAGGCAATTCACTGTAATAACATTGCCAGGCACCACAAAGACCAGCAGGCAGCTTGACTGTCCCCGCCCACTGGGGCGAGCGTCACAAGTTATTTCAGGTGCTGGGGTTATCTGCTTGGCGTTGTTGCTTGAAGTCAGCCCATGAAGAAGTGCGAGATGCGCACGAAACGCGTTGGCAGTTTGACTTGAGACATGAGGTGAAATGCTTTGACTTGGAAGCTGCAGCTTACACGAATAAACGCAAAAAACTTACCTTCCTGTTGTGAGGCTTCTTTCAAGGGGACAACAGTTTGTTGGATTCGTATGCGGCCAGTCCTGCCGCGGAAGAAGCCCTGCCGTGTTGCAACGGATCATTGCTGGCGCCAATCGACGTCAGCATCTATGGGCAGTGAGGTGCGTGGTGTAAGTCGTATGGTGCAGCCTCCAATGTGCGGGACAATTCACCAACCCACTTGGGATTTTTACATATTTTAAGTGTGGCAGCGCGCAGGCAATTCACTGTAATAACATTGCCAGGCACCACAAAGACCAGCAGGCAGCTTGACTGTCCCCGCCCACTGGGGCGAGCGTCACAAGTTATTTCAGGTGCTGGGGTTATCTGCTTGGCGTTGTTGCTTGAAGTCAGCCCATGAAGAAGTGCGAGATGCGCACGAAACGCGTTGGCAGTTTGACTTGAGACATGAGGTGAAATGCTTTGACTTGGAAGCTGCAGCTTACACGAATAAACGCAAAAAACTTACCTTCCTGTTGTGAGGCTTCTTTCAAGGGGACAACAGTTTGTTGGATTCGTATGCGGCCAGTCCTGCCGCGGAAGAAGCCCTGCCGTGTTGCAACGGATCATTGCTGGCGCCAATCGACGTCAGCATCTATGGGCAGTGAGGTGCGTGGTGTAAGTCGTATGGTGCAGCCTCCAATGTGCGGGACAATTCACCAACCCACTTGGGATTTTTACATATTTTAAGTGTGGCAGCGCGCAGGCAATTCACTGTAATAACATTGCCAGGCACCACAAAGACCAGCAGGCAGGTTGACTGTCCCCGCCCACTGGGGCGAGCGTCACAAGTTATTTCAGGTGCTGGGGTTATCTGCTTGGCGTTGTTGCTTGAAGTCAGCCCATGAAGAAGTGCGAGATGCGCACGAAACGCGTTGGCAGTTTGACTTGAGACATGAGGTGAAATGCTTTGACTTGGAAGCTGCAGCTTACACGAATAAACGCAAAAAACTTACCTTCCTGTTGTGAGGCTTCTTTCAAGGGGACAACAGTTTGTTGGATTCGTATGCGGCCAGTCCTGCCGCGGAAGAAGCCCTGCCGTGTTGCAACGGATCATTGCTGGCGCCAATCGACGTCAGCATCTATGGGCAGTGAGGTGCGTGGTGTAAGTCGTATGGTGCAGCCTCCAATGTGCGGGACAATTCACCAACCCACTTGGGATTTTTACATATTTTAAGTGTGGCAGCGCGCAGGCAATTCACTGTAATAACATTGCCAGGCACCACAAAGACCAGCAGGCAGCTTGACTGTCCCCGCCCACTGGGGCGAGCGTCACAAGTTATTTCAGGTGCTGGGGTTATCTGCTTGGCGTTGTTGCTTGAAGTCAGCCCATGAAGAAGTGCGAGATGCGCACGAAACGCGTTGGCAGTTTGACTTGAGACATGAGGTGAAATGCTTTGACTTGGAAGCTGCAGCTTACACGAATAAACGCAAAAAACTTACCTTCCTGTTGTGAGGCTTCTTTCAAGGGGACAACAGTTTGTTGGATTCGTATGCGGCCAGTCCTGCCGCGGAAGAAGCCCTGCCGTGTTGCAACGGATCATTGCTGGCGCCAATCGACGTCAGCATCTATGGGCAGTGAGGTGCGTGGTGTAAGTCGTATGGTGCAGCCTCCAATGTGCGGGACAATTCACCAACCCACTTGGGATTTTTACATATTTTAAGTGTGGCAGCGCGCAGGCAATTCACTGTAATAACATTGCCAGGCACCACAAAGACCAGCAGGCAGCTTGACTGTCCCCGCCCACTGGGGCGAGCGTCACAAGTTATTTCAGGTGCTGGGGTTATCTGCTTGGCGTTGTTGCTTGAAGTCAGCCCATGAAGAAGTGCGAGATGCGCACGAAACGCGTTGGCAGTTTGACTTGAGACATGAGGTGAAATGCTTTGACTTGGAAGCTGCAGCTTACACGAATAAACGCAAAAAACTTACCTTCCTGTTGTGAGGCTTCTTTCAAGGGGACAACAGTTTGTTGGATTCGTATGCGGCCAGTCCTGCCGCGGAAGAAGCCCTGCCGTGTTGCAACGGATCATTGCTGGCGCCAATCGACGTCAGCATCTATAGGCAGTGAGGTGCGTGGTGTAAGTCGTATGGTGCAGCCTCCAATGTGCGGGACAATTCACCAACCCACTTGGGATTTTTACATATTTTAAGTGTGGCAGCGCGCAGGCAATTCACTGTAATAACATTGCCAGGCACCACAAAGACCAGCAGGCAGCTTGACTGTCCCCGCCCACTGGGGCGAGCGTCACAAGTTATTTCAGGTGCTGGGGTTATCTGCTTGGCGTTGTTGCTTGAAGTCAGCCCATGAAGAAGTGCGAGATGCGCACGAAACGCGTTGGCAGTTTGACTTGAGACATGAGGTGAAATGCTTTGACTTGGAAGCTGCAGCTTACACGAATAAACGCAAAAAACTTACCTTCCTGTTGTGAGGCTTCTTTCAAGGGGACAACAGTTTGTTGGATTCGTATGCGGCCAGTCCTGCCGCGGAAGAAGCCCTGCCGTGTTGCAACGGATCATTGCTGGCGCCAATCGACGTCAGCATCTATGGGCAGTGAGGTGCGTGGTGTAAGTCGTATGGTGCAGCCTCCAATGTGCGGGACAATTCACCAACCCACTTGGGATTTTTACATATTTTAAGTGTGGCAGCGCGCAGGCAATTCACTGTAATAACATTGCCAGGCACCACAAAGACCAGCAGGCAGCTTGACTGTCCCCGCCCACTGGGGCGAGCGTCACAAGTTATTTCAGGTGCTGGGGTTATCTGCTTGGCGTTGTTGCTTGAAGTCAGCCCATGAAGAAGTGCGAGATGCGCACGAAACGCGTTGGCAGTTTGACTTGAGACATGAGGTGAAATGCTTTGACTTGGAAGCTGCAGCTTACACGAATAAACGCAAAAAACTTACCTTCCTGTTGTGAGGCTTCTTTCAAGGGGACAACAGTTTGTTGGATTCGTATGCGGCCAGTCCTGCCGCGGAAGAAGCCCTGCCGTGTTGCAACGGATCATTGCTGGCGCCAATCGACGTCAGCATCTATGGGCAGTGAGGTGCGTGGTGTAAGTCGTATGGTGCAGCCTCCAATGTGCGGGACAATTCACCAACCCACTTGGGATTTTTACATATTTTAAGTGTGGCAGCGCGCAGGCAATTCACTGTAATAACATTGCCAGGCACCACAAAGACCAGCAGGCAGCTTGACTGTCCCCGCCCACTGGGGCGAGCGTCACAAGTTATTTCAGGTGCTGGGGTTATCTGCTTGGCGTTGTTGCTTGAAGTCAGCCCATGAAGAAGTGCGAGATGCGCACGAAACGCGTTGGCAGTTTGACTTGAGACATGAGGTGAAATGCTTTGACTTGGAAGCTGCAGCTTACACGAATAAACGCAAAAAACTTACCTTCCTGTTGTGAGGCTTCTTTCAAGGGGACAACAGTTTGTTGGATTCGTATGCGGCCAGTCCTGCCGCGGAAGAAGCCCTGCCGTGTTGCAACGGATCATTGCTGGCGCCAATCGACGTCAGCATCTATGGGCAGTGAGGTGCTGTGGTGTAAGTCGTATGGTGCAGCCTCCAATGTGCGGGACAATTCACCAACCCACTTGGGATTTTTACATATTTTAAGTGTGGCAGCGCGCAGGCAATTCACTGTAATAACATTGCCAGGCACCACAAAGACCAGCAGGCAGCTTGACTGTCCCCGCCCACTGGGGCGAGCGTCACAAGTTATTTCAGGTGCTGGGGTTATCTGCTTGGCGTTGTTGCTTGAAGTCAGCCCATGAAGAAGTGCGAGATGCGCACGAAACGCGTTGGCAGTTTGACTTGAGACATGAGGTGAAATGCTTTGACTTGGAAGCTGCAGCTTACACGAATAAACGCAAAAAACTTACCTTCCTGTTGTGAGGCTTCTTTCAAGGGGACAACAGTTTGTTGGATTCGTATGCGGCCAGTCCTGCCGCGGAAGAAGCCCTGCCGTGTTGCAACGGATCATTGCTGGCGCCAATCGACGTCAGCATCTATGGGCAGTGAGGTGCGTGGTGTAAGCCGTATGGTGCAGCCTCCAATGTGCGGGACAATTCACCAACCCACTTGGGATTTTTACATATTTTAAGTGTGGCAGCGCGCAGGCAATTCACTGTAATAACATTGCCAGGCACCACAAAGACCAGCAGGCAGCTTGACTGTCCCCGCCCACTGGGGCGAGCGTCACAAGTTATTTCAGGTGCTGGGGTTATCTGCTTGGCGTTGTTGCTTGAAGTCAGCCCATGAAGAAGTGCGAGATGCGCACGAAACGCGTTGGCAGTTTGACTTGAGACATGAGGTGAAATGCTTTGACTTGGAAGCTGCAGCTTACACGAATAAACGCAAAAAACTTACCTTCCTGTTGTGAGGCTTCTTTCAAGGGGACAACAGTTTGTTGGATTCGTATGCGGCCAGTCCTGCCGCGGAAGAAGCCCTGCCGTGTTGCAACGGATCATTGCTGGCGCCAATCGACGTCAGCATCTATGGGCAGTGAGGTGCGTGGTGTAAGCCGTATGGTGCAGCCTCCAATGTGCGGGACAATTCACCAACCCACTTGGGATTTTTACATATTTTAAGTGTGGCAGCGCGCAGGCAATTCACTGTAATAACATTGCCAGGCACCACAAAGACCAGCAGGCAGCTTGACTGTCCCCGCCCACTGGGGCGAGCGTCACAAGTTATTTCAGGTGCTGGGGTTATCTGCTTGGCGTTGTTGCTTGAAGTCAGCCCATGAAGAAGTGCGAGATGCGCACGAAACGCGTTGGCAGTTTGACTTGAGACATGAGGTGAAATGCTTTGACTTGGAAGCTGCAGCTTACACGAATAAACGCAAAAAACTTACCTTCCTGTTGTGAGGCTTCTTTCAAGGGGACAACAGTTTGTTGGATTCGTATGCGGCCAGTCCTGCCGCGGAAGAAGCCCTGCCGTGTTGCAACGGATCATTGCTGGCGCCAATCGACGTCAGCATCTATGGGCAGTGAGGTGCGTGGTGTAAGTCGTATGGTGCAGCCTCCAATGTGCGGGACAATTCACCAACCCACTTGGGATTTTTACATATTTTAAGTGTGGCAGCGCGCAGGCAATTCACTGTAATAACATTGCCAGGCACCACAAAGACCAGCAGGCAGCTTGACTGTCCCCGCCCACTGGGGCGAGCGTCACAAGTTATTTCAGGTGCTGGGGTTATCTGCTTGGCGTTGTTGCTTGAAGTCAGCCCATGAAGAAGTGCGAGATGCGCACGAAACGCGTTGGCAGTTTGACTTGAGACATGAGGTGAAATGCTTTGACTTGGAAGCTGCAGCTTACACGAATAAACGCAAAAAACTTACCTTCCTGTTGTGAGGCTTCTTTCAAGGGGACAACAGTTTGTTGGATTCGTATGCGGCCAGTCCTGCCGCGGAAGAAGCCCTGCCGTGTTGCAACGGATCATTGCTGGCGCCAATCGACGTCAGCATCTATGGGCAGTGAGGTGCGTGGTGTAAGTCGTATGGTGCAGCCTCCAATGTGCGGGACAATTCACCAACCCACTTGGGATTTTTACATATTTTAAGTGTGGCAGCGCGCAGGCAATTCACTGTAATAACATTGCCAGGCACCACAAAGACCAGCAGGCAGCTTGACTGTCCCCGCCCACTGGGGCGAGCGTCACAAGTTATTTCAGGTGCTGGGGTTATCTGCTTGGCGTTGTTGCTTGAAGTCAGCCCATGAAGAAGTGCGAGATGCGCACGAAACGCGTTGGCAGTTTGACTTGAGACATGAGGTGAAATGCTTTGACTTGGAAGCTGCAGCTTACACGAATAAACGCAAAAAACTTACCTTCCTGTTGTGAGGCTTCTTTCAAGGGGACAACAGTTTGTTGGATTCGTATGCGGCCAGTCCTGCCGCGGAAGAAGCCCTGCCGTGTTGCAACGGATCATTGCTGGCGCCAATCGACGTCAGCATCTATGGGCAGTGAGGTGCGTGGTGTAAGCCGTATGGTGCAGCCTCCAATGTGCGGGACAATTCACCAACCCACTTGGGATTTTTACATATTTTAAGTGTGGCAGCGCGCAGGCAATTCACTGTAATAACATTGCCAGGCACCACAAAGACCAGCAGGCAGCTTGACTGTCCCCGCCCACTGGGGCGAGCGTCACAAGTTATTTCAGGTGCTGGGGTTATCTGCTTGGCGTTGTTGCTTGAAGTCAGCCCATGAAGAAGTGCGAGATGCGCACGAAACGCGTTGGCAGTTTGACTTGAGACATGAGGTGAAATGCTTTGACTTGGAAGCTGCAGCTTACACGAATAAACGCAAAAAACTTACCTTCCTGTTGTGAGGCTTCTTTCAAGGGGACAACAGTTTGTTGGATTCGTATGCGGCCAGTCCTGCCGCGGAAGAAGCCCTGCCGTGTTGCAACGGATCATTGCTGGCGCCAATCGACGTCAGCATCTATGGGCAGTGAGGTGCGTGGTGTAAGTCGTATGGTGCAGCCTCCAATGTGCGGGACAATTCACCAACCCACTTGGGATTTTTACATATTTTAAGTGTGGCAGCGCGCAGGCAATTCACTGTAATAACATTGCCAGGCACCACAAAGACCAGCAGGCAGCTTGACTGTCCCCGCCCACTGGGGCGAGCGTCACAAGTTATTTCAGGTGCTGGGGTTATCTGCTTGGCGTTGTTGCTTGAAGTCAGCCCATGAAGAAGTGCGAGATGCGCACGAAACGCGTTGGCAGTTTGACTTGAGACATGAGGTGAAATGCTTTGACTTGGAAGCTGCAGCTTACACGAATAAACGCAAAAAACTTACCTTCCTGTTGTGAGGCTTCTTTCAAGGGGACAACAGTTTGTTGGATTCGTATGCGGCCAGTCCTGCCGCGGAAGAAGCCCTGCCGTGTTGCAACGGATCATTGCTGGCGCCAATCGACGTCAGCATCTATGGGCAGTGAGGTGCGTGGTGTAAGTCGTATGGTGCAGCCTCCAATGTGCGGGACAATTCACCAACCCACTTGGGATTTTTACATATTTTAAGTGTGGCAGCGCGCAGGCAATTCACTGTAATAACATTGCCAGGCACCACAAAGACCAGCAGGCAGCTTGACTGTCCCCGCCCACTGGGGCGAGCGTCACAAGTTATTTCAGGTGCTGGGGTTATCTGCTTGGCGTTGTTGCTTGAAGTCAGCCCATGAAGAAGTGCGAGATGCGCACGAAACGCGTTGGCAGTTTGACTTGAGACATGAGGTGAAATGCTTTGACTTGGAAGCTGCAGCTTACACGAATAAACGCAAAAAACTTACCTTCCTGTTGTGAGGCTTCTTTCAAGGGGACAACAGTTTGTTGGATTCGTATGCGGCCAGTCCTGCCGCGGAAGAAGCCCTGCCGTGTTGCAACGGATCATTGCTGGCGCCAATCGACGTCAGCATCTATGGGCAGTGAGGTGCGTGGTGTAAGCCGTATGGTGCAGCCTCCAATGTGCGGGACAATTCACCAACCCACTTGGGATTTTTACATATTTTAAGTGTGGCAGCGCGCAGGCAATTCACTGTAATAACATTGCCAGGCACCACAAAGACCAGCAGGCAGCTTGACTGTCCCCGCCCACTGGGGCGAGCGTCACAAGTTATTTCAGGTGCTGGGGTTATCTGCTTGGCGTTGTTGCTTGAAGTCAGCCCATGAAGAAGTGCGAGATGCGCACGAAACGCGTTGGCAGTTTGACTTGAGACATGAGGTGAAATGCTTTGACTTGGAAGCTGCAGCTTACACGAATAAATGCAAAAAACTTACCTTCCTGTTGTGAGGCTTCTTTCAAGGGGACAACAGTTTGTTGGATTCGTATGCGGCCAGTCCTGCCGCGGAAGAAGCCCTGCCGTGTTGCAACGGATCATTGCTGGCGCCAATCGACGTCAGCATCTATGGGCAG
The DNA here is from genome assembly GCA_963921515.1 of Calotriton arnoldi. Taxonomy (NCBI): domain Eukaryota; kingdom Metazoa; phylum Chordata; class Amphibia; order Caudata; family Salamandridae; genus Calotriton; species Calotriton arnoldi. The sequence continues at coordinate 5,902,128 of CAWUFW010000065.1, forward strand.
TGAGGTGCGTGGTGTAAGCCGTATGGTGCAGCCTCCAATGTGCGGGACAATTCACCAACCCACTTGGGATTTTTACATATTTTAAGTGTGGCAGCGCGCAGGCAATTCACTGTAATAACATTGCCAGGCACCACAAAGACCAGCAGGCAGCTTGACTGTCCCCGCCCACTGGGGCGAGCGTCACAAGTTATTTCAGGTGCTGGGGTTATCTGCTTGGCGTTGTTGCTTGAAGTCAGCCCATGAAGAAGTGCGAGATGCGCACGAAACGCGTTGGCAGTTTGACTTGAGACATGAGGTGAAATGCTTTGACTTGGAAGCTGCAGCTTACACGAATAAACGCAAAAAACTTACCTTCCTGTTGTGAGGCTTCTTTCAAGGGGACAACAGTTTGTTGGATTCGTATGCGGCCAGTCCTGCCGCGGAAGAAGCCCTGCCGTGTTGCAACGGATCATTGCTGGCGCCAATCGACGTCAGCATCTATGGGCAGTGAGGTGCGTGGTGTAAGTCGTATGGTGCAGCCTCCAATGTGCGGGACAATTCACCAACCCACTTGGGATTTTTACATATTTTAAGTGTGGCAGCGCGCAGGCAATTCACTGTAATAACATTGCCAGGCACCACAAAGACCAGCAGGCAGCTTGACTGTCCCCGCCCACTGGGGCGAGCGTCACAAGTTATTTCAGGTGCTGGGGTTATCTGCTTGGCGTTGTTGCTTGAAGTCAGCCCATGAAGAAGTGCGAGATGCGCACGAAACGCGTTGGCAGTTTGACTTGAGACATGAGGTGAAATGCTTTGACTTGGAAGCTGCAGCTTACACGAATAAACGCAAAAAACTTACCTTCCTGTTGTGAGGCTTCTTTCAAGGGGACAACAGTTTGTTGGATTCGTATGCGGCCAGTCCTGCCGCGGAAGAAGCCCTGCCGTGTTGCAACGGATCATTGCTGGCGCCAATCGACGTCAGCATCTATGGGCAGTGAGGTGCGTGGTGTAAGCCGTATGGTGCAGCCTCCAATGTGCGGGACAATTCACCAACCCACTTGGGATTTTTACATATTTTAAGTGTGGCAGCGCGCAGGCAATTCACTGTAATAACATTGCCAGGCACCACAAAGACCAGCAGGCAGCTTGACTGTCCCCGCCCACTGGGGCGAGCGTCACAAGTTATTTCAGGTGCTGGGGTTATCTGCTTGGCGTTGTTGCTTGAAGTCAGCCCATGAAGAAGTGCGAGATGCGCACGAAACGCGTTGGCAGTTTGACTTGAGACATGAGGTGAAATGCTTTGACTTGGAAGCTGCAGCTTACACGAATAAATGCAAAAAACTTACCTTCCTGTTGTGAGGCTTCTTTCAAGGGGACAACAGTTTGTTGGATTCGTATGCGGCCAGTCCTGCCGCGGAAGAAGCCCTGCCGTGTTGCAACGGATCATTGCTGGCGCCAATCGACGTCAGCATCTATGGGCAGTGAGGTGCGTGGTGTAAGCCGTATGGTGCAGCCTCCAATGTGCGGGACAATTCACCAACCCACTTGGGATTTTTACATATTTTAAGTGTGGCAGCGCGCAGGCAATTCACTGTAATAACATTGCCAGGCACCACAAAGACCAGCAGGCAGCTTGACTGTCCCCGCCCACTGGGGCGAGCGTCACAAGTTATTTCAGGTGCTGGGGTTATCTGCTTGGCGTTGTTGCTTGAAGTCAGCCCATGAAGAAGTGCGAGATGCGCACGAAACGCGTTGGCAGTTTGACTTGAGACATGAGGTGAAATGCTTTGACTTGGAAGCTGCAGCTTACACGAATAAACGCAAAAAACTTACCTTCCTGTTGTGAGGCTTCTTTCAAGGGGACAACAGTTTGTTGGATTCGTATGCGGCCAGTCCTGCCGCGGAAGAAGCCCTGCCGTGTTGCAACGGATCATTGCTGGCGCCAATCGACGTCAGCATCTATGGGCAGTGAGGTGCGTGGTGTAAGCCGTATGGTGCAGCCTCCAATGTGCGGGACAATTCACCAACCCACTTGGGATTTTTACATATTTTAAGTGTGGCAGCGCGCAGGCAATTCACTGTAATAACATTGCCAGGCACCACAAAGACCAGCAGGCAGCTTGACTGTCCCCGCCCACTGGGGCGAGCGTCACAAGTTATTTCAGGTGCTGGGGTTATCTGCTTGGCGTTGTTGCTTGAAGTCAGCCCATGAAGAAGTGCGAGATGCGCACGAAACGCGTTGGCAGTTTGACTTGAGACATGAGGTGAAATGCTTTGACTTGGAAGCTGCAGCTTACACGAATAAACGCAAAAAACTTACCTTCCTGTTGTGAGGCTTCTTTCAAGGGGACAACAGTTTGTTGGATTCGTATGCGGCCAGTCCTGCCGCGGAAGAAGCCCTGCCGTGTTGCAACGGATCATTGCTGGCGCCAATCGACGTCAGCATCTATGGGCAGTGAGGTGCGTGGTGTAAGTCGTATGGTGCAGCCTCCAATGTGCGGGACAATTCACCAACCCACTTGGGATTTTTACATATTTTAAGTGTGGCAGCGCGCAGGCAATTCACTGTAATAACATTGCCAGGCACCACAAAGACCAGCAGGCAGCTTGACTGTCCCCGCCCACTGGGGCGAGCGTCACAAGTTATTTCAGGTGCTGGGGTTATCTGCTTGGCGTTGTTGCTTGAAGTCAGCCCATGAAGAAGTGCGAGATGCGCACGAAACGCGTTGGCAGTTTGACTTGAGACATGAGGTGAAATGCTTTGACTTGGAAGCTGCAGCTTACACGAATAAACGCAAAAAACTTACCTTCCTGTTGTGAGGCTTCTTTCAAGGGGACAACAGTTTGTTGGATTCGTATGCGGCCAGTCCTGCCGCGGAAGAAGCCCTGCCGTGTTGCAACGGATCATTGCTGGCGCCAATCGACGTCAGCATCTATGGGCAGTGAGGTGCGTGGTGTAAGTCGTATGGTGCAGCCTCCAATGTGCGGGACAATTCACCAACCCACTTGGGATTTTTACATATTTTAAGTGTGGCAGCGCGCAGGCAATTCACTGTAATAACATTGCCAGGCACCACAAAGACCAGCAGGCAGCTTGACTGTCCCCGCCCACTGGGGCGAGCGTCACAAGTTATTTCAGGTGCTGGGGTTATCTGCTTGGCGTTGTTGCTTGAAGTCAGCCCATGAAGAAGTGCGAGATGCGCACGAAACGCGTTGGCAGTTTGACTTGAGACATGAGGTGAAATGCTTTGACTTGGAAGCTGCAGCTTACACGAATAAATGCAAAAAACTTACCTTCCTGTTGTGAGGCTTCTTTCAAGGGGACAACAGTTTGTTGGATTCGTATGCGGCCAGTCCTGCCGCGGAAGAAGCCCTGCCGTGTTGCAACGGATCATTGCTGGCGCCAATCGACGTCAGCATCTATGGGCAGTGAGGTGCGTGGTGTAAGCCGTATGGTGCAGCCTCCAATGTGCGGGACAATTCACCAACCCACTTGGGATTTTTACATATTTTAAGTGTGGCAGCGCGCAGGCAATTCACTGTAATAACATTGCCAGGCACCACAAAGACCAGCAGGCAGCTTGACTGTCCCCGCCCACTGGGGCGAGCGTCACAAGTTATTTCAGGTGCTGGGGTTATCTGCTTGGCGTTGTTGCTTGAAGTCAGCCCATGAAGAAGTGCGAGATGCGCACGAAACGCGTTGGCAGTTTGACTTGAGACATGAGGTGAAATGCTTTGACTTGGAAGCTGCAGCTTACACGAATAAACGCAAAAAACTTACCTTCCTGTTGTGAGGCTTCTTTCAAGGGGACAACAGTTTGTTGGATTCGTATGCGGCCAGTCCTGCCGCGGAAGAAGCCCTGCCGTGTTGCAACGGATCATTGCTGGCGCCAATCGACGTCAGCATCTATGGGCAGTGAGGTGCGTGGTGTAAGTCGTATGGTGCAGCCTCCAATGTGCGGGACAATTCACCAACCCACTTGGGATTTTTACATATTTTAAGTGTGGCAGCGCGCAGGCAATTCACTGTAATAACATTGCCAGGCACCACAAAGACCAGCAGGCAGCTTGACTGTCCCCGCCCACTGGGGCGAGCGTCACAAGTTATTTCAGGTGCTGGGGTTATCTGCTTGGCGTTGTTGCTTGAAGTCAGCCCATGAAGAAGTGCGAGATGCGCACGAAACGCGTTGGCAGTTTGACTTGAGACATGAGGTGAAATGCTTTGACTTGGAAGCTGCAGCTTACACGAATAAATGCAAAAAACTTACCTTCCTGTTGTGAGGCTTCTTTCAAGGGGACAACAGTTTGTTGGATTCGTATGCGGCCAGTCCTGCCGCGGAAGAAGCCCTGCCGTGTTGCAACGGATCATTGCTGGCGCCAATCGACGTCAGCATCTATGGGCAGTGAGGTGCGTGGTGTAAGCCGTATGGTGCAGCCTCCAATGTGCGGGACAATTCACCAACCCACTTGGGATTTTTACATATTTTAAGTGTGGCAGCGCGCAGGCAATTCACTGTAATAACATTGCCAGGCACCACAAAGACCAGCAGGCAGCTTGACTGTCCCCGCCCACTGGGGCGAGCGTCACAAGTTATTTCAGGTGCTGGGGTTATCTGCTTGGCGTTGTTGCTTGAAGTCAGCCCATGAAGAAGTGCGAGATGCGCACGAAACGCGTTGGCAGTTTGACTTGAGACATGAGGTGAAATGCTTTGACTTGGAAGCTGCAGCTTACACGAATAAACGCAAAAAACTTACCTTCCTGTTGTGAGGCTTCTTTCAAGGGGACAACAGTTTGTTGGATTCGTATGCGGCCAGTCCTGCCGCGGAAGAAGCCCTGCCGTGTTGCAACGGATCATTGCTGGCGCCAATCGACGTCAGCATCTATGGGCAGTGAGGTGCGTGGTGTAAGTCGTATGGTGCAGCCTCCAATGTGCGGGACAATTCACCAACCCACTTGGGATTTTTACATATTTTAAGTGTGGCAGCGCGCAGGCAATTCACTGTAATAACATTGCCAGGCACCACAAAGACCAGCAGGCAGCTTGACTGTCCCCGCCCACTGGGGCGAGCGTCACAAGTTATTTCAGGTGCTGGGGTTATCTGCTTGGCGTTGTTGCTTGAAGTCAGCCCATGAAGAAGTGCGAGATGCGCACGAAACGCGTTGGCAGTTTGACTTGAGACATGAGGTGAAATGCTTTGACTTGGAAGCTGCAGCTTACACGAATAAACGCAAAAAACTTACCTTCCTGTTGTGAGGCTTCTTTCAAGGGGACAACAGTTTGTTGGATTCGTATGCGGCCAGTCCTGCCGCGGAAGAAGCCCTGCCGTGTTGCAACGGATCATTGCTGGCGCCAATCGACGTCAGCATCTATGGGCAGTGAGGTGCGTGGTGTAAGTCGTATGGTGCAGCCTCCAATGTGCGGGACAATTCACCAACCCACTTGGGATTTTTACATATTTTAAGTGTGGCAGCGCGCAGGCAATTCACTGTAATAACATTGCCAGGCACCACAAAGACCAGCAGGCAGCTTGACTGTCCCCGCCCACTGGGGCGAGCGTCACAAGTTATTTCAGGTGCTGGGGTTATCTGCTTGGCGTTGTTGCTTGAAGTCAGCCCATGAAGAAGTGCGAGATGCGCACGAAACGCGTTGGCAGTTTGACTTGAGACATGAGGTGAAATGCTTTGACTTGGAAGCTGCAGCTTACACGAATAAACGCAAAAAACTTACCTTCCTGTTGTGAGGCTTCTTTCAAGGGGACAACAGTTTGTTGGATTCGTATGCGGCCAGTCCTGCCGCGGAAGAAGCCCTGCCGTGTTGCAACGGATCATTGCTGGCGCCAATCGACGTCAGCATCTATGGGCAGTGAGGTGCGTGGTGTAAGCCGTATGGTGCAGCCTCCAATGTGCGGGACAATTCACCAACCCACTTGGGATTTTTACATATTTTAAGTGTGGCAGCGCGCAGGCAATTCACTGTAATAACATTGCCAGGCACCACAAAGACCAGCAGGCAGCTTGACTGTCCCCGCCCACTGGGGCGAGCGTCACAAGTTATTTCAGGTGCTGGGGTTATCTGCTTGGCGTTGTTGCTTGAAGTCAGCCCATGAAGAAGTGCGAGATGCGCACGAAACGCGTTGGCAGTTTGACTTGAGACATGAGGTGAAATGCTTTGACTTGGAAGCTGCAGCTTACACGAATAAACGCAAAAAACTTACCTTCCTGTTGTGAGGCTTCTTTCAAGGGGACAACAGTTTGTTGGATTCGTATGCGGCCAGTCCTGCCGCGGAAGAAGCCCTGCCGTGTTGCAACGGATCATTGCTGGCGCCAATCGACGTCAGCATCTATGGGCAGTGAGGTGCGTGGTGTAAGCCGTATGGTGCAGCCTCCAATGTGCGGGACAATTCACCAACCCACTTGGGATTTTTACATATTTTAAGTGTGGCAGCGCGCAGGCAATTCACTGTAATAACATTGCCAGGCACCACAAAGACCAGCAGGCAGCTTGACTGTCCCCGCCCACTGGGGCGAGCGTCACAAGTTATTTCAGGTGCTGGGGTTATCTGCTTGGCGTTGTTGCTTGAAGTCAGCCCATGAAGAAGTGCGAGATGCGCACGAAACGCGTTGGCAGTTTGACTTGAGACATGAGGTGAAATGCTTTGACTTGGAAGCTGCAGCTTACACGAATAAACGCAAAAAACTTACCTTCCTGTTGTGAGGCTTCTTTCAAGGGGACAACAGTTTGTTGGATTCGTATGCGGCCAGTCCTGCCGCGGAAGAAGCCCTGCCGTGTTGCAACGGATCATTGCTGGCGCCAATCGACGTCAGCATCTATGGGCAGTGAGGTGCGTGGTGTAAGTCGTATGGTGCAGCCTCCAATGTGCGGGACAATTCACCAACCCACTTGGGATTTTTACATATTTTAAGTGTGGCAGCGCGCAGGCAATTCACTGTAATAACATTGCCAGGCACCACAAAGACCAGCAGGCAGCTTGACTGTCCCCGCCCACTGGGGCGAGCGTCACAAGTTATTTCAGGTGCTGGGGTTATCTGCTTGGCGTTGTTGCTTGAAGTCAGCCCATGAAGAAGTGCGAGATGCGCACGAAACGCGTTGGCAGTTTGACTTGAGACATGAGGTGAAATGCTTTGACTTGGAAGCTGCAGCTTACACGAATAAATGCAAAAAACTTACCTTCCTGTTGTGAGGCTTCTTTCAAGGGGACAACAGTTTGTTGGATTCGTATGCGGCCAGTCCTGCCGCGGAAGAAGCCCTGCCGTGTTGCAACGGATCATTGCTGGCGCCAATCGACGTCAGCATCTATGGGCAGTGAGGTGCGTGGTGTAAGCCGTATGGTGCAGCCTCCAATGTGCGGGACAATTCACCAACCCACTTGGGATTTTTACATATTTTAAGTGTGGCAGCGCGCAGGCAATTCACTGTAATAACATTGCCAGGCACCACAAAGACCAGCAGGCAGCTTGACTGTCCCCGCCCACTGGGGCGAGCGTCACAAGTTATTTCAGGTGCTGGGGTTATCTGCTTGGCGTTGTTGCTTGAAGTCAGCCCATGAAGAAGTGCGAGATGCGCACGAAACGCGTTGGCAGTTTGACTTGAGACATGAGGTGAAATGCTTTGACTTGGAAGCTGCAGCTTACACGAATAAACGCAAAAAACTTACCTTCCTGTTGTGAGGCTTCTTTCAAGGGGACAACAGTTTGTTGGATTCGTATGCGGCCAGTCCTGCCGCGGAAGAAGCCCTGCCGTGTTGCAACGGATCATTGCTGGCGCCAATCGACGTCAGCATCTATGGGCAGTGAGGTGCGTGGTGTAAGTCGTATGGTGCAGCCTCCAATGTGCGGGACAATTCACCAACCCACTTGGGATTTTTACATATTTTAAGTGTGGCAGCGCGCAGGCAATTCACTGTAATAACATTGCCAGGCACCACAAAGACCAGCAGGCAGCTTGACTGTCCCCGCCCACTGGGGCGAGCGTCACAAGTTATTTCAGGTGCTGGGGTTATCTGCTTGGCGTTGTTGCTTGAAGTCAGCCCATGAAGAAGTGCGAGATGCGCACGAAACGCGTTGGCAGTTTGACTTGAGACATGAGGTGAAATGCTTTGACTTGGAAGCTGCAGCTTACACGAATAAACGCAAAAACTTACCTTCCTGTTGTGAGGCTTCTTTCAAGGGGACAACAGTTTGTTGGATTCGTATGCGGCCAGTCCTGCCGCGGAAGAAGCCCTGCCGTGTTGCAACGGATCATTGCTGGCGCCAATCGACGTCAGCATCTATGGGCAGTGAGGTGCGTGGTGTAAGTCGTATGGTGCAGCCTCCAATGTGCGGGACAATTCACCAACCCACTTGGGATTTTTACATATTTTAAGTGTGGCAGCGCGCAGGCAATTCACTGTAATAACATTGCCAGGCACCACAAAGACCAGCAGGCAGCTTGACTGTCCCCGCCCACTGGGGCGAGCGTCACAAGTTATTTCAGGTGCTGGGGTTATCTGCTTGGCGTTGTTGCTTGAAGTCAGCCCATGAAGAAGTGCGAGATGCGCACGAAACGCGTTGGCAGTTTGACTTGAGACATGAGGTGAAATGCTTTGACTTGGAAGCTGCAGCTTACACGAATAAACGCAAAAACTTACCTTCCTGTTGTGAGGCTTCTTTCAAGGGGACAACAGTTTGTTGGATTCGTATGCGGCCAGTCCTGCCGCGGAAGAAGCCCTGCCGTGTTGCAACGGATCATTGCTGTCGCCAATCAACGTCAGCATCTATGGGCAGTGAGGTGCGTGGTGTAAGCCGTATGGTGCAGCCTCCAATGTGCGGGACAATTCACCAACCCACTTGGGATTTTTACATATTTTAAGTGTGGCAGCGCGCAGGCAATTCACTGTAATAACATTGTCAGGCACCACAAAGACCAGCAGGCAGCTTGACTGTCCCCGCCCACTGGGGCGAGCGTCACAAGTTATTTCAGGTGCTGGGGTTATCTGCTTGGCGTTGTTGCTTGAAGTCAGCCCATGAAGAAGTGCGAGATGCGCACGAAACGCGTTGGCAGTTTGACTTGAGACATGAGGTGAAATGCTTTGACTTGGAAGCTGCAGCTTACACGAATAAACGCAAAAAACTTACCTTCCTGTTGTGAGGCTTCTTTCAAGGGGACAACAGTTTGTTGGATTCGTATGCGGCCAGTCCTGCCGCGGAAGAAGCCCTGCCGTGTTGCAACGGATCATTGCTGGCGCCAATCGACGTCAGCATCTATGGGCAGTGAGGTGCGTGGTGTAAGCCGTATGGTGCAGCCTCCAATGTGCGGGACAATTCACCAACCCACTTGGGATTTTTACATATTTTAAGTGTGGCAGCGCGCAGGCAATTCACTGTAATAACATTGCCAGGCACCACAAAGACCAGCAGGCAGCTTGACTGTCCCCGCCCACTGGGGCGAGCGTCACAAGTTATTTCAGGTGCTGGGGTTATCTGCTTGGCGTTGTTGCTTGAAGTCAGCCCATGAAGAAGTGCGAGATGCGCACGAAACGCGTTGGCAGTTTGACTTGAGACATGAGGTGAAATGCTTTGACTTGGAAGCTGCAGCTTACACGAATAAATGCAAAAAACTTACCTTCCTGTTGTGAGGCTTCTTTCAAGGGGACAACAGTTTGTTGGATTCGTATGCGGTGTGAGAAGTTGGCCTGGCATATGCTGTCCACTAATTATAGTGGGCACCTTGCACCAGTCCAAATCGACTCTTATGGTAGGTAGGTTAAAGACAACCTTATTGAAAGCTATCCTAGTGGTAGCTATGGAGAGCAGCCTTCAGGCTAAGTCTTGAAGGAATGTAAAGCAGCTTGTTTTACCAGTCTATAATCTCTTGAGTGACCAAATGAAAGAGCACCACACCAGGTATATATTCAAAATATATGTATTTATTACTAAACACACCCCTCTAGTCTCTTTATGAGGCTAGAGTTCGAAATACATAGGTTATAAGATCTTAAATCACAGTAATAGCACAAATACACGTTTGGGCCCTAGGGGCGTACCAAACCATATACCAATAAAGTGGTATGCGAACCACGACTGAACTAGACACTAGGCCTAGAGCCTCTAGAAGTGCTTGGACCACAAGGAACCACCCAAGGTAGTGACACAGGGGACCCACGGGAGACGCGTGCAGTGTAAATACACAACCGCGATACGCCGTTAACTTCTATGGAGAAAGTCGGGATCGGGAAAATAGAGGAAAGGGACACTTAGAAGAGGACTAGGACAAAACCCTTTGAGATCTAGGACTTTGAAGAGTCTCTACCCACGGGAGCACCGGAGTACTCGTGTTACCTCACCCAGGGAAGCCGGGTGCATAGGTGCCTTTCGGGGTCGGGTTTCGTCGTCGGTTCTTATGGCGATCTGCTGCAAAGTGCTGCTGGCGACCAGGAGAAAAGTGTCCGGGTGGATCCAAGAGTGGATCGGAGTTCTGAAGAACCTGAAAGCAGAGGGGACAGAGTCTGGGTCACTAGCCAGTGACCAGGGAGGCGATGGACAGATGCCCACCGATGTCGAGTGCTTCAGATTCGATGACGGTCGTCTTGACTCTTCAGCCACGAGGTCCAGGAGGCGTTGTCGGCGACCAGGAGCAGGATTCGGGCTGTTGCTCGATGTCTGTCGAGTGCAGAGGTGTCGGCGACCAGATTGGACCCAACAAGCCTTGGCAACGGCAAGTCTCGAGTAAGATGTAGATCGTCGATGATGCAGACCAGCAAGGTCTGGGGAACTCACCCAGCAAGGGTAAGTGAGGGCAGGCCTGGAGCAACCAGACTGCCAAGTAAAGAAAAGATTGGCCTTCGGTAAGGGCTACTAGCCAACGGGCTAGCGACCGCGAAGGAGCCTCGTGACGCCGCACGTGGAGCTGGCTTACAGGACACTCGTGGAGTGGGGGCCAGTGATCTTCGGTGCAGGTGGTGCTGGAGGCTAGGGCTACTCGGAGCCCAAAGCACGACTTCTTGGGAGACCCAGAAGATGGTGCACTTGCAAGTGTGCTCGGTGTCCAGGGGTCACGGTCTCAAGTCACCCACGATAGCCACGGGCCTCAGCTTTGCTGGGGACTCAGGGTAGCCTCGGGGAAGTCTGAGAATCCACCTCTGGTGATGCGATGACTTCGGCGTCCGACGGGAGCTTCAGTAATGCGAACCGGACAGATGCTTCTTTGGTGCCTGCCAAGCAGGGGAGTCACTCCTTGACCCCAAGGGAGATTCTTCAGTCCTCTAATCGTGAGTAGAGCGTCGAAGGTCCAGGATTCTGTTTCAGAGTTTCGTCCAGGTATAATCTAAAGTCCTAAGGACTGGGTTCCTACCTTTATTCCAAAAATAGGGGATGGACTACTCTGTGGCCCCACCTATGGGTGGGTCAGGGCAGAGGGGTGGCTACACCCCTTTCCCTTTGTCCAGTTCGCGCCAAAGCAGGGGCTGCAAGCCCCTGATCCGGTTTGAACTGGGGTATGCACAGGGACACCAAATGTGCCCCCAGTGCAGGACTTCAAAGCACCCGAAAGTGCTCCCGCCCAGCCCCAATACACATTGTCCTGTCTGGGGAGGTGGTCACACCTCCCTGGGACAGGAAACCTATTGTCCAGGCCTCCCCTGCCGGAGTTTCGTCCAGCAGCAGGAGGCCAGACTCGTGTCTGTGGCAGCAGCATCCATTTTGTGATGCCAGGGCTCTGGAAAGAAGTTACCGGACTCGTCAGAGTTAACATGCCTTTCCCTCTAGAAGGGTGGAATGCTACCCCCGCCGCCAGGATTGGCGGGGGGTAGTATTCCAAGATGTTTGACACCAAACACGACATGTTTTGGTGCAGCCATTCCATAGTTAGCATTTTACCGCGAGGATATAATGCGTTTAAGAGTATATGGTCAGGCTGCACTACAAACAGCATCAGAGATGGTCTCCGAACGCTGCAGAGGGGCCCTGCTCGTGCAGGGGCACCCTCTCACATAAGAACCATGCACTCTGCCTTTAGGATTGATAAGGCCTGCCTTAGGAGTGACTTATAGGTTTATATGTGTGTATGCTTTTAGTGATATAGGTAACCTATACCACAGCAAGGGGTGCATGCACCACCTTACCCAGGCTGCAGTAGCAGACCTGTGGTGTCAGTTTGGATGGCCTACCAGGGGTGGCATAATACATGCTGCAGCCCCTGGCAGGCCTCTGAGGTACCTATGCCCTTGGTACATAGTATACCATATACTAGGGACTTACAAGGGCACTCCAGATCCCAATCAGTGATGTGCCTAAGGCACATGGAGACCCTTTTAAAGAGGAAACAGCTAGGCTGGGGTTCTGAATAGCAGGGCCCCAGCCAGACTAATGTCGAAAACCAGTGAAGTATCAGCAAAAAGTGGGGGTACCCCTGTGAAGCAGATCCTACTCTCCTACACAACCCCCCCCAAACGTAGGGACATTAAACTAACCTTGCCCAGTTAAGTCTTCATGTTCTAAGTGGAAATACCTAGAGAGTCCATCTGCATTCGCATGGTTACTCCCAGGCCTATGTTCCACTGTAAAGTCCATCCCCTGTAGGGAAATGGACCACCTAAGCAGTTTGGGGTTTTCACCCTTCATTTGTTTTAGCCATAAGAGGGGCTTATGGTCTGTCTGAACCAGGAAGTGTGTACCAAACAAGTATGGCCTCAACTTCTTCAGAGCCCAGACCACAGCAAAGGCCTCCCTCTCTATGGCTGACCAACGTTTCTCTCTAGGGGTCAGCCTTCTGCTAATAAAAGCTACTGGCTGATCCTGACCTTCTTCATTCAATTGTGACAGTACAGCCCCTACCCCCAATTCAGATGCATCTGTTTGAACAATGAACTTCTTGGAGTAATCAGGACTCTGCAGAATTGGAGCAGTGCACATGGCCTGCTTGAGGTCATCAAATGCCTTTTGACAGCTAACTGTCCACTGAACCTTTTTGGGCATTTTTTTAGAAGTTAAGTCATTCAAGGGTGTCACTATTGATCCATACCCCTTGACAAATCTCCTATAGTACCCAGTCAGGCCTAAGAAGGCTCTCACCTGAGTCTGGGTAGTTGGAGCAGTCCAGTCCATGATGGTCTGGATCTTGCTCTGCAAAGGTTGAACCTGGCCTCCACCCACAAGGTGGCCCAGGTACACAACCTGACTCTGCCCTATCTGGCACTTAGTGGCCTTGATAGTCAGGCCTGCCTTTTGCAGGGCCTGTAAAACATTCCTGAGGTGGACCAGGTGATCCTCCCAGGTGGAGCTAAAGACAGCAATATCATCTAGATAAGCTGCACTATAGGCCTCCAGTCCTGTGAGAACTGTGTTCACCAGCCTCTGGAAAGTGGCAGGTGCATTTTTCAGACCAAAGGGCATCACCACAAATTGATAATGCCCACTAGGGGTTGAAAATGCTGTTTTGGGCTTTGCAGCATCAGCTAGTCTGATCTGCCAGTAGCCAGCTGTTAGGTCAAATGTGCTGAGATATTTGGCAGAGGCCAAAGTATCTATGAGCTCATCTGCCCTGGGTATTGGATGGGCATCAGTCCTAGTGACTGCATTGAGGCCCCTGTAGTCTACACAAAACCTCATCTCTCTTTTCCCACCACTGGTGTGAGGTTTAGGTACTAGGACTACCGGACTAGCCCAAGGGCTATCTGAGGGCTCAATCACTCCCAATTCCAACATCTTCTGGACTTCAGTCCTGATACAGTCCCTGACATGGTCAGGTTGCCTATAAATCTTGTTTTTAATAGGCAGACTGTCCCCAGTGTCCACTTCATGAGTGCACCAGGTGGTCTGACTGGGTGTCAGAGAAAACATATGTCTAAACTGATTGAGGACTTGCCTGCAATCAGTTTGTTGCTGGGTAGTGAGGCTGCCTGCCAAGGCTACACCATCAACTGACCCATCGTCAGGGTTCTGTGAGAGCAGGTCAGGGAGTGGGTCACTCTCTTCCTCCTGCCCTTCATCAGTAGCCATGAGCAAGCCCATGTCTGCCCTGTCCACATATGGCTTAAGTCTGTTGACATGGAGAACCCTGTGGGGACTCCTGGGTGTTCCCAGGTCTACTAAGTAAGTGACCTCACCCTTCTGCTCAACAATAGTGTGGGGTCCACTCCATTTGTCTTGGAGAGCTGCTGGGGCCACTGGCTCCAACACCCACACCTTCTGTCCTGGCTGGTAAACAGTTAGGACAGCCTTTTGGTCATGCCAGGCCTTTTGAAGTTCCTGGCTAGCCTCAAGGTTTTTGGTTGCCTTTTTCATGTACTCAGCCATCCTGGAGCGGAGACCAAGTACATAGTCCACTATATCTTGCTTTGGGGGCTTGAGAGGTAACTCCCATCCTTCCTTCACCAAGCACAGTGGACCCCTCACAGGGTGGCCAAACAGAAGTTCAAAAGGGCTGTAACCAACCCCCTTCTGAGGCACCTCCCTATATGCGAATAAAAGGCAGGGCAAGAGTATGTCCCATCTACGCCTAAGCTTTTCTGGGAGCCCTTTAATCATGCCCTTTAAGGTTTTGTTGAATCTCTCAACTAAACCATTGCATTGTGGGTGATAGGGGGTGGTGAACTTATAAGTAACTCCACACTCCTTCCACATTGCCTTTAAGTACCCAGACATGAAGTTTGCACCCCTGTCTGATACCACCTCCTTAGGAAAGCCCACTCTTGAGAAAATTCCCAGGAGGGCCCTTGCCACCACAGGTGCTGTAGTGGTCCTAAGGGGTATAGCCTCTGGATACCTGGTGGCATGATCCACTACCACCAGTATAAATCTGTGCCCAGATGCTGTTTGGGGATCCATGGGACCAACAATGTCAATCCCTACCCTCTCAAAGGGCACCCCCACCACAGGTAGTGGTATCAGGGGGGCCTTTGTAGTGCCACCTGCTTTGCCACTGGCTTGGCAGGTTACACAGGAGCGACAAAACTCCTTACTGTCTTCAGACATGTGGGGCCAGTGAAAGTGAGGGACAATTCTGTCCCAAGTCTTGTTCTGGCCCAGGTGTCCTGCTAAGGGAATATCATGGGCTAGGGTCAATAGGAAGCCCCTGAACTTCAAAGGTATTACCAACCTCCTGGTAGCACCAGGCTTGGGGTCTCTACTCTCTGAGTACAGGAGTCCATCATCCCAATACACTGTATGGGGACCACTAGCTTTCCCAGCAGCCTCAGCAGCAGCTTGCTGTCTGAGGGGTTCAAGGGAGGGGCAGCTCTGCTGCTCCTGGCTCAGATCTGCCCTAGAAGGTCCCCCTGTCCCCAAGAACTCAACCTGGTCAGGCTCAAGTTCCTCTGGGACAGTTCCTTCTTCAGGGCTGAGATCATCCCCCTCAAGGGACTGATCTTCCTCCTGAGCCAAGGGGGAAGGCACTGCCTTAACCCTACTACTCCTCCTCTTGGAAGGCACTTGGTCCATTCTTCCAGAATCCAAGGCCTGTTCAGTTTTAGACAGTTTAGCTTGTGACCTGGTCACAGCAAACACATCTGCAGGGATCCCCAGCATTTCTGCATGGGTCCTGAGCTCCACTTCTGCCCAAGCAGAAGTCTCTAAGTCATTGCCAAGCAAGCATTCGACTGGTAGGTTTGCACTTACCACAACCTTCTTAAGGCCAGTTACCCCTCCCCAGGAGAAGTTAACAACTGCCAGAGTATGGTCTGTTCTGACATTGCTAGCATTGGTCACTTGGTACATTTCACCAAGTATAACTTGCCCAGGTAGCACAAGGTCTTGTGTCACCATTGTGACACTTGCCCCTGTGTCCCTAAATGCCAAAGCCTCTCGTCCATTGATTAAAGGCTGTTGTCTGTACTTGCCCAGATTACTGGGACTCACAGTGGAGGTCACATCCATGCCTCCATCACAGACTAACACAGCCTGAGTCAGTTCCCTGACTAAGTCAGAGCCCAACTCAGTTCCCAGGGTGAACCCTACTAAACCCTTTGCTGGAGCACTTCCACCAACTGTACTAGGGGGAACAGGTGCCTTAGGGGCATTGGTGGATGCTGGACTGGAGTCTTTGGACTTGGTGCAATCACTGGTCCAGTGGGTCTTTTGCTTACAGACCTTGCACCATGGTTTTCTTTGGCCTTTACCCTTGGTAGACTGGGAATCCCCACCAGAAGAAGATTTTTGGGGGCCTGATGAAGACTTTTGATCTTTACCCTTCTCCCCACCCTTGTCAGAGTTCTTAGCATCTTGCTTCTTGGTTTCCCCACCTTGGTTCTGTACCTTCTGCTTCACCCTGGTTCTGACCCATTTGTCTGCCTTCTTTCCCAATTCTTGGGGAGAGGTCAGATCAGAGTCAACCAGGTACTGATGCAACAGCTGGTTTTGACAGTTATTAAGAATCTGCTCCCTCATTATCAGATTATACAATCCTGAGAAGTCACACACCTTACTGCCCATCAACCAGCCTTCCAGAGCCTTGGCAGAACAATCCACATAGTCTACCCAGTCTTGAGTCTGTGCTTTTTGGGTGTCTCTGAACTTCAACCTGTACTGTTCAGTGGTTAGGCCAAACCCATCAATAAGAGCACTCTTCAAGACCTTGTAATTGTCAGCATCCTCCTCTCTAACAGTGAGGAGCTTGTCTCTACCTTTGTCAGCAAAGGAGAGCCACAAGATTGCTGCCCACTGCTCCTGAGGGACCTTCTGTACTTTACAGGCCCTCTCTAAAGCAGTTATCCATTTGTGGATATCATCCCCACTCTGGTAGGGAGGGACAATCTTGCTCAGGTTCCTATGGTCATAGGACCTTTCCCTATCTCTAGGGACATGGCTGCCACCATGGGACTCTAGTCCCAACTTTCTTCTCTCCCTAAGGAGATCTAGGGATTCTCTATCTAAAGCCAATTGCTTCTTCCTGATCTCCAGTTGAGTTTCCTCATACTGGACCAGTCTCTTTCTTCTCTCATGAGAGGATTCCCTCCTGTGAGAAGAAACAGAGCTCCCTATTGAGGTGCCAGAGTGGTTAGACTCCTGAGAAGGAGACCTAGACTTTCTGAGCACACTCATAATCCTTCCTGGGGGGACAAAGGTGTGGTTCTCCAGATCCTCATCTTCATCTTCCCCAGAAGGGATTGGGTTTTCCAGGTCAGGGTCATTGTCACCCTCCTGGTCAGTTTCAGAGGGGGGCTGGGGGTAGTAGTACCCCTGGCCTCTTCCTCATCTGCTGGCCCACCCTCTGCTCCTACCCCTTCAGTCCCTGAGGACTTACTAAGATCATAAGCCACCAACATCTCCTGGAGGTGTTGGGTGGTGGGACTTTGGCCTGTCCTTAATTTCCTCACGTTACACAAAGCTCTCAGTTCCAAGAATGGGAGTGTGTCATACTTGGAGGGGAAGCTCAATGGCTTCCTGCAGGGCATCTCTAGATCCTGCTTTTAAAGACATTACTAGTGTGGTGTGGTGTATGCACTACCTACTCTAGTGTGGCCTACTAAACTCTCTTGAGTTGTAGAAAGGGTTGTGCTATCCCTTAACACACAACTCTAAGTTCAGTAGAACTTACTGATATTCTAAGCTTAAATTATATGTACCTTAGGTACCTTTAGTGGTTTTCAGTTGATCAATTCAATTGAGATTATCTGGTAAAACAATAGCAAGCTGGAATCCCACACGCTGCACACCAATGTGAGAAGTTGGCCTGGCATATGCTGTCCACTAATTATAGTGGGCACCTTGCACCAGTCCAAATCGACTCTTATGGTAGGTAGGTTAAAGACAACCTTATTGAAAGCTATCCTAGTGGTAGCTATGGAGAGCAGCCTTCAGGCTAAGTCTTGAAGGAATGTAAAGCAGCTTGTTTTACCAGTCTATAATCTCTTGAGTGACCAAATGAAAGAGCACCACACCAGGTATATATTCAAAATATATGTATTTATTACTAAACACACCCCTCTAGTCTCTTTATGAGGCTAGAGTTCGAAATACATAGGTTATAAGATCTTAAATCACAGTAATAGCACAAATACACGTTTGGGCCCTAGGGGCGTACCAAACCATATACCAATAAAGTGGTATGCGAACCACGACTGAACTAGACACTAGGCCTAGAGCCTCTAGAAGTGCTTGGACCACAAGGAACCACCCAAGGTAGTGACACAGGGGACCCACGGGAGACGCGTGCAGTGTAAATACACAACCGCGATACGCCGTTAACTTCTATGGAGAAAGTCGGGATCGGGAAAATAGAGGAAAGGGACACTTAGAAGAGGACTAGGACAAAACCCTTTGAGATCTAGGACTTTGAAGAGTCTCTACCCACGGGAGCACCGGAGTACTCGTGTTACCTCACCCAGGGAAGCCGGGTGCATAGGTGCCTTTCGGGGTCGGGTTTCGTCGTCGGTTCTTATGGCGATCTGCTGCAAAGTGCTGCTGGCGACCAGGAGAAAAGTGTCCGGGTGGATCCAAGAGTGGATCGGAGTTCTGAAGAACCTGAAAGCAGAGGGGACAGAGTCTGGGTCACTAGCCAGTGACCAGGGAGGCGATGGACAGATGCCCACCGATGTCGAGTGCTTCAGATTCGATGACGGTCGTCTTGACTCTTCAGCCACGAGGTCCAGGAGGCGTTGTCGGCGACCAGGAGCAGGATTCGGGCTGTTGCTCGATGTCTGTCGAGTGCAGAGGTGTCGGCGACCAGATTGGACCCAACAAGCCTTGGCAACGGCAAGTCTCGAGTAAGATGTAGATCGTCGATGATGCAGACCAGCAAGGTCTGGGGAACTCACCCAGCAAGGGTAAGTGAGGGCAGGCCTGGAGCAACCAGACTGCCAAGTAAAGAAAAGATTGGCCTTCGGTAAGGGCTACTAGCCAACGGGCTAGCGACCGCGAAGGAGCCTCGTGACGCCGCACGTGGAGCTGGCTTACAGGACACTCGTGGAGTGGGGGCCAGTGATCTTCGGTGCAGGTGGTGCTGGAGGCTAGGGCTACTCGGAGCCCAAAGCACGACTTCTTGGGAGACCCAGAAGATGGTGCACTTGCAAGTGTGCTCGGTGTCCAGGGGTCACGGTCTCAAGTCACCCACGATAGCCACGGGCCTCAGCTTTGCTGGGGACTCAGGGTAGCCTCGGGGAAGTCTGAGAATCCACCTCTGGTGATGCGATGACTTCGGCGTCCGACGGGAGCTTCAGTAATGCGAACCGGACAGATGCTTCTTTGGTGCCTGCCAAGCAGGGGAGTCACTCCTTGACCCCAAGGGAGATTCTTCAGTCCTCTAATCGTGAGTAGAGCGTCGAAGGTCCAGGATTCTGTTTCAGAGTTTCGTCCAGGTATAATCTAAAGTCCTAAGGACTGGGTTCCTACCTTTATTCCAAAAATAGGGGATGGACTACTCTGTGGCCCCACCTATGGGTGGGTCAGGGCAGAGGGGTGGCTACACCCCTTTCCCTTTGTCCAGTTCGCGCCAAAGCAGGGGCTGCAAGCCCCTGATCCGGTTTGAACTGGGGTATGCACAGGGACACCAAATGTGCCCCCAGTGCAGGACTTCAAAGCACCCGAAAGTGCTCCCGCCCAGCCCCAATACACATTGTCCTGTCTGGGGAGGTGGTCACACCTCCCTGGGACAGGAAACCTATTGTCCAGGCCTCCCCTGCCGGAGTTTCGTCCAGCAGCAGGAGGCCAGACTCGTGTCTGTGGCAGCAGCATCCATTTTGTGATGCCAGGGCTCTGGAAAGAAGTTACCGGACTCGTCAGAGTTAACATGCCTTTCCCTCTAGAAGGGTGGAATGCTACCCCCGCCGCCAGGATTGGCGGGGGGTAGTATTCCAAGATGTTTGACACCAAACACGACATGTTTTGGTGCAGCCATTCCATAGTTAGCATTTTACCGCGAGGATATAATGCGTTTAAGAGTATATGGTCAGGCTGCACTACAAACAGCATCAGAGATGGTCTCCGAACGCTGCAGAGGGGCCCTGCTCGTGCAGGGGCACCCTCTCACATAAGAACCATGCACTCTGCCTTTAGGATTGATAAGGCCTGCCTTAGGAGTGACTTATAGGTTTATATGTGTGTATGCTTTTAGTGATATAGGTAACCTATACCACAGCAAGGGGTGCATGCACCACCTTACCCAGGCTGCAGTAGCAGACCTGTGGTGTCAGTTTGGATGGCCTACCAGGGGTGGCATAATACATGCTGCAGCCCCTGGCAGGCCTCTGAGGTACCTATGCCCTTGGTACATAGTATACCATATACTAGGGACTTACAAGGGCACTCCAGATCCCAATCAGTGATGTGCCTAAGGCACATGGAGACCCTTTTAAAGAGGAAACAGCTAGGCTGGGGTTCTGAATAGCAGGGCCCCAGCCAGACTAATGTCGAAAACCAGTGAAGTATCAGCAAAAAGTGGGGGTACCCCTGTGAAGCAGATCCTACTCTCCTACATGCGGCCAGTCCTGCCGCGGAAGAAGCCCTGCCGTGTTGCAACGGATCATTGCTGTCGCCAATCAGCGTCAGCATCTGCGGGCAGTGAGGTGCGTGGTGTAAGCCGCATGGTGCAGCCTCCAATGTGCGGGACAATTCACCAACCCACTTGGGATTTTTACATATTTTAAGTGTGGCAGCGCGCAGGGGCAATTCACTGTAATAACATTGTCAGGCACCACAAAGACCAGCAGGCAGCTTGACTGTCCCCGCCCACTGGGGCGAGCGTCACAAGTTATTTCAGGTGCTGGGGTTATCTGCTTGGGCGTTGTTGCTTGAAGTCAGCCCATGAAGAAGTGCTGAAATGCGCACGAAACGCGTTGGCAGTTTGACTTGCAGACATGAGGGTGAAATGCTTTGACTTGGAAAGCTGCAGCTTACACGAATAAATGCAAAAAACTTACTCTTCCTGTTTTGAGGCTTCTCTTCAAGGGGACAACAGTTTGTTGGATTCAGTAGGCGGCCAGTCCTGCCGCGGAAGAAGCTCCTGCACGTGTTGCAACGGATCATTGCTGGCGCCAATCGACGTCAGCATCTATGGGCAGTGAGGTGTGTGGTGTAAGCCGTATGGTTCCAGCCTCCAATGTGCGGGACAATTCACCAACCCACTTGGGATTTTTACATATTTTAAGTGTGGCAGCGCGTAGGCAATTCACTGTAATGGCATTGCCAGGCACCACAAAGACCAGCAGGCAAGCTTCTGACTGTCCCCACCCACCGGGCGAGCGTTACAAGTTATTTCCAGGAATGCTGGGGTTATCTGCTTGGGCGTTGTTGCTTGAGAGTCAGCCCATGAAGAAGTGCGAGATGCGCACGAAATGCGTTGAGCAGTTTGACTTGATGACATGAGGGTGAAATGCTTTGACTTGGAAGCTGCAGCTTACACGAATAAATGCAAAAAACTTTACCTTCCTGTTGTGAGGCTTCTTTCAAGGGGACAACAGTTTGTTGGATTACGTATGCGGCCAGTCCTGCCGCGGAAGAAGCCCTGCCGTGTTGCAACAGCGATCATTGCTGTCGCCAATCGACGTCAGCATCTATGGGCAGTGAGGTGCGTGGTGTAAGCCGTATGGTGCAGTGCCTCCAATGTGCGGGACAATTCACCCACACACTTGGGATTTTTACATATTTTAAGTGTGGCAGCGTCAGCAGGGCAATTCACTGTAATAACATTGTCAGGCACCACAAAGACCAGCAGGCAGCTTGACTGTCCCCGCCTACTGGGGCGAACGTCACAAGTTATTTCAGGTGCTGGCGCTATCTGCTTGGCGTTGTTGCTTGAAGTCAGCCCATGAAGAAATGCGAGATGCGCCACAGCGCGTTGGCAGTTTGACTTGAGACATGAGGTGAAATGCTTTGACTTGGAAGCTGCAGCTTACACGAACAAATGCAAAAACTTACCTTCCTGTTTTGAGGCTTCTTTCAAGGGGACAACAGTTTGTTGGATTCGTATGCGGCCAGTCCTGCCGCGGAAGAAGCCCTGCTGTGCTTAGCAACGGATCATTGCTGGCGCCAATCGAAGTCAGCATCTATGGGCAGTGAGGTGTGTGGTGTAAGCCGTATGGTTCAGCCTCCAATGTGCGGGACAATTCACCAACCCACTTAGGATTTTTACATATTTTAAGTGTGGCAGCACGCAGGCAATTCACTGTAATAACATTGCCAGGCACCACAAAGACCAGCAGGCAGCTTGACTGTCCCAACCCACTGGGGCGAGCGTCACAAGTTATTTCAGGTGCTGGGGTTATCTGCTTGGCGTTGTTGCTTGACATCAGCCCATGAAGAAGTGCGTTGGCAGTTTGACTTGAGACATGAGGTGAAATGCTTTGACTTGGAAGCTGCAGCTTACACTAATAAATGCAAAAAACTTACCTTCCTGTTGTGAGGCTTCTTTCAAGGGGACAACAGATTGTTGGATTCGTATGCGGCCAGTCCTGCCGCGGAAGAAGCCCTGCCGTGTTGCAACGGATCATTGCTGTCGCCAATCAACGTCAGCATCTATGGGCAGTGAGGTGCGTGGTGTAAGCCGTATGGTGCAGCCTCCAATGTGCGGGACAATTCACCAACCCACTTGGGATTTTTACATATTTTAAGTGTGGCAGCGCGCAGGCAATTCACTGTAATAACATTGTCAGGCACCACAAAGACCAGCAGGCAGCTTGACTGTCCCAACCCACTGGGGCGAGCGTCACAAGTTATTTCAGGTGCTGGGGTTATCTGCTTGGCGTTGTTGCTTGAAGTCAGCCCATGAAGAAGTGCGAGATGCGCACGAAATGCGTTGGCAGTTTGACTTGAGACATGAGGTGAAATGCTTTGACTTGGAAGCTGCAGCTTACACAAATAAACGCAAAAAATTTACCTTCCTGTTGTGAGGCTTCTTTCAAGGGGACAACAGTTGGTTGGATTCGTATGTGGCCAGTCCTGCCGCGGAAGAAGCCCTGCCGTGTTGCAACGGATCATTGCTGGCGCCAATCATCGTCAGCATCTATGGGCAGTGAGGTGCGTGGTGTAAGCCGTATGGTGCAGCCTCCAATGTGCGGGACAATTCACCAACCCACTTGGGATTTTTACATATTTTAAGTGTGGCAGCGCGCAGGCAATTCACTGTGACTAACATTGTCAGGCACCACAAAGACCAGCAGGCAGCTTGACTGTCCCCGCCCACTGCGGCGAGCGTCACAAGTTATTTCAGGTGCTGGGGTTATCTGCTTGGCGTTGTTGCTTGAAGTCAGCCCATGAAGAAGTGCGAGATGCGCACTGAAATGCGTTGGCAGTTTGACTTGAGACATGAGGTGAAATGCTTTGACTTGGAAGCTGCAGCTTACACAAATAACACGCAAAAAATTTACCTTCCTGTTGTGAGGCTTCTTTCAAGGGGACAACAGTTGGTTGGATTCGTATGTGGCCAGTCCTGCCGCGGAAGAAGCCCTGCCGTGTTGCAACGGATCATTGCTGGCGCCAATCATCGTCAGCATCTATGGGCAGTGAGGTGCGTGGTGTAAGTCGTATGGTGCAGCCTCCAATGTGCGGGACAATTCACCAACCCACTTGGGATTTTTACATATTTTAAGTGTGGCAGCGCGCAGGCAATTCACTGTAATAACATTGTCAGGCACCACAAAGACCAGCAGGCAGCTTGACTGTCCCCGCCCACTGCGGCGAGCGTCACAAGTTATTTCAGGTGCTGGCGTTATCTGCTTGGCGTTGTTGCTTGAAGTCAGCCCATGAAGAAGTGCGAGATACGCACGAAACGCGTTGGCAGTTTGACTTGAGACATGAGGTGAAATGCTTTGACTTGGAAGCTGCAGCTTACACAAATAAACGCAAAAAATGTACCTTCCTGTTGTGAGGCTTCTTTCAAGGGGACAACAGTTGGTTGGATTCGTATGTGGCCAGTCCTGCCGCGGAAGAAGCCCTGCCGTGTTGCAACGGATCATTGCTGGCGCCAATCATCGTCAGCATCTATGGGCAGTGAGGTGCGTGGTGTAAGTCGTAAGGTGCAGCCTCCAATGTGCGGGACAATTCACCAACCCACTTGGTATTTTTACATATTTTAAGTGTGGCAGTGCGCACACAATTCACTGTAATAACATTGCCAGGCACCACAAAGACCAGCAGGCAGCTTCACTGTCCCCGCCCACTGGGGCGAGCGTCACAAGTTATTTCAGGTGCTGGGGTTATCTGCCTGGCGTTGTTGCTCGAAGTCAGCCCATGAAGAAGTGCAAGAAGCGCACGAAACGCGTTGGCAGTTTGACTTGAGACATGAGGTGAAATGCTTTGACTTGGAAGCTGCAGCTTACACGAATAAATGCAAAAAAACTTACCTTCCTGTTTTGAGGCTTCTTTCAAGGGGACAACAGTTTGTTGGATTCGTATGCGGCCAGTCCTGCCACGGAAGAAGCCCTGCCGTGTTGCAACGGATCATTGCTGGCGCCAATCGACGTCAGCATCTATGGGCAGTGAGGTGTGTGGTGTAAGCCGTATGGTTCAGCCTCCAATGTGCGGGACAATTCACCAACCCACTTAGGATTTTTACATATTTTAAGTGTGGCAGCACGCAGGCAATTCACTGTAATAACATTGCCAGGCACCACAAAGACCAGCAGGCAGCTTGACTGTCCCAACCCACTGGGGCGAGCGTCACAAGTTATTTCAGGTGCTGGGGTTATCTGCTTGGTGTTGTTGCTTGACATCAGCCCATGAAGAAGTGCGTTAGTTTGACTTGAGACATGAGGTGAAATGCTTTGACTTGGAAGCTGCAGCTTACACTAATAAATGCAAAAACTTACCTTCCTGTTGTGAGGCTTCTTTCAAGGGGACAACAGATTGTTGGATTCGTATGCGGCCAGTCCTGCCGCGGAAGAAGCCCTGCCGTGTTGCAACGGATCATTGCTGTCGCCAATCAACGTCAGCATCTATGGGCAGTGAGGTGCGTGGTGTAAGCCGTATGGTGCAGCCTCCAATGTGGCAGGGACAATTCACCAACCCACTTGGGATTTTTACATATTTTAAGTGTGGCAGCGCGCAGGCAATTCACTGTAATAACATTGTCAGGCACCACAAAGACCAGCAGGCAGCTTGACTGTCCCCGCCCACTGGGGCGAGCATCACAAGTTATTTCAGGTGCTGGGGTTATCTGCTTGGCGTTGTTGCTTGAAGTCAGCCCATGAAGAAGTGCGAAATGCGCACGAAACGCGTTGGCAGTTTGACTTGAGACATGAGGGTGAAATGCTTTGACTTGGAAGCTGCAGCTTACACTGAATAAATGCAAAAAACTTACCTTCCTGTTTTGAGGCTTCTTTCAAGGGGACAACAGTTTGTTGGATTCGTATGCGGCCAGTCCTGCCGCGGAAGAAGCCCTGCCGTGTTGCAACGGATCATTGCTGGCGCCAATCGACGTCAGCATCTATAGGCAGTGAGGTGTGTGGTGTAAGCCGTATGGTTCAGCCTCAATGTGCGGGACAATTCACCAACCCACTTGGGATTTTTACATATTTTAAGTGTGGCAGCGCGTAGGCAATTCACTGTAATAACATTGCCAGGCACCACAAAGACCAGCAGGCAGCTTGACTGTCCCCACCCACTGGGGCGAGCGTTACAAGTTATTTCAGGTGCTGGGGTTATCTGCTAGGCGTTGTTGCTTGAAGTCAGCCCATGAAGAAGTGCGAGATGCGCACGAAATGCGTTGGCAGTTTGACTTGAGACATGAGGTGAAATGCTTTGACTTGGAAGCTGCAGTTTACACGAATAAATGCAAAAAACTTACCTTCCTGTTGTGAGGCTTCTTTCAAGGGGACAACAGTTTGTTGGATTCGTATGCGGCCAGTCCTGCCGCGGAAGAAGCCCTGCCGTGTTGCAACGGATCATTGCTGTCGCCAATCGACGTCAGCATCTATGGGCAGTGAGGTGCGTGGTGTAAGCCGTATGGTGCAGCCTCCAATGTGCGGGACAATTCACCCACACACTTGGGATTTTTACATATTTTAAGTGTGGCAGCGCGCAGGCAATTCACTGTAATAACATTGTCAGGCACCACAAAGACCAGCAGACAGCTTGACTGTCCCCGCCTACTGGGGCGAGCGTCACAAGTTATTTCAGGTGCTGGCGCTATCTGCTTGGCGTTGTTGCTTGAAGTCAGCCCATGAAGAAATGCGAGATGCGCACGAAACGCGTTGGCAGTTTGACTTGAGACATGAGGTGAAATGCTTTGACTTGGAAGCTGCAGCTTACACGAACAAATGCAAAAAAATGTACCTTCCTGTTTTGAGGCTTCTTTCAAGGGGACAACAGTTTGTTGGATTCGTATGCGGCCAGTCCTGCCGCGGAAGAAGCCCTGCTGTGTTGCAACGGATCATTGCTGGCGCCAATCGACGTCAGCATCTATGGGCAGTGAGGTGTGTGGTGTAAGCCGTATGGTTCAGCCTCCAATGTGCGGGACAATTCACCAACCCACTTAGGATTTTACATATTTTAAGTGTGGCAGCACGCAGGCAATTCACTGTAATAACATTGCCAGGCACCACAAAGACCAGCAGGCAGCTTGACTGTCCCCGCCCACTGCGGCGAGCGTCCAGGTTATTTCAGGTGCTGGGGTTATCTGCTTGGCGTTGTTGCTTGAAGTCAGCCCATGAAGAAGTGCGAAATGCGCACGAAACGCGTTGGCAGCTTGACTTGAGCACATGAGGTGAAATGCTTTGACTTGGAAGCTGCAGCTTACACCGAATAAATGCAAAAAACTTACCTTCCTGTTGTGAGGCTTCTTTCAAGGGGACAACAGATTGTTGGATTCGTATGCGGCCAGTCCTGCCGCGGAAGAAGCCCTGCCGTGTTGCAACGGATCATTGCTGTCGCCAATCAACGTCAGCATCTATGGGCAGTGAGTACGTGGTGTAAGCCGTATGGTGCAGCCTCCAATGTGCGGGACAATTCACCAACCCACTTGGGATTATTACATATTTTAAGTGTGGCAGCGCGCAGGCAATTCACTGTAATAACATTGTCAGGCACCACAGAGACCAGCAGGCAGCTTGACTGTCCCCGCCCACTGGGGCGAGCGTCACAAGTTATTTCAGGTGCTGGGGTTATCTGCTTGGCGTTGTTGCTTGAAGTCAGCCCATGAAGAAGTGCGAAATGCGCACGAAACGCGTTGGCAGTTTGACTTGAGACATGAGGTGAAATGCTTTGACTTGGAAGCTGCAGCTTACACGAATAAATGCAAAAAACTTACCTTCCTGTTTTGAGGCTTCTTTCAAGGGGACAACAGTTTGTTGGATTCGTATGCGGCCAGTCCTGCCGCGGAAGAAGCCCTGCCGTGTTGCAACGGATCATTGCTGTCGCCAATCGACGTCAGCATCTATGGGCAGTGAGGTGCGTGGTGTAAGCCGTATGGTGCAGCCTCCAATGTGCGGGACAATTCACCCACACACTTGGGATTTTTACATATTGTAAGTGTGGCAGCGCGCAGGCAATTCACTGTAATAACATTGTCAGGCACCACAAAGACCAGCAGGCAGCTTGACTGTCCCCGCCCACTGGGGCGGCGTCACAAGTTATTTCAGGTGCT